>JARQOC010000003.1:145881563-145898339 GCA_033576535.1 Allobates femoralis
ATTCTTTGGTATTACTATCTTCATTTAATTTGTCTTCAATGAAAAAACACAAAAGAATTGTCATAAAGCCAAATTGGATATAATTCCACACCAAACATAAAAAAGGGGGTGGACAAAAGTATTGGCACTGTTAGAAAAATCGTGTGACGCTTCTCTAATTTGTGTAATTAACAAGCACCTGTAACTTACCTGTGGCACCTAACAGGTGTTGGCAATAACTAAATCACACTTGCAGCCAGTTGACATGGATTAAAGTTGACTCAACCTCTGTCCTGTGTCCTTGTGTGTACCACATTGAGCATGGAGAAAAGAAAGAAAACCAAAGAACTCTCTGAGGACTTGAGAAACCAAATTGTGAGGAAGCATGAGCGATCTCAAGGCTACAAGTCCATCTACAAAGACCTGAATGTTCCTGTGTCTACCGTGCGCAGTGTCATCAAGAAGTTTAAAGCCCATGGCACTGTGGCTATCCTCCCTAGATGTGGACGGAAAAGAAAAATTGACAAGATATTTCAACGTAAGATTGTGGATAAAGAACCTCGACTAACATCCAAACAAGTTCAAGCTGCCCTGCAGTCCAAGGGTACAACAGTGTCAACCCGTACTATCCGTCGGCATCTGAATGAAAAGGGACTGTATGGTAGGATACCCAGGAAGACCACACTTCTTACCCTGAGACATAAAAAAGCCAGGCTGGAGTTTGCCAAAACTTACCTGAGAAAGCCTACAACGTTTTGGAAGAATGTTATCTGGTCAGATGAGACAAAAGTAGAGCTTTTTGGGCAAAGGCATCAACATAGAGTTTACAGGAGAAAAAAAGAGGCATTCAAAGAAAAGAACACGGTCCCTACAGTCAAACATGACGGAGGTTCCCTGATGTTTTGGGGTTGCTTTGCTGCCTCTGGCACTGGACTGCTTGACCGTGTGCATGGCATTATGAAGTCTGAAGACTACCAACAAATTATGCAGCATAATGTAGGGCCCAGTGTGAGAAAGCCAGGTCTCCCTCAGAGGTCTTCCAGCAGGACAATGACCCAAAACACACTTCAAAAAGCACTAGAAAATGGTTTGAGAGAAAGCACTGGAGACTTCTAAGGTGGCCAGCAATGAGTCCAGACCTGAATCCCATAGAACACCTGTGGAGAGATCTAAAAATGGCAGTTTGGAGAAGGCACCCTTCAAATATCAGGGACCTGGAGCAGTTTGCCAAAGAATAATGGTCTAAAATTCCAGCAGAGCATTGTAAGAAACTCATTGATGGTTACCGGAAGCGGTTGATCGCAGTTATTATGGCTAAAGGTTGTGCAACCAAGTATTAGGCTGAGAGTGCCAATACTTTTGTCTGGCCCATTTTTGGAGTTTTGTGTGACTTGAAGCCTCCCTGGACTCCGATCTTTACAGCTGGACTGACTGACCTGTGCAGTCTCGGACTTCAATGTCCAGGCTGTAGATGTAGCTCTTCTAGGGTGAACCAGCATGGCTCCGCTCCTGTGGCACCTCACAAATGCAGGTGTCACAGAGGAGTATTACACTCATAAAAGAGGTGTAAATGCTCCAGCTGCAGGTGGACCCTAGGATGGTGGGTGGGACTCATTCCCAGCACTCCCACATTAGTTTAGGGTGGGAGGTTACCCGGGAGGGAATAAATTCACCTCTAGGGGGACAAGGAGGTCTTTTGTTAGGTCTTTGCCTCTAAGTCTTTGCTTGAAGTCTCTCGGCTGAGGGTCCAGGAGGAGATGGAGGAAGAGGAGAGATATTAGAAAGATCAGCTAAGTGGAACGAGGCGGAAGGTCACACCGCGTTGGTTACAAGCCGCACCGGATGAGAGAAGAAGGGACCTTGAGGAAGTCCTGAAAGAGGGCGGCCGACAAGAGAAGTACGGGCCCTAGAGAGAAAGGGAGTTCCTCAGCGTGGAGCGTCCATACTCCAGGGGATACTCCAGTCCAACCAGGGGAACGCCGGACCCTAGGAACCGTCCAAGTCCAGCTTGCAGTCAGCAAAAGGCTGCTGTGGCTTGTTCATCAGCCGCAGCACCCTGCCATCGGAGAGGTCTGCCTGCTTCCTCACCAACGACGGAGGGGACTCCCGGTACTACCTACACGGAGCTACTGGGTATAGATCGATCTAAAGTGGGGAAGAACAGACACGGGTTAGTTAACGAAGGTACACCAAGGGTTCCACCATACCACCTGGGATCCACTTTAATCCACCCGTTAAGCTACCTGTCTTTGTAACATCTAAAGTGCTGGGCTGTGAACTGTAACTGCTGCTGCTTCAAGTTAACAGTAATGTACCCGGGAGAAAGTGACTTTGCTTCTGCCTGTGTTTCTTCTGCATGAACTTGTTCCCTATACAGGAACACTGCCCCGGAAGTCCTGCCCTACCTGTAGAGGACTTTGCCAACTAAGCCGCACTACCATCTACCTCCGACGGACTGTGGCGGCGCTGGTGACCCATCACCAGAAACTACAGGTGGCGTCACGACAATTGTATATAGATAATCCCCTGTAAATAATTCCCCTTTTTCAAAGAAGTCCCCCAGGACATGGGATCAGGCTCGGCCACCACCCCCCCTGACACAGGAGCGTTACCCCCTTGGAGCCTGATACCCGAGTACCCCAAAGCCTGGGGATCGACACTCCCCCTTTGCTACTCGCCTCGCATCTGACTCTCACTCTTGGGTCCCTCACACTGGCTAGGCTTCCTCTCTGGCACGGGCCTAGCACGGCTCTGTTCACCAGGTGTCTTCCTCAGTACTGCTCCGTACTGAACTGCCTAACTCCACATCCGATATATAATATAAAGATGGACGCACACCTCTAGTGGTGGGTGCTAGCATGAAGATATATAATACTTACTAAACGGAGATTCTGCTGCACACCAGCACTTCATGTCTTTAAAGCAAAAGCCAATGGCTAACATGTATTATTGCATTTTGTGAACAGGAACCAAGAACATATTGGAAAGCTACTGAAAGCTATCTAGGATTAAATGTGAAAAATTAGTTAATTATTATTATTATTATTATTATTATTATTTATTTATATAGCGCCATTGGGTTCCATGGCGCTTTACATGAGGATGAGGGAGACAAGAACAAGTACACTAAATCTAGGCGATCAGGACGTACAGGTACAGGAGGGGCAGGGACCCTGTCCACGAGGGCTCACAGTCTATGAGGGGTGGGTTAGGATACAGTAGGATGGGGGAATGTCAGGCGTTCGCCTGGGTCTCATGGCAGGTTGTAGGCTTGACGGAACAGGTGAGTCTTCAGGTGACACTTGAAGTTACTCAGGGTAGGAGAGTGTCTGACGTGTTCGGGTAGGGAGTTCCAGAGTAAGGCAGATGCCCGGGAGAAGTCCTGAACTCGGTTGTGTGAAGAGGTGATGAGGGGGGAGCAGAGGAGGAGTTCTTGGGAGGAGCTGAGGTTGCGTGAGGGTAGGTATCGGGAGACCAGGTTGGAGATGTATGGTGGGGCCAGGTTGTGTATGGCTTTGTACGTCATGGTTAGTGTTTTGAATTGGGATCTCTTGGAGACGGGGAGCCAGTGAAGGGCTTGGCAGAGGGGGGAGACAGGGGAGTAGCGGGAGGACATATAGATGAGTCGGGCAGCGGAGTTGAGGATAGACTGGAGAGGTGTGAGGGAGTTAGCCGGGAGGCCATTGAGAAGGAGGTTGCAGTAGTCAAGGCGGGAGATGATAAGAGCATGGATGAGTGTTTTAGCGGTGTCGTGGGTGAGGAAGGAGCGGATCCGTGAGATGTTCTTGAGCTGGAGCCGGAGGGATGTGGTGAGGGCCTCGATGTGGGGTTTGAAGGATAGGGAGGAGTCGAGGATTACCCCGAGGCACTTGGCTTGGGGGACTGGGGAGAGGGCGCAGTCGTTGATGCAGATGGATAGGTTGGGAGGTGGGGTGGAATTTCTTGGGGGGAAGACTATGAATTCAGTTTTGTCCATGTTGAGTTTAAGGAAGCGGGCAGAGAAGAAGGATGAGATGGCGGAAAGGCATTGAGGGATTTTCGAGAGTAGGGAGGTGATGTCAGGGCCGGACAGGTAGATTTGGGTGTCGTCGGCGTAGAGGTGGTACTGGAGGCAATGGGACTCGATGAGTTGCCCTAGGCCGAGAGTGTAAATGGAGAAAAGTAGGGGTCCCAGGACCGAACCTTGGGGGACTCCGACAGAAAGGGGGTAGGGTGAGGAGGAGGTGTGGGAGTGGGAGACGCTGAAGGTCCGGTCCGCTAGGTATGAGGAGATCCAGGAGAGGGCAAGGTGGGTGATGCCAAGGGATTCCAGGATCCGGAGAAGAAGGGAGTGGTCAACCGTGTCGAAAGCGGCAGACAGGTCAAGGAGTAGCAGGATGGAGTAGAGGTGTTTGTTCTTGGCGGTCAGTATGTCGTTGGTGACTTTAGTCAGGGCTGTTTCGGTGGAATGGAGGGGTCGGAAGCCGGACTGTAGGCGGTCGAAGTGGGAGCACGAGGAGAGGTGAGAGGACAGTTCGGAGTGGACGTGTTGTTCAAGTAGCTTAGAGGCGAATGGGAGAAGAGATATGGGGCGATAGTTAGAGACAGAGGTAGGGTCAAGTGAGGGTTTTTTTAGGATGGGCGTGATTAGGGCGTGTTTGAAGGCCGAGGGGAAGGTACCAGTGCTAAGTGAAAGGTTAAAGAGGTGGGTGAGGGCTGGGATGAAAATGGAGGTGTGGTTGGGAATGAGGTGGGATGGGAGCGGGTCGTGGGCGCTGGTGGTGAGGTGTGATTTTGACAGGAGGGAGGAGAGTTGGTCTTCAGTTATGGGGGGGAAGTGGCTGATGGAGGAGGAGGGCAGTGTAGGTGGGAAGGGGAGTTGTGGGGATAGTGGACCGAAGCTGCTTCTGATCTTGTCGATCTTCTCCTTGAAGAAGGTCGCAAAGTCTTCAGCAGAGATGAGAGGAGAAGGGGGAGGAGCAGGTGGGCGAAGTAGGGAGTTGAAAGTTTTGAAGAGCTGTTTGGGGTTGCGGGACAGAGAGGTTATAAGGGATGAGAAGAACACTTGCTTGGCGGTAGCGAGTGCCGTCTTGAAGTCAGTGATGGATTGCTTGAACAGAGCAAAGTGCTCGGGGGTGTGAGACTTTTTCCATCTCCTCTCGGCGACTCTGGACGCCCGTCTCAGGTTTTTAGTGAGGGTGGTGTGCCAGGGTTGCCTGTTAATGCGTGGAGCATGGAGAGTGAGGGGGGCGGCTAGGTCGAGAGCGTTCATTATGGTGGTGTTGTATAGGGTGGTGGCAATGTCAATGTCGTCAGCGCAGGGTAGGTCGGTGAGAGGGAGGAGTGATTCAGAGAATAAAGGAAGATCAAGATCTTTTAGGTTTCGGCGAGGGTGATCAAGTTTGCGGAGAGGGGGTAGTGTGGCAGGGGAGGAGAGGGCGGAGAAGGTCAAGAGATGGTGGTCGGACAGTGTGAGTACCGAGGTTGTGAGGTTAGAGAGGGAGCAAAGGCGGGTAAAGATGAGGTCAAGCGTGTGGCCTTGTTCGTGGGTGGGAGAGGAGGACCATTGGGAGAGCCCTAGGGAAGTGGTCAAGGAAAGAAGGTTGGAGGCGGCTGGACGGGGAGTGTCAATGGGGATATTGAAGTCGCCCATGATGATGGAGGGGATGTCAGTGGAGAGGAAGTGAAGTAGCCAGGTGGTGAAGTGGTCAAGGAAGGAGGCGGTGGGTCCGGGGGGGCGGTAGATGATGGCTATTTGGAGGTTGCAGGGGGAGAAGATTCGGACTGAGTGGGCTTCGAAGGAGGGGACAGTGACGGATGGGGGCTGGGGGATGGGGCTGAAGGTGCAGGAGTTGGACAGCAGTATGCCGACTCCACCGCCGTGCTTGCCAGAGGGACGGGGGGTGTGGGACAGGCTGAGGCCGCCGTAGGATAGTGCGGCAGGGGAGGCCGTGTCGGAAGGGGTGAGCCAGGTCTCGGTGAGGCCAAGGAATGACAGTTTCCTGGAGATAAAGAGATCATGGATGTCGGGGAGTTTGTTGCACACTGAGCGGGCATTCCAGAGTGCGCTGGGTAGAGCGGTAGGTGGGGCATGGGTTGGGGGAATGGGTCTGATGTTGGTGGGGTTGCGAGAGCTAGTGGTGGTGAGGTTGCGAGGGTTGGCGGTGGGTCGCGGGATGAAGGTTGTTGTGGGGATGTTGCGGGGGGGGCCAGGATTGGGGGAGATGTTACCGGCAAGGAGGAGGAGTAGGCCGAGGGTTAGCAGGTGGGAGCATGAGAGCTTGCGAGGCGGGCGTGCTTGTTTGGTGATTGAGGATTGAAAGTGAATGAAAAGGTCGGTAAAGTGGGTGAGGTGGTTCGGCAGGATGGAGGGTGAGAGCAGTATTTTGTTGCTGGGAGGGGGGACAAGTGGGGGTAGTAGGAAGTGGAGAAGGATGGGAGTGAGAGTGAGGAGTAGCGGGAACATTGCATACGGAGAACAGGGAGTGAGTGTGGCAGCAGGGGTCAGAAGCAGAGTGGGGAAAGTTGTTGTAGTGGGTGAATGGTCATCAGTGGGGAGCGGTCACGGGATGAGGTGATGACCAGGGGATGAGATGTAAGGTGGGGGGTCAGATGGATGGGTCAGATGGGGAAGTTGGGGGATCAGTCGAGGCGGTCGGGGGTTGACAGAGGCGATTGCTGGGTTGGCTGATGGAGCAGCCGTGGGACAGGTGAGGCATCCAGGGGTCAGTCCGGGGTGGGATGCCACCAAGGTATGAGCTACAGTCCAGGGGAGATGTGGATGGGGAAGAGATCTAGCAGTCCTGGACAGGATGGTGGAGCTGAGGACAAGGTGATGCAGTCAGTATGGGGATAAATACTAGTCAAGAGGAGGTCAGATGGCTGGGGAGGAAGGGTGGACTGATGACTAGTTCCTTACTTGTGGAAGGGAAGTAGTAAGGGTGGTAGAGATTAGAATGGAAACATTGTGGGGGATTTATGTTTCTTTACCTACCAGTCTTTTCCAGTCCATTTCTAGTCTATTTCTAAGTATTGTACTTAGAAAATGTACTTTGAAAGATGTAGTTTGGAAGATGCATAGATCAGACTAAGTCTGGATCAGACTTATGCTTCATCATATATCTGTAGCTGAATACGTTTCAGGTGTTGATTGCTGCCTGGGTGTGGATGGAGTGACTGGATGATGGGGGTTACACAGAGGTAATAAAACATGGGAAGGGGCTGGAGAACTAACTCTAGGTCATGCTACACTGATCATGAGGAATGGTGAAAAGCAGACACATGAAAGGTAAGAAAATATCAATATATATAGATATTATAAGCACAGTATCTAAGCAGAGAGATTTGCAAAGCTGGAGAGATGGCTGGAAGTTCACAGAGCGTACCTAACACACATTATAAGCACAGTATCTAAGCAGAGAGATTTGCAAAGCTGGAGAGATGGCTGGAAGTTCACAGAGCGTACCTAACACACATTATAAGCACAGTATCTAAGCAGAGAGATTTGCAAAGCTGGAGAGATGGCTGGAAGTTCACAGAGCGTACCTAACACACATTATAAGCACAGTATCTAAGCAGAGAGATTTGCAAAGCTGGAGAGATGGCTGGAAGTTCACAGAGCGTACCTAACACACATTATAAGCACAGTATCTAAGCAGAGAGATTTGCAAAGCTGGAGAGATGGCTGGAAGTTCACAGAGCGTACCTAACACACATTATAAGCACAGTATCTAAGCAGAGAGATTTGCAAAGCTGGAGAGATGGCTGGAAGTTCACAGAGCGTACCTGTTGAAAGAGGAAACAGCCCAATTAGATGATGATGATGATGATGATCATGAGGTTGATAATTCAGCAGATACAAATAGTGATGAATGGAATAATATGTCATGGATGTCTAGTCTATTTCTAAGTATTGTACTTAGAAAATGTACTTTGAAAGATGTAGTTTGGAAGATGCATAGATCAGACTAAGTCTGGATCAGACTTATGCTTCATCATATATCTGTAGCTGAATACGTTTCAGGTGTTGATTGCTGCCTGGGTGTGGATGGAGTTAATGTGATAGCCATGACATTGTAAGCCCAGTAACCGATATCAAGGTTTTTTCACTCTACTGGGTCCTATCTAAAACCTCATGTCTGCAGCCTGGATATGTGTATGGGATAATGCCCTGTGTGCAATTAAAATCCTGTTTATAGGGGAAGTGTTCATAACTATATGTAGGTTCTCATAGCAGCTACTGGGTGGGGGAGGGTGCTGCATCCAAAAAAAGCATCCACCACTAGAGGTGTGCGCCCATCTTTATATTATATATAGGCTTTTTTTGGATGCAGCACCCTCCCCCACCCAGGGAAAATCCCAAAACGATCTGACACGAGCCACAGTAAATTCTTGGAAGACAAACGTCAGCCACCTTGCCCTCCCCTCCTCACCCCTGACACAAGTCACAGACCTATTAGGCCTATTTTCATAAGGGACAGAGATAAAAAAACAAGTCATATCCTAGGCACCCCCCCCCCCGTGATGGTAGATCAACGATTATCAGATGGATCTTTACTACACTTCCAAGAAATAATGCTTACACAATCAAGTTTAACTTTTCTCCATTATATTGCACTAAAAGAAGCTATACATAACTCCAAGACACAAAATGACCCACTCAGACTTCCCACACAGTTTGAGACTTTAGACGCATAAATGAAAACTTTAAAAAAAGATCTTCTCTACTTTATATAACACATTTCTCACCAAAGATACCCCAGTAAAATGTGCCTTTGTATCTTATTGGAAAAAAGAACTAAGAACCACATTCACAGAAAATCAGACCGCCCCACATATATAACACTTCCCCATGGACCCTCTGAAGTTACACTTGGAGATCAATGTAAATAGAGTGGGGGAAAAGTTGCAAATCTTAGCTTAATACTAACGACCCATGACGTGCTTTGTACACCATGGGTCATCTCCCTGTGCTGACGCTGATATGATCAGCCGATATGTGCCTCTAAGGGTACCGTCACATGCCGCAATCTCGGCTGGCGATATGTGGCGATCTAACGTGCGCGCTCACGTTTTTCGTGGTCGCCTCATCGGCAATGGTGGCATCACACACCGCAATTTCGCCCTGACGCTAAGGCGATGTGTTGCTCCGGAAATCGCCTCCTCTATAGCGGAACCAATCTTGCCTAATTCCATCCCCGCTTCACACGCCGCAATCTCAAAGGCAATGTGGGCGTACATGTTCAGCGCGGCAAGGAGATAGGCTTGCCACAGTGGTGTATACCGCTCCCCATGCACACTCATTGGACAATGCAACAGTGTCATGATTGGTCAGCCTGCTCTGGCAGGCTGGCTAATAAATGATGCCATTGTCTATCGGAGTTTGCACTGAGTTTGCGGACGGTTGTGTAGCTGAAGGTGTATATGGTGCTGAACGGACAGCTCTTCAAATATGGCGCGGTGTCAACTGACAGCCAATGGGAACACAGTAGCCCACACCAATCATCTCAGACGGTACGCAGACTTCAGCACGTTGAGGCACGCCTACGGGAAATCATAGGCAACACTCTTTCCATCATTATCGCCCTGTCACATGCCACAACATGGAAATATCGCCTTAATGATTGCGGCTGATTACTGACCACTGTTCATGAATCAGGCGACGGGCAAGGGGCGATTTATCGCCGTAAACCATGCGGCAATTTCACGGCGATTGCTCCAGGGCAACATATCGCCTTTATGATTTCCAGGCGAGATTGCGGCGTGTGACGGTACCTTAATGGTACATTTATACGTGGCCACAGGAAGGTAGGAACAGGCAGGCATCGGACACAATTGTGCCTGTTGCCTTGAAAAGACCACGATGTGGCTGCGTGTAATTCAGGACTTTCCTTCCTGTGTTTCCCTGAAGGAAGGAAAGTCCTGAATTACATGCAGCCACATCGTGGTCTTTTCAAGGCAACAGGCACAATTGTGTCCGATGCCTGCCTGTTCCTATCTTCCTGTGGCCGCGTATAAATGTACCATAACAGGTGTGGGTGGATAGGAGATCTGCTCTCATCTGTTAACCAGTTAAATTCCATTTTTAATCCCTGACCAAGGGATTTAACACTCTCCAATGACAAGTGCGACATTCACCACTCTCATCAGAGCTTCCCTGATGTCATTGCCAGGCGTCGATGGGTTGACATGACAGCTAGGGGTTAGAGATGAACCACCACCCTAGTGTTTGAATTCAATTTGATTTGTCTAATTGAGGGTGTGTTCATCGAATGTTCGTCGAACACCATTGAAAACAATGGCAGGCAAACACAAACACATAAAAACACTTAGGCTACGGTCACACTTGCGTTTGCAATCCTGTTACTGGATCCAGTTTTTCATCCTGAAAACCTGATCAGGTACCTGACCCATAGACTCCAATGTTAAAAATTGTTTGCCAAAGTGCAATCGGTCTATTGGATCCAGTTTTTGAAAAGTCAGGTTTTAATAGGGTCTGCAACATTTTTTGGCCTTTTAGCAAAGCCTGATCAGTTTTTCAACATAGGACCCTATGGGAACCTGATTCAGTACCTGATGGTACATATAGGTACAATCAGGTACCTTATCAGGTACCTGATCCGGTAAAAATGCCTCCAAACAGGCAAGGGAAAAAACTGGATCCAGTAATGCATCCAGTTACTGGATGCAGGCTCCCAAGTGTGACCCTAGCCTTAGAAAACAAATAGAAAACACCTTCTAAGGTATCCAAAAGGTGACAAACTACTCTGAAGATACAACAAGCACATGGAAAAGTGACAAGTACATATAAAAATGTGAAAAGAAAAGAGATGGATGAGTAAAAGGAGGAGACACATATATAGGCATGTCATGCGCTTCTAAAATCTGGTTTTACTACAGTATTTGTAAGACCTCATGCACACGATGAGTATTTGGTGAGTTTTACTTCAGTATCTGTAAGGCCTCGTGCACACAATCAGTATTTGGTGAGGTTTTTCCTCAGTATTTGTAAGGCCTCATGCATACGATGAGTATTTGGTGAATTTTTTTTCTCAGTATTTGTAAGGGCTCGTGCATACGATGAGTATTTGTTGATGTTTTTCCTCAGTATTTGTAAGGCCTCGTGCATACGATGAGTATTTGGTGAGGTTTCTCCTCAGTATTTGTAAGGCCTCGTGCATACGATGAGTATTTGATGAGGTTTCTCCTCAGTATTTGTAAGGCCTCGTGCATACGATGAGTATTTGATGAGTTTATTCCTCAGTATTTTTAAGGCCTCATGCACACGATGAGTATTTGGTGAGTTTTTTCCTCAGTATTTGTAAGGCCTCGTGCACACGATGAGTATTTGGTGAGTTTTTTTCCTCAGTATTTGTAAGGCCTCGTGCATACGATGAGTATTTGGTGAGGTTTTTCCTCAGTATTTGTAAGGCCTCGTGCACACGATGAGTATTTTGTGAGTATTTTCCTCAGTATTTGTAAGGGCTCGTTCATACGATGAGTATTTGGTAAGGTTTTTCCTCAGTATTTGTAAGGCCTCGTGCATGCGATGAGTATTTTGTGAGTTTTTTCCTCAGTATTTCTAAGGCCTTGTGCACAAGATGAGTATTTGGTGAGGGTGTTCCTCAGTATTTGTTAGGCCTCGTGCATACGATGAGTATTTGGTGAGTTTTTTCTTCAGTATTTGTAAGGGCTCGTGCATATGATGAGTATTCGGTGAGGTTTTTCCTCAGTGTTTGTAAGGCCTTGTGCATAAATGAGTATTTGGTGAATTTTTTTTCTCAGTATTTGTAAGGGCTCGTGCATACGATGAGTATTTGTTGATGTTTTTCCTCAGTATTTGTAATGGCTCATGCATACGATGAGTATTTGGTGAGGTGTTTCCTCAGTATTTGTAAGAGCTCATGCACACGATGAGTATTTGGTGAGGTTGTTCCTCAGTATTTGTTAGGCCTCGTGCACACGATGAGTATTTGGTGTGTTTTTTTCCTCAGTATTTGTAAGAGCTCGTGCAAACGATGAGTATTTGGTAAGGTGTTTCCTCAGTATTTGTAAGGCCACATGCATACAATAAGTATTTGGTGAGGTTTTTCCTCAGTATTTGTAAGGCCTCATGCATATGATGAGTATTTGGTGAGTTTTTTCTTTAGTATTTGTAAGGGCTCGTGCATATGATGAGTACTTGGAGAGGCTTTTACCTCAGTATCTGTAGGGCCTCGTGCACACGCTGAGCATTGTGTCACATTTAGGGGACTACAAGAAGTGGCATCACATTTGCCCCCACAGTTGCAAACTTAAAATGGTGACTTGAACGCAAAAATCCACAAGCAAATTGTTCAAATTCGGCGAATGACTCGAACACCACCCAAAACAGCTCAAATTTGAGATTGGGAACAATTCGAATCGAACACTGCTCATCTCTACTAGGGGTCAGTTGATGACCCCAGTATCTTTTATGACAATCCTCCCTTTAACATTGGCTGAGCGCTGGCATTATTGGAAGGAAGCATTTCTGCTGTACAGAGTGGTGCTGATGGCCTGCTTTGTACAGCACAATTAGATGATCATAGCTTCAAGTTCCCTAGGGGGACTAGTAAGAACAATAAAAAGTAAAATGACAAACGTTTATAAATATGAAAAAGATTTAAAACACAGTTGAAATCACGCTCTTTTGCTCCTTTGAAATAAAACAATTTAAAAAAAGTACACATATATGGTATTGCTGCATTCAGAAATGTTCAACCTATCAAAATATAAAATAAATTAATCGTTTAACAGCATAACAAGAAAAAAAATCTATCTGCCAGAAATGCGTTTTTTTGCCCGCCACAACAGAAAAAGATGTAATAACAGGTAATCAAAACATCAAATATATGCCACAATAATACCAATAAAAACATCAGCTCGGAAAGCAAAAAGCAAGCCCACACACAGCCGTGATCCTAAGATTGGCTTTTTAAAAATATATATATATATATATTCGAATCACCCTGCCTTCAACTTTTCCCCCTTTAAAAAAAGATAAATATATTTCTTATTGCTGCATCCATTAAAGTCTAATCTATAAAAATAAAAAATTAATTAACCCACCAGGTAAATGCCAGAATTGTAAAACACCAGAAGTGAGCCATTATGGTCGCTACAACTCCATAAAATATTCAATAAGAAACAATCAAATATCTTATATACCAATAAAATTGTTATCTCATGATGAATAAAAGAACACATCACACAGCTCCATCAATGTAAACATGAAAGTGTTATGAGAATTGGAAAATGATTTTCCAAATTTCTGAATTTTTCACTACTTAAAGAAAAAAGCATTGCAATAATTGTATTTTCATTGAAAAATATTTTGTCAGTAAAAAAATTCAAAATCTATTGAAGACTATTGCTTAATTCACTTCACTTGGAATTTTTTTTCCCATTTTCCATTACATTGAATGGTAACATGAATGGTGGCATTCAAATCTACAACTTGTCCTGCAATAAACAGGCCCTCATACGGCTCTGCCGACGGAAAAATAAAAAGTTTATGGCTCTTGGAAGAGGGGAGTAAACGTTGAAAACGAAAAACAAAGGAAAATCGCCTGGTCGGGAATTAGCTAAAGGCAGATTTCAATTTAACCCTCCATTTTCTGGTTTCACAATAGTAAACTGGCAGATGTGCAACTTTAGAAAACCTTTCTACATGTGTGCAATCCAATGTTATTTTCTTAGTATGTTCTATTGATGACAAAGTGACGAAAGTTAATTCAAAAATTGAAAAAATAATGTGGCTGTACCCCCTAATTTTACTTTTGCGATAGTTGGTTACAACTGAAAAGAAAACAGCAGCACAGCAAACATAAAGAGCAATAAATTCATGTTACTTTTGTTTTAGATGTTTATCCTTTTTTTATATAAAATGTATAAATGAAAAAAATATTAAAATAACAACTAAGTGCTGTGTCCCAAGAGTCAAGAAATTTGGCAGAGTCTTTAGCCTTATCTGTGCAAATAATGGTTATATTAATAGACATACGAGTACTACTACTAATAATAATATTTATTCATTTATATAGTCCTATTAATTCCATAGCACTTTACATACATTTGCAACACTGTCCTCATTGGGGCTCACAGTCTAAACATCCTTACGGTAGTAGTGGATCATGAAGGAGAAGCTGGGTATCTGCTCGCACTGCCTTGTAACTTCCAAGTAAAGGAAAGAGACTGGAGAGCCGTTAATAGTAAACCATTGATTCTTTTATTTGGGTAGACCTCGACGCGTTTCGTATGCTGCTGCACACTTCCTCAGGAGTAAGAATCCCATCCACATACAACCACGCAAGGTGAGTGATATATACCTTGTACAGGACCATACTATATCATCAGATAAGACCCTATTGTGCGCCAGCCTTTTTTACCCAGTTCTCTTTGCATTAGTCTAAACATCCTATTAATATGCTTCCCCCATACTTTTCTACCCCAACACATCAGATTCTCGCCCACCGTGGAAACCTTCAAAATGAACCTGAAGACTCACCTCTTCCGACAAGCCTACAACCTGCAGTGATCCTCAGTCTACTAAACCACCCAAGAACCAGCATTCTCCTCTTCTTGTGTATCCTCACACATCCCTAGTAGAGTGTGAGCCCTTGCGGCAGGGTCCTCTCTCCTCCTGTACCTGTGTGTGCCTTGTATTCCTAATGTTTATTGTACTTGTCTATGGATGCGCCTTTTCACATGTAAAGTGCCATCGGATAAATGGCACTATAATAATTAATAATGATAATAATAATGAGTATGTCTTTGAAAATGTGGGAGGAAACCAGAGGAAACTAATGCCAACACGGGGAGAATGTACTAAAAGAAGGATAAAGGAAAAAGAGGGGCTACCGGCACTACTAACCACACCTTTAGCCTAGGTTACACTGACTCCGGGGTTGCTCAGCCACATTTAGACCAACAATATCAACATCCAAAGAAAAAAACAGCACTCACCGATTTCTTTGTGCTCTTTTTTGTTTACCTATTCAAGGTGGACAGTAGGTGCAGGGAGGGGGTGGAGGAGGAAGACGACGGCACCGTTTCGCAGGAGTTCTACTTCTATGGGTCTGTACCAACTGTCCACCTGAAATAGGTAAATAAAAAAGAGCACAAAGAAACTGGCGAGTGTTGTTTTTTTCCTTTGGATGATGATAAAAGAAGGATATGATGACAGTGAAGTAATAAATAAAATATTTTTCTGCACATTCTTCGAAAGAGACCTTTTTCTAATGGTAAAATCTCTGCCATAGAAAATTCATAATAGATCCAGAAGCCTTAAATATGGTATTTTATGGTTTAATAGTTGGTAGAGTTTGCTTTCTCTTCTTCTCTTCTATGCTTATACATTATAATTTTCTTACATTTCCCTACACCAAACCACCCAAATCATCTTTTCCTTCCACAACTGTCTCCTCCCTTCATTCTATGGATGACGATCAGACTGTTGACACTGCATTATCTGGTCGTCTTATCTTTACATATTTTTTTATGAACATTTTTCCGCATCAATAAAAAAACTTTTCAGACAGTTAATAACTCACTACAAAAAGTTTACAGTTTCTAATGTACTTATTTTTGGCATATCCGCCATGACTACGATTTCCCTAATTCTACATATATAAATTATGTCTACAAGGTTTTCCATGAACAAAATAGCATAAGAGGTCCAGTGCTGGTCTTCAAAGTAACAAAGATACAACGACGATAAGCGAATGCGAAGGCTGAGAAACAAAATAAAAAGGGAAAAAGCATGAGAATAAAGAGCAAATTAGCATGTATAATAAGACCTTGGATGAGGTTTTCTTACAAAAAAAAATATTTAAATACCGTAATCAGAATTAGTTTCCCCCTTACTCTTAAATGTAGGTGTTTGTCGGAGAGGGATAGGCATCTTATTAAAATATTAAGCAAAATTGATGGTAAGAGGTAAGAGTTTTCAGCCTACCATTGATTTCATTCATTTGATAAAATTTAATAAACAATTAAGTAAAAGCAAAATAAAAGACTGCAAAAAAAATTAGAATGAAGTAAATATTAAAAGTGATAAAAATAAATGAGTAATTGAGTAATTTTAAATGTATAATTAGGTTTATTTTCCAAATGATGGCTAAATGGAAATTCAAGTACACATCAGATCCAAAACAGAGATTCACAATTTTTCATGATTAAAGATGGCAAGGAAGAGATGAACAAGATTTCCAGGACCCTGTTATGCGGCCTTGTTGATGCTCCGTGGCTGCCAGACCAGAGCACTACAGACCACCTACTAGCTATGGTATTCCCAGTGTGTATTCTGATTAGGCCTTCGCACTGCATCACTATGGAATGATATCCCTGGAAGTACTAGTAAGAAGAGCCACTTGTAAGGCTGCAGGTAGCAGGAGGTTTTCTCTGGTTGTACTTTGTTATGGCAGCCATGGACCACTGATGTGCTGGCTGCTAGATCAATGACCTACAAAGCCTGGACAGGAGGTACGAATGATCAGTCCTATCTGCTCTTCTGGTTGTTCCTAAAACCCAGAAACAAAATCCAGGTTTATTAAAAAACACTCCTCCAGGTCCTACATTACCGAGGCTTGCCACATCAATGACACATATCTCCCATCCAGGACCTGTCCAGCTGCAGCCTTAATACATACAGGTGCATCTCCACGAATTAGAATATCATCAAAAAGTTAATTTATTTCCGTAATTTAATGCATAAAGTGAAACACATACATTATATAGAGTTATTACAAACAGAGTAATTTATTTCAAGTGTTTATTCTGTTAATGTTGATGATTATG
>JARQOC010000003.1:145898439-146255490 GCA_033576535.1 Allobates femoralis
TCTTTTAGAATGTTACTGGCCAGCCACGCTGTGGAGTGGTTGGATGCATGTGATGGAGCATTGTCCTGTATGAAAATCATGTTTTTCTTGAACGATATCGACTTCTTCCTGTACCACTGTTTGAAGTTGTCTTCCAGAAACTAGCAGTAGGTCTGGGAGTTGAGCTTCACTCCATCCTCAACCCGAAAAGGTCCCACAAGTTCATCTTTGATGATACCAGCCCATACCAGTACCCCACCTCCACCTTGCTGGCGTCTGAGTCGGAATGGAGCTCTATGCCCTTTACTGATCCAGCCTCTGGCCCATCAAGAGTCACTCATTTTATCAGTCCATAAAACCTTAGAAAAATCAGTCTTAAGATAATTCTTGGCCCAGTTTTGATGTTTTATCTTATGTTTCTTGTTCAAAGGTGGTCGTTTTTCAGCCTTTCTTACCTTGGCCATATCCCTAATTATGGCACACCTTGTGCTTTTTGATAATCCAGTAAAGTTGCAGCTCTGAAATATTGCAAAACTGGTGGCAAATGGCATCTTGGCAGCTTCACGCATGATTTTCCTCAATTTATGGGCAGTTATTTTGTGCCATTTTTGCCCAACACACTTCTTGCGACCGTGTTGGCTATTTGCCATGAAACGCTTGATTGTTCGGTAATCACGCTTCAAAAGTTTGGCAATTTCAAGACTGCTGCATCCCTCTGCAAGACATCTCACAATTTTGGACTTTTCAGAGCCTGTCAAATCTCTCTTCTGACCCATTTTGCTAAAGGAAAGGAAGTTGCTTAATAATTAAGTATGGCACCCCTGCAGGGATTGCCACAGGACCCACCGATGCAGGGAAGGATGTACACCTGCGCACACATTGCATACAACACTTCACCCCAGCCTCAAGGGAGCTCTACTGCTGCTTAAGCAAGATCCTATAAAGATCCAGGTCTGAGGGAGGAGTCAGTTAATAAGTTCAGTCAGTGAGTTAAATACAGAAGAAGATACTAGAAGGAGCTGAATGCTGGGACCATGCCAGGCACAGAACCAGGAAACACTGATCCGAGCTGTGCAACGCCCTAGCAAGAGGGACGGAGGCCAGTGGGAGAGTTAGGAAGAAGAAGAAGGGAACATAGCTAGTTGCCCTTAAAGTCAACCTGGACACCAGAGTCTGTACCTGCTATATCTACATTTGTGGCAGAGAAATCCCGGACGGACCAGGAGGATTTAGTCCCCCTGAGCTCAGGAGAAAGTAAAGGCTCGAGCTAGACCAGTTGAAGGATCAGGGCCCTAGAGAAGATCCCAAGAGAAGGTCCTTAATTTCAACCTTTGGAGCAGACTCCTGAGGAGACAGAGCGGCAGATCAAGCTTCAGGCAGATCTCACCCCAACCATCGCACACACTGTCAGAGGAGGCCTCACAACTCTCTAAGCTTAACGTCCCAAACTGCACCGGCCACCTGGTTACCCTCCTGGATCGTACCTGCTACTTGACATCAGTAAAAAGGTACTGAGACAGACACTATTGTGTGTGTGTGTGTGTGTGCCTGATTCAGCACCTACACAGAACTGAAAACTATTACTCCTCTCATCCACCCTGCTGCCCTGAGGTAAAGCTCTGCCTGTGGGAAGCTTTACTATCACTGCTGCGTCACCATCACCTCAGCAGCCGGCTGCAGCACGGGTAACCACATTAACGGGTACCACAAGTGATGTCACGTTTAATTCCTTATCATCATCACCCCCCCTTCAGCTATTGAGTGCCCAGGGCACGGAACCGGGACCCGACCAGCCTTGATCCCCACTGAAGCCACCGTTTTGGTATCCGAGTAACCCCTTCCCTGCCGGGCTGACTCATAAGCACACCTTTATGTAGGGTGTTGATGTCATTAGACCACACCCCTCCTCATTACAGAGATGCACATCACCTGATTTACATAATTGGTAGTTAGCTCTCAAGCCAATACAGCTTGAAGTAGGACAACATGTATAAAAAGTATCATGTGATCAAAATACTCATTTGCCTAATTGTTGTGCACACAGTGTATGAGAGACACAGAGTCCTCTTACCATATATGGTACTATGGGCACTATTACCTTAAGGAACACAGCGTACTATCTACTATATAATTGCCTAATATTCTCTGTCTGTCACGGAAATCGCGCCAGCACCAGGGCGCTCATTGGTGGCCACCAGCGGCAGCCACCAATGAGCAAGGAGTATGCAAAACAGTCGCGCGCATTCAAAATTTGCGCCAAGCTGAAACCCGGCGACAGCATTGGCGCCGCTGTTGCCAGGATGCACGCATCCGGACGTGGCCATCGTCGGGAGATCAGCAGGATCTCCCGACGGTGGCCGCAGCATACGCGAGCCTGCCGAGAGATGACGGCTTGAGCCGGTCATCTTCTGGCTGCTCGCAGCGGTAGTGCCCCGCATTCAACGCGGCCAAGTCACGGTACTTTTCTGATTGGTCGCTGTGGCCTTGGCGACCAATCAGAGAAGTAGCGCGGCTTGGCGTGCGGTTTGAATGCCGAATCTCTCATTGATTGCAGCGGCCGCGTTTTGCAGCAACTAATCAGAATAGCGGCGCGCTCGATGGCACCATATTTGAAATACACTGAGCGCTGCACATTGTATTTCAAATATGGTGCCATGGCGTGCGCCGCTATTCTGATTGGTCGACGCTGAACGCGGCAACCAATCAGAGAAGCGGTGCGCGGTTTGAATGCCGCTTCTGTGATTGGTCGCTGCATTCAGCGCCGACCAGAATAGCGGCGCTCACCATATTTTAGATACAATGTGCGGCTTGGCACGTGCGCTCCTCTGATTGGTTCTGACTATGTTCAGCAGAGACCAATCATAGGAGAGGCGCGCGCCAAGCCGCACAATGTATTTCAAATATGGCGCCATGGCGAGCGCAGCTATTCTGATTGGTGTGACGAAATGGACTCCTTCAATGTACAACATATGATGATTTCTTATGTAACCCAGACAATATGGTATTTTGTTGCAAACTTTCATGGGTTAAGTCCTTAAACTCTAACCAGACAGTATTTTGTATTTTCCTTCAAGTCTTGTAGATGACTATTAGTGTTTATTTTAACATATGTCATGCAATTATTCTCTTCTAGAAGGTCAGAGGGACTTAATCCTGTTAGAATGCCATTGTTTTACTGCTAGTGTGTGTAGACCATTCTTGTATGCGTGGGCTCTTTCTTGCCCGGACTGCAATATGACTAAAAATGTTTATAAGAGGCTTGAGATCCAGCCAATAAAAAGGCAGTTTTATCCCACCTATCGTGAAGTCCCCAGTATCCTGCAATGAGGGCTGAGGGTATATAAGGAAAGCTGTTCATTAACCAGAGAGAGTTAGATTCTGTCTAGTGCCCTCAGCCTAGGGATTTCGGTCCCGACTAGAGTGGCACTGGACTTGAAAAAGGCAGCTAATCTAGGATCTTCGGGTCCGATTGGCAAGCCATAACCCCTGGCCTAAGCATTTCGGTGCCGACCAAGGGGATTAGAACCTGGATTATAACACAACAAGGACTTCAGCATCAAATTATCGGATTTGGCTGTGATGACAAAGACTGCATAAGAAGCCACGCAGGTTGGGACAATCCCATCACCTGGCTACAGACTTTGCTGTGCTATATTCTTATCCATGGTGAGCCAGCTGAAGGGTGAGACTCTGTTGCCTGTTATACTGTTGTGTTTTGCTGGTTATGTGTTATATGCTGTAAACTGTTTGGTGTTCCAATAAAGCCTTAATATTGTGGTTCTCTCACCCTGTGTTGTCTGAGTAGTGTTCCGCCCATGGTTAAGGAGCTTGGGCCTTCAGTTGGGGATGAGCCCTGGTCCACGCTGTCTTTGTAAAGGCGGCTGGGCCTGCGGACAAGAGCACCCACTGACCCCCTGGTCTCCACAATTGGTGGCAGCTTTGGGATACTACTCAGCCTGGTTTATCCAGGGGAGCTTCAGGGGACTGGTGTTCATGGACACCGTCCAAGGGCTCAACAATCAGGGATGAATATAAGCATACCCAGCAGGCCATAGTGAGGCATTCAGGTTTCAGACACTGCCATGTCCAACCCCACCAGCTCAGCCATGGGACGAGGACTGGAGTGGAAGTACGGTTGCTATAAGAAACTGCAACTAGAGGTGGTATGTCTGTTCCGAAAAATCGAAGCTAGGGACACTGACACACGGTCGGATTTGATACAGAAATTGGTCCAGTGGCATGCCCAGAAGGATGCAGAGAATGCTGGGGACCCCACCGAGATTGACCCAAAGGATTAAAACTGTGTGCCACATCATGGATCCAGTGACAATCTGGAAGGACACCAGTTCCAAGCCCCGAGACTACAAGAAACTGATCCTGTCAACTCCCTGCCTGACCAGGAAGAGGTCAATGTGAAGTTTATAGACAGTGTCTCTACATCTGCTTTTGTAGAGACTGACCAGGAAGAGAATTGATGTGGAGCTTACAGACCTTGTCCCCACACCTGCTTTTTGTGGAGACTGCCCAGGAAGAGATTGATGTGGGATTTGTGAGCAGCCTTCCCACACCTGTTGTTTCAGGGACCAACTTTGAGAAGCTTGAATTGGGGCTCATGGATGGCTCCCCAACATCTGTTGTTTTGCGAGCTGACCCAGGCCAAGGACTATCCAGCCAGTTTGTCACAGCCATCCCCCACATCCAAGAAGCCAAGCAGCACCCTGATGTGGATCTTACTACCCCACCGTTTGAGGATAAACCATGTTCACGGCCCCCATCATTCTCCTCTAAGCCATCAACAGTGAGTAAACCTACACAGACTGTGGTCATTGACTGGGGGGAAATTGATAGCCAGAAGTTTATGGAAGCCCATTTTACTGCTTGTCCACAATATGTCTGCCCATCCTGAGGGAGGTAATCTGGGGGAGGTGTATAGATGGAGGCCTCGATTGCTGACTTCACCATTAAAAAAGACAATGCCGCCCAGAGGAGAAGGATGACCAGAGATTTATCACATTTGACTGCCCTGTCTGGTTACATAAGAAGGGGGAGGTATGTGACAAAATTGACTCCTTCAATGTAGAACATATAATGATTTCTTATGTAACCCAGACAATATGGTATTTTGCTGCAAACTTTTATGGGTTAAGTCCTTAAACTCTAACCAGACAGTATTATGTATTTTCCTACAAGTCTTGTAGATGACTCTTAGTGTTTATTTTAACATATGTAATGCAATTATCTCTCCTCTAGAAGGTCAGAGGGACTTAATCCTGTTAGAATGCCATTGCATTACTGCTAGGTGAACCATCTGTATGTGGCTCTCCCTTGACAGGACTTAATCCTACTAACATTCCATTATATGGCTATGTCAATGAGTATGTGGCTCTCTCTTGCCCGGACTGCAATATGACTAAAATATTTATATAAGAGGCTTGAGATCCAGTCAATGAAAAGGCAGTTTTATTCCACCTATCGTGAAGTCCCCAGTATCCTGCAATGAGGGCTGAGGGTATATAAGGAGAGCTGTTCATTAACCAGAGAGAGTTAGATTCTGTCTAGTGCCCTCAGCCTATGGATTTCGGTCCGGCTAGAGTGGCACTGGACTTGATAAAGGCAGCTAATCTAGGATCTTCGGGTCCGATTGGCAAGCCATAACCCTGGCCTAGGCATTTCGGTGCCGACCAAGGGGATCAGAACCTGGATTATAACACCACAAGGACTTCAGCATCAAATTATCGAAATTGGCTATGATGACAAAAACTGCATAAGGAAGCCACGCAGGTTGGACAATCCCATTACCTGGCTACAGACTTTGCTGTGCTATATTTTAATCACTGGTGAGCCAGCGGAAGGGTGAGACTCTGTTGCCTGTTACATTGTTGTGTTTTGCTGGTTATATGTTATATGCTGTAATCTGTTTGGGGATCCAATAAAGCCTTAATATTGTGGTTCTCTCACCCTGTGTTGTCTGAGTAGTGTTCCGCCCATGGTTAAGGAGCACAGGCGTTCAGTTTGGGATGAGTCCTGGTACACGTTGTCTTTGAAAAGGCGGCTGGGCATGTGGACAAAAGCACCCACTGACCTCCGGGTCTCCACAATTGGTTGGCGCTGAACGCGGCGACCAATCAGAGAAGCGGCATTCAAACCAAACGCCAATCGGAGGAGCGGCGCGCACCATGGTGCACATTGTATTTCAAATATGGCGCTATGGCGAGCGCCGCTTTTTTGATTGGTCGCCGCATTCAGCGCCGACCAATTAGAATAGAGGTGCGCGCCATGGCGCCATATTTGAAATACAATGTGCGGCTTGGAGCGTGCCGCTCCTCTGATTGGTCGGCGCTGAATGCGGCGACCAATCAGACAAGCGGGGCACGGTTTGAATACCGCTTCTCTGATTGGTTTCCGCGTTTAACACCGACCGATCAGAATAGCGGCGCTCGCCATGGCGCCATATTTGAAATACAATGTGCGGCTTGGCGCACGCTGCTCCTCTGATTGGTCGCTGCTGAAGGCAGTCAGAACCAGAACCGCTATTCTGATTGGTTGGCGCTGAACGCGTTCAGCAGTGACCAATCAGAGGAGCGGCACTCGCCATGGCGCCATATTTTAAATACAATTCGCGGCTTGGAACGCGCCGCTTCTCTGATTGGTCAGCGCTGAACGCAACGACCAATCAGAGAAGCGGCATTCAAACCGCACGACGCTTCTCTGATTGGTCGCCACATTCAGCACTGACCGATCAGAATAGCGGCGCTCGCCATGGCGCCATATTTGAAATACAATGTGCGGCTTGGTGCACGCTGCTCCTCTGATTGGTCGCTGCTGAACGCAGTCAGAACCAGAACCGCTATTCTGATTGGTTGGCGCTGAACGCGTTCAGCAGCGACCAATCAGAGAAGCGGCACTCGCCATGGCGCCATATTTTAAATACAATGCGCGGCTTTGCACGCGCCGCTTCTCTGATTGGTCAGCGCTGAACGCAACGACCAATCAGAGAAGCAGCATTCAAAACGCACGACGCTTCTCTGATTGGTCGCCACATTCAGCACCGACCAATCAGAATAGCAGGGCTCGCCATGGCGCCATATTTTAAATTCAATGTGCGGCTTGGCGCACGTCGCTCCTCTGATTGGTCGCTGCTGAACGTATTCAGCGCCAACCAATCAGATTAGCGGCGTGCGCCATGGTGCCATATTTGAAATACAGTGTGCGGCTTGGCGCACGCCGCTCCTCTGATTCTGTCTGCATTAAGCAGCAACCAATCGGAGGAGCAGTGGGTGCCAAGCCGGACATTGTATTTTAAATATGGCAGCATGGCAGCACCGCTATTCTAATTGGTCGTTGCTGAATGCGGCGGCCCTTCAGAATAGCGGCGCGCGCCATGGCGACATATTTGAAATACACTGAGCGCCGCACATTGTATTTCAAACATGGCGCGCGCCGCTATTCTGATTGGCCACCGCGTTCAGCGCCGACCAATCAGAGGAGCAGCGCACGCCGAGCCGCACATTGGATTTCAAATATAGCAGCATGGCACGCAGCGCTATTCTAATTGTTCGCTGCTGAATGAGGCGGCCCTTCAGAATAGCAGCGCTCACCATGGCAACTTATTTAAATGCCGCTCCTCTGATTGGTCGCCGCGTTCAGCGCCGACCAATCAGAGGAGCAGCGCGCGCCAAGCCGCACATTGTATTCCAAATATGGCAGCATGGCACACACCGCTATTCTAATTGGTCGCTGCTGAATGCAGCAGCCCTTCAGAATAGCGGCGCGTGCCATGGCGACATATTTGAAATACACTGAGCGCCGCACATTGTATTTCAAATATGGCGCCATGGCGCGCGCCAATATTCTGATTGGTCGCTGCTGAACACGACAGCCAATTAGAATAGCGGTGCACCATGGCAACATATTTTAAATACACTGAGCGCCGCACATAGTATTTCAAATATAGCGCCATGGCGCGCGCCGCTATTCTGATTGATCGCTGCACATTTTACTTCAAATAAATTTTTTTTTTTGTTATTTTTTTTTAATTCTGGAATACCCGATCGATTAGAATCTGGCCACCATCTAGTTACCATATATGGGTACAGGGGGAACTAATACCATGAGGGACACATTACTATTACCATATATGGGAAAAGGGAGCACTATTACCATGAAGGACACAATCCTATTACCATATATGGCCACAGTTACCATATATGGGAACAGGGGTGCTATTACCATGAGCGACACAGTCCTATTACCATATATGGGCACAGTTACCATACATCGACACAGGGGGGCACTGTTCTCATTGGGGAAACAGAGTACTGTTACCATATATAGACGATACAGGGACACCCGGACACAAGAGCAATAACAGACACCACAGGGCAATTACATTTAGATATACAGTGAAGGAAATATTTATTTCATTCCATGCTGATTTTGTAAGTTTGCCCACTGACAAAGACATGAACAGTCTATAATTTTAGGGGTAGATTAATTTTAACAGTGATGGTACCTTTACACAACCGGGTGCTTCACGTGCACGAGCACGTAACATCGGTTACAAACAGTAGCCGCACCGCCTTTACACGCCGCTATAAAGTGCACTACAGAAGGTTGAATCTATCTCTGGATGCACCGCCAGGTGCCACAAGTTACCTTGTGTAGAGCACCTTACCTCATTTACACGCCGTAACAGAAGGTAATATGGGAGGACCTGGTGCAGCAGGGACAACACATAGGCGTGCCAGAATTGTGGATTACGAGAATTTCGTACGCTGATAGGACAAAGCAATAGCATCATGATTGGCCAGCCAGAGCAGGAGGCTGACTAATACATGACGCTCGAGCAATTGTGTAGTGTGACTGGTCAGCTCCTTAAATATGCCGCCCTATGCAGCGACTACCAATCGTAACGCAGGAGCTTCCTCCAATGATCGCTGAAGGGGGGTGGTTTCCTGGAGCCTGTGTCACGCCCCAGGTAGATAGCAAGGTGTCGAAACAACCCTCCTGTTCCTTATTTACATGCCGATACAGGCCGCTACCATCGGGTTGAAATCAACCTGTTTTAGAGCACTGCTCTGAAACAGGTGCCGCAAGTGACGGGTGGAAACAACCGTCTTTACACGCCGCTACCTCGGGTGGATTTGGCGGTGCAAGATACATTACTCTCATCTACCCGGCTGTTTCCACCATGTTGTAGCGGCGTGTAAAGGTACCATGAGGGATAGAATATTAAAAATAAAATCCAGAAAATCTCATTGCCTACATTATATAAAGTTATTTGCATTTTGCATAGATAAATAAGTATTTAATCTCTCTGGTAAGCAAGACTTGCCTTGGCTGTATGTTTTAGGTCATTATTATGCTGGAAGACCCAGCCATGAACCATTTTTAATGTCGTGGTGGAGGGTAGAATGTTGTCACTCAGGATTTTACGGAACATGGCTCCATCCATTGTCATATTGATGTGGTAAAGTAGTCCTGTGCCTTTAGCAGAGAAATACCCCCAAAATATAATGTTTCCACCACCATGCTTGTCTGTGGGGACAGTGTTCTTTAGGTCATAGGCAGCATTTCTCTTCTCCAAACACGGCAAGTTGAGTTAATTCCAAAGAGCTCAATTTTTGTCTCATCTGACCACAGCACCTTCTCCCAATCACTCTCAGAATCACCAAGATGTTCATTGGCAAACTTCAGATGGGCCTGCACATATGCCTTCTTGAGCAGTAGGACTTTGCAGGCATTGCAGGATTTTAAGCCATTATGGCATAATGTGTTACCAATGGTTTTCTTGGTAACAGTGGTCCCAGCTACCTTGAAATCATTAACACGTTCCCCCCATGTAGTTTTAGGTTGACTTCTCGCCTTCCTCATGATCCTAGATACCGCTTGAGTTGAGATTTTGCATGGAGCCCAAGATCGATGCCGATTGACACTCGTTTTGTATTACTTCCATTTTCTTACTATTGCACTAATAGTTGTCTCCTTCTCACCCAGTGTCTTACTGATGGTTTTGTAGCTCATTCCAGCCTTGTGCAGATCTATGATCTTTTCCCTGACATCCTTAAGGCCACGTCACACGCATCAATCTTGTGAGCGATATTGTTAGCGATCACGTGCACGCGCGATCGCTAACAATATCGCTCACATCGCTGGTGAGCTGTCACACAGGCAGACTCACCAGCGATGTGGAGCAGAGGGATCGCTGGTACCTATGGTACACATCGGGTTACTAGGCGCCGCGCGGCGCTTAGTAACCCGACGTTTACCATAGATACCATCTCCCAGCATACGCTCTGCCGCTGGGAGATCGTTCATCGTGGTGTCACACACCACGATGATGCAGATTGATCAAGCGATTATCGCTTGATTTGAGCTCCCGCTCACAAATCTGTGATCAATCAATCAAGCGATTTTACATTGTAAAATCGCTTGATTACACGCAGCGACGCACAAATGATATCGCTTAAGCGATCTAAAAAGCAGATCGCTTAAGCGATATCGTTAAAGAAATTGAAGCGTGTGACGTGGCCTTTAGTCTTGCCCATGTTGTAGAGGTTAGAGTCTGACTGATTAATTTGATTCTGTGGACAGGAGTCTTTTATACAGGTGAGACTTTAAAACAGCTGTCTATAATGCAGTTAATGAGTTGACTAGGAGTGTCTAAAGGTACCGTCACACGAGGACACATCTCCGGAAACATCGCCGGCAACTCAGAGGCGTTGCCATTTTGAAGTGACATCGCTGGAGAGTTGCCGCATGTAACAGGGTAATATCAACGGCGGTAGTTGCTTCAGCAACATCGCCTGGTTTCAGGACAATGTCCTGAAACCTGGCGATGTTGCTCAGGCGATCTGCCTGAATCGCCCTGTCTGACATCGCAATAGCGGTGTTGCAAGCAACATCCCCTATCGAGTCCAATGTTAAGGATCGCTGCCAGGGTTGAGTTTAACCCTGGCAGCGATAGTAGCTTTTAACATCGCTGCTGCGTTGCCGGCGATGTCTCCTCGTCTGACAGCTCACCAGCGATCTTGGCCAGCGGCCAAAAACGTGCACGCTCCCGTCAATTGCCGGCGATGTTTCCGGAGATGTGTCCCCGTGTGACGGTACGTTAACTGATCTGTAGGAGCCAGAACTCCTAATGATTGGCAGGGGATCAAATACTTATTTCTTTCTTCAAAATGCAAATACATTTATATAATTAAACAATGTGATTTTCTGGATTTTATTTTTGATATTCAATATCTCACTGATAAAATTAACCTACACTTAAAATTATAAACTGTTCGTGTCTTTGTCAGTGGGCAAACTTACAAAATCAGCAAGGGATCAGATAATTTTTTCCTTCACTGTATATAATTGTGGCATCCCAGTGGTCCGGTTGCCACAGTGCCTCCCTTACTAGGGGTGATATCATGCCTGGAAGCAGGAGGAGGTCCCCACACTAGGTAACACTAGCATGCAACACTTTTCCTGACTCCAGGCCAGAAGGTGGAGCTCTAGAATCTGACTCCAGGGGAGCTTCCCTATAAATCTTGTCTGGAGGCGGGGTTAGTGAGAGCGTCAGAACGTGGAAGGAGAGGGTGGAGAGAAGAAGTGAGGAGAAGGGTCTAGGGAGTGGAGTCGTGACTGGGATCACCCCGGAGAGGAGCGCTAGGAAAAGGACTTCCCCAGAGGGAAGTAAAGTCCTGGCCAGAGGTCGATAAGAGTACACTTAAGCACATCCTGGCCAGGCTGAAAAACACCCGATACCCACACCGCGGCAGAGATTAAAATGACATTCTTCGGGTGCAAACAAAGGGTGCAGGACAGCATAAGGGACTATGTCCTTAATCTTCAAGAGGTGCTACGGGCGATTAAACAGGTTGACCCCGATAATGTGCAGGACGAGGATAGACTGCTAACGGTTCGTTGAGGGGCTCCTGTCCATCACACACTGAACGCAGCTGCGCATTATGGCCCTTCAAAAATTCAGACCTCGACTTTGCACAATTTAAGGATCGGGCCATCCGGGTGCTACATGGACCAACTCCTAGTGGCACAGAACCCCCAAGGCGCCCAGCAATAACCTACCACCAGGAGGCAGCGTCCTCGCCTCAGGCACCCATTGAGGCTGATGCACAGACTCTAAGCAACAATACCTCTGCAGATCTGTGCCTCCAGATCTAAGACTTTACCAAAAGTGTTGCTGCATTAACAAAAACCATGCAGTCCATGCAAGTATCATCCCCAAAGGAAAATATTCAGTTGGCCTCCAGTCCAGATGATGTCCCGCGGCAACGCAGCAGAAGATTCCACACGAAACGCTGTGTTACTCGACTAGACAACCCATCTGCCGCTGCTGCAACAAGGCAGGGCACTTCGCAAGAGTCTGTCCTTTAAACGAGCAACCCCTGGGACAGCGGTACAACCCCCAGAACTAAAGGCAACCAGGCCCGCATAATTGGTGAGACAAGTACGTCGGAGGACGACCGGTCCTCTCAGTCGTGATTGTTGGCACCCCGATGCCCTACTGGACATTGGCTCCCAGGTGACAATGATGCCATATATCCTTTATAAGTGGTACTGGGCGGACTCCAACATTACCCGCAGCCCCTATGATGACTTGACAATAATTGCCAGTAATGGTCAGCCCTTTCCACAAGTGGAGTATAAAGAGGTGACCATTAAGGTTGGGCGAGTAGAGCTAAAAGCTCAAGGACTGATAATTGTAAATATTGATCAACGAGAATGTAATCCAATGATGACCTTAGGTACTAATGTGATAGAAAATTGTCTTGGTGAGTTTACTGTTCTATTGCAAAAGGTAGCCGAAACCGCCAGTTCCAGTCAGCAGCGAGTCCTGCAGAAGGAGATCAAAGCCCTGATACAGAGGCAACAGGTAGAGCTGTCTGGTGGACAAGTCGGCAGTGTAAGGGTGAGTTACCCCTTCCCCATTGTAATATCTCCCAAAACCGAAATGATGATTTGGTGTCAAGATGCTATAGGTATCAGGGGTCAAGATTACCAGGTCCTGGTAGAATCGGAAGTACTCCGACAGCAGGCCCACTATCCTGACAGCCAGAGGGGTAGTAGATGTCCGCAAGGGGAGGTTACCTATACGCATCTTCAATTATGTGGAGAAAGAGGTCAAACTATCCCGGTATGCCACCATTGCCAGACTATTCACTGTCAATAACAACGCAATACGGGCAGTAGAACCCTTGATCCCGTCTGGCCAGGCAGAGGACAATGGCTCTGCAGAGCAGCTGGAGGACTGGTATCAGAAGCTGCATAAAGGCACTGACTCCACCCCTTTGCACCAAAAGAATGGGGTGTACCAGGTATTCAGCAAAAACCCACTAGACTTTGGGCAGGTAAAAGTAGTCTAACACCACATCCCCACCAGAGATCATCCACCCATTAAAGAAAGGTATCGCCCTATTCCCCTGGCTCACTATCAGTGTGCCAAGAGCATGTTACAGGAGATGAAAGAGGCTAGGGTGATCAGAGATAGTTGTAGCCCCTGGGCAGCTTTGTTAGACCTCATTAAAAAGAAAGATGGTACAATGAGGATGTGTGTTGATTATAGGCAGATTAACCACATTACGCATAAAGATGCCTACCCGTTACCACGAATTGAGGAGTCATTAGCTGCTTTCAAATCTGCTAACTATTTATCAACCTTAGATCTCACCAGTGAGTACTGGCAGGTTCCCGTGGCAGAGGCGGATCGAGAAAAGACCATCTTCACAACACCCATGGGCCTATGTGAGTTCAACTACATGCCATTCGGGATTTGCAACGTGCCAGGGACGTTCCAGAGGTTGATGGAGTGTTGGCTCAGGCACAAGAACTTTGAGATGATCCTACTATACCTGGATGACATCATCGTCTTCTCCAAGACCTATGAAGACCACTAAAAGCTTCTGGCCAAGGTGTTCGAAGCCTACTTTCACCTGAAAGTGAAGCCGTCCAAATGTCACCTCTTGAAACCTAAGGTGCAGTACCTAGGCCACTTAGTAAGTGCAGAAGGCGTGGCACCAGACCATGACAAAGTCACCGTCATCAGGGACTGGCAAAGACCCAACACCATCCTTGAAGTACGGGAGTTCCTTGGGTTGGTAGGCTACTACAGGATGTTCATCAAGACCTCCTAGTGGGTCAATCCAAGAAGGCCAAGAACCAGAGCCCTCCGATTGAGTGGGACAGCAAAAGTAGAAGAATACTTCACCCGGTTGATGTTGGCTCTAACGGGAGACGAGATCCTTGCCTAGCCTGACTATGGTCAATGGTGTATGGTGTATTGGTGTATGTTGTTTTAATGGTGTATTCATAGTTATACATAGATGCCAGCAACATGGAATTGGGAGAAATGTTATCCCAAGTACAGAAAGGCAGAGAGAGAGTGATCGCCTATGCCAGCAGGAAGCTTCATCCCACTATAAGGAACCCCGACAACTACAGTTCCTTCAAGCTGGAATTCTTAGCCATATTCTGGGCCGAGACCGAGTGATTCAAATTCTACCTGGCTTCAGCGAAATTCACCATCTTCACGGACAATAATCTACTTACCCACCTTGAACCGGCGAAGCTAGGTACGCTAGAACAGGGGTGGATTGTCTGGCTGTCCAATTATGAGTTAGCAATCAAGTACAGAGAGGGAAATAAGAACACCAACGCTGATGCGCTGTCCAGAATGCCAAATTTACCAGATGAGGGAAAAGACCTGGAGGAGCTAGAAAAAATAGAACTGCCAGCTTTCCTCCGCCACGATACGTCACAATGCTCCCACTACGTAACAGACAAGTGCCCTGCTGTACAAGAGGTTTCTTTCAACCCATTGCCCCACTGTGGATGGGCATAAATGCAGGATAGCGACCCAGCCATCCGACTAGTGAAAGAGTTGTTGACCCAAGCTGACTCACACCCTGGGCCAGATGCTCCACAAGAAACCCAACAGTTGTGGAAGGAGAAAGGCAAACTATTCATCTACAAGGGTAAGCTGTGTCAGAGAAGCATCAACTCTCTCACACATGAACTGGTCTGGCAGGTGGTAGTCCTGAAGCAGGATGTGCCAGTGGTCTTAACCCCTTCCCGACCCTTGGCCCACCGTTTGGGCCATGAAAACAAGTTCATTCCCGACCCTTGGCCCAAACGGTGGGCCATGAAATGATCGCGCTCCTGCGGCGCGTGTGAGGGGGGTGACTCAGGTGTCACTGTACATAATGCACAGTGACAACCTGTAGTACACCCCACGGGGGGTGGATTAACCCCCCCGTGCCCAGGGCCCCTCTGATTGGCAGTTGAAATTCAGACTGCCAATCAGTGCTAGTAATCCCCTCCAGATCCGATTGGAGCTCTCCCAATCAGATCTGGAGGGGCTGGATGGCATGTGCCGTCTCCCTCCTAGCCCCCCCTCACTCCAGGGCCCCCCGATCGCCCTCCTGGCCCCCCTGATCGCCGTCCTACCCCCCCCACGGCGGCGGTAACAGTCATCACGCCGGCGGTATGCCTGCCGGCGGTAAATGACTATCACCGCCGCCGCCTGTCAGCTTCCACAGCCCCCTCCGTGCGATCACGGAGGGGGCTGATGAAGCTAACACCCCCATGCCCCGTATCCCCCCCCCATCCCTCTCTCACCTACCAGCGGGTCCGCCGGTGCAGCCGCGGTCCAGCTCCGGTGTGGGCTCCTCCTCTTCCGGGCTCCTCCTCCTGGATCAGGTAAGTATGTGTGAATGAATGAATGTATGTATGTAGTATGTATGTATGTATGTATGTAGTATGTGTGTATGAATGAATGAATGTATCTATGTATGTAGTATGTATGTATGTAGTATGTGTGTATGAATGAATGAATGTATCTATGTATGTAGTATGTATGAATGAATGTATGTATGTATGTAGTATGTATGCATGTATGTATGTAGTATGCATGTATGTATGTAGTATGCATGTATGTTTGTATGTATCAATGAATGAATGGATGTCTGCGTGCGTGGATGACTGCATGCGTGGATGACTGTGTGTGTGGATGTCTGCGTGCGTGGCTGTCTGCGTGCGTGGCTGTCTGCGTGCGTGGCTGTCTGCGTGCGTGGCTGACTGCGTGCGTGGATGACTGCGTGCGTGGATGACTGCATGCATCGCTGTCTGCGTGCGTCGCTGTCTGCGTGCGTGGCTGTCTGCGTGCGTGGCTGTCTGCGTGCGTGGCTGACTGCGTGCGTGGCTGTCTGCGTGCGTGGCTGTCTGCGTGCATGGCTGTCTGCGTGCGTGGCTGTCTGCGTGCGTGGATGACTGCGTGTGTGGATGTCTGCGTGCATGGCTGTCTGCGTGCGTGGCTGTCTGCGTGCGTGGATGACTGCGTGCGTGGATGACTGCGTGCGTGGATGACTGCGTGCGTGGATGTCAGCGTGCGTGGATGTCAGCAAGCGGGCGTGGATGTCAGCGAGCGGGCGTGGATGTGTGTGTGCATGGCTGATGGGTGCATAGGTGAATGGATGGGTGCAACAAGGGATCAAGTATCCTCTTGTTGTAGTCTCTGGGATCATAGTCATGGTGCACTGTATGACAGATCATTGTCATACAGTGCAACATAACTCTGACCCCATAGGCTGTAGGAAGAGGACACTTGATCCCTTGCTGCAATCTCTGGATTGAGCAGAGGCGATCGAGCGTCGTGGGACCTTCGTTGTGGACTACGTCGGAGGCGGTCGAGCGCCGTGGGACCTTCGTTGTGGACTACGTCGGATCTTTATAATAAAGATGGAGTCCAAATTTTGTTTGTTTTTTTTTCAAATAAAAAGATTTTTCTCTGTGTGTATTTACTGACTATTTACCAGAGATTCCTAATGGCGGGTCTAACATTGGCCCTCAGAGTCAGAGTCTCAGAGTCAGAGTCTCAGAGTCAGAGTCAGAGTCTCAGAGTCAGAGTCTCAGAGTCAGAGTCAGAGTCTCAGAGTCAGAATCTCAGAGCCAGAGTCTCAGAGTCAGAGTCAGAGTCTCAGAGTCAGAGTCAGAGTCTCAGAGTCAGAGTCAGAGTCAGAGTCTCAGAGTCAGAATCTCAGAGTCAGAGTCAGAGTCTCAGAGTCAGAGTCAGAGTCTCAGAGTCAGAGTCTCAGAGTCAGAGTCAGAGTCTCAGAGTCAGAGTCTCAGAGTCAGAGTCTCAGAGTCAGAATCAGAGTCTCAGAGTCAGAGTCTCAGAGTCAGAGTCTCAGAGTCAGAGTCTCAGAGTCAGAGTCAGAGTCTCAGAGTCAGAATCTCAGAATTTCATGAAATAATTTTAAAAAAATGCGTGGGGCTTCCGCGCAATTTCTATGTCTAGCCAGGTACAGCTAAGCAGCTGGGGGCTGGAATCCGCAGCGCAGGGATGCCCAAGCTTTCTGGGCACCCCCCGCTGCAAATTGCAGCCCGCAGCCGCCCCAGAAGATGGCGCGTTCATTGAAGTCTCAGAGTCAGAGTCTCAGAGTCAGAGTCTCAGAGTCAGACTCAGAGTCTCAGAGTCTCAGAGTCAGAGTCTCAGAGTCTCAGAGTCAGAGTCAGAGTCTCAGAGTCAGAGTCTCAGAGTCAGAGTCTCAGAGTCAGAGTCAGAGTCTCAGAGTCAGAATCAGAGTCTCAGAGTCAGAGTCTCAGAGTCTCAGAGTCAGAGTCAGAGTCTCAGAGTCAGAGTCTCAGAGTCAGAGTCTCAGAGTCAGAGTCAGAGTCTCAGAGTCAGAGTCAGCGTCTCAGAGTCAGAGTCAGAGTCTCAGAGTCAGAGTCTCAGAGTCAGAGTCTCAGAGTCTCAGAGTCTCAGAGTCTCAGAGTCAGAGTCTCAGAGTCAGAGTCTCAGAGTCAGAGTCAGAGTCTCAGAGTCAGAATCAGAGTCTCAGAGTCAGAGTCTCAGAGTCAGAGTCAGAGTCTCAGAGTCAGAGTCAGAGTCTCAGAGTCAGAGTCTCAGAGTCAGAGTCTCAGAGTCAGAGTCTCAGAGTCAGAGTTAGAGTCTCAGAGTCAGAGTCTCAGAGTCAGAATCTCAGAGTCAGAGTCTCAGAGTCAGAGTCTCAGAGTCAGAGTCTCAGAGTCAGAGTCTCAGAGTCAGAGTCTCAGAGTCAGAGTCAGAGTCTCAGAGTCTCAGAGTCTCAGAGTCAGAGTCTCAGAGTCAGAGTTCAGAGTCAGAGTCAGAGTCTCAGAGTCAGAGTCTCAGAGTCAGAGTCAGAGTCTCAGAGTCAGAGTCTCAGAGTCAGAAAACTCAGAGTCAGAGTCTCAGAGTCAGAGTCAGAGTCTCAGAGTCAGAGTCTCAGAGTCAGAGGCAGAGTCTCAGAGTCAGAGTCAGAGTCTCAGAGTCAGAATCTCAGAGTCAGAGTCAGAGTCTCAGAGTCAGAGTCTCAGAGTCAGAGTCTCAGAGTCAGATCAGAGTCTCAGAGTCAGAGTCTCAGAGTCAGAGTCTCTAGTCAGAGTCTCAGAGTCAGAGTCAGAGTCTCAGAGTCAGAATCTCAGAATTTCATGAAATAATTTTAAAAAAATGCGTGGGGCTTCCGCGCAATTTCTATGTCTAGCCAGGTACAGCTAAGCAGCTGGGGGCTGGAATCCGCAGCGCAGGGATGCCCAAGCTTTCTGGGCACCCCCCGCTGCAAATTGCAGCCCGCAGCCGCCCCAGAAGATGGCGCGTTCATTGAAGTCTCAGAGTCAGAGTCTCAGAGTCAGAGTCTCAGAGTCAGACTCAGAGTCTCAGAGTCTCAGAGTCAGAGTCTCAGAGTCTCAGAGTCAGAGTCAGAGTCTCAGAGTCAGAGTCTCAGAGTCAGAGTCTCAGAGTCAGAGTCAGAGTCTCAGAGTCAGAATCAGAGTCTCAGAGTCAGAGTCTCAGAGTCTCAGAGTCAGAGTCAGAGTCTCAGAGTCAGAGTCTCAGAGTCAGAGTCTCAGAGTCAGAGTCAGAGTCTCAGAGTCAGAGTCAGCATCTCAGAGTCAGAGTCAGAGTCTCAGAGTCAGAGTCTCAGAGTCAGAGTCTCAGAGTCTCAGAGTCAGAGTCTCAGAGTCAGAGTCTCAGAGTCAGAGTCAGAGTCTCAGAGTCAGATCAGAGTCTCAGAGTCAGAGTCTCAGAGTCAGAGTCAGAGTCTCAGAGTCAGAGTCAGAGTCTCAGAGTCAGAGTCTCAGAGTCAGAGCTCAGAGTTCAGAGTCTCAGAGTCAGAGTCAGAGTCTCTCAGAGTCAGAGTCTCAGAGTCAGAGTCTCAGAGTCAGAGTCTCAGAGTCAGAATCAGAGTCTCAGAGTCAGAGTCTCAGAGTCAGAGTCAGAGTCTCAGAGTCAGAGTCAGAGTCTCAGAGTCAGAGTCAGAGTCTCAGAGTCAGAGTCTCAGAGTCAGAGTCTCAGAGTCAGAGTCAGAGTCTCAGAGTCAGAGTCTCAGAGTCAGAGTCAGAGTCTCAGAGTCAGAGTCTCAGAGTCAGAGTCAGAGTCTCAGAGTCAGAGTCAGAGTCTCAGAGTCAGAGTCTCAGAGTCAGAGTCTCAGAGTCAGAGTCTCAGAGTCAGAGTCAGAGTCTCAGAGTCAGAGTCTCAGAGTCAGAGTCAGAGTCTCAGAGTCAGAGTCAGAGTCTCAGAGTCAGAGTCTCAGAGTCAGAGTCTCAGAGTCAGAGTCTCAGAGTCAGAGTCAGAGTCTCAGAGTCAGAATCAGAGTCTCAGAGTCAGAGTCTCAGAGTCAGAGTCAGAGTCTCAGAGTCAGAGTCAGAGTCTCAGAGTCAGAGTCAGAGTCTCAGAGTCAGAGTCTCAGAGTCAGAGTCAGAGTCTCAGAGTCAGAGTCTCAGAGTCAGAGTCTCAGAGTCAGAGTCTCAGAGTCTCAGAGTCTCAGAGTCTCAGAGTCAGAGTCTCGAGTCAGAGTCTCAGAGTCAGAGTCTCAGAGTCTCAGAGTCTCAGAGAGTCAGAGTCTCAGAGTCAGAGTCTCAGAGTCAGAGTCAGAGTCTCAGAGTCAGAGTCTCAGAGTCAGAGTCAGAGTCTCAGAGTCAGAGTCTCAGAGTCAGAAACTCAGAGTCAGAGTCTCAGAGTCAGAGTCAGAGTCTCAGAGTCAGAGTCTCAGAGTCAGAGTCAGAGTCTCAGAGTCAGAGTCAGAGTCTCAGAGTCAGAATCTCAGAGTCAGAGTCTCAGAGTCAGAGTCTCAGAGTCAGAGTCTCAGAGTCAGAGTCAGAGTCTCAGAGTCAGAGTCTCAGAGTCAGAGTCTGAGTCTCAGAGTCAGAGTCAGAGTCTCAGAGTCAGAGTCTCAGAGTCAGAGTCTCAGAGTCAGAGTCTCAGAATTTCATGAAATAATTTAAAAAAAATGCGTGGGGCTTCCGCGCAATTTCTATGTCTAGCCAGGTACAGCTAAGCAGCTGGGGGCTGGAATCCGCAGCGCAGGGATGCCCAAGCTTTCTGGGCACCCCCCGCTGCAAATTGCAGCCCGCAGCCGCCCCAGAAGATGGCGCGTTCATTGAAGCGCCATCCTCTGGCGCTGAACCCCGCTCTTCCAGCGGCCCTGGTGGCGGTGGCACGCTGGGTAATAAAGAGGTTAGGGCCAGCTTTGTATTATCAGCTGGCCCTAAGCCCGAAATTTATGGCGGTCACGCCAATATTAGACATGACCGCCATGAATTTCTATTAAATTGTTTTAAAAAAAACACAACACAGAGAAGATTTTTTTATTAGAAATAAAAAAAAAAGCTATTAGGGACTCCATCTTTAATTAAAAAAATCCTCTTCCGTCCGACGCAGTCCAAAACACGATGTCCTCTCTGCTCATCCCTGTGCATAGATATAGATGTCTATGCACAGGGAATGAGCAGACTGAGAACAATCTCAGCTCTGCTACATCAGGCAGCAGGCGGGCTCTAGGACCCTGGAGCTGCGGCAGCCAGCACACAGAGCAGACAGGACTCTTATCTGTGCGAGTTTCCCAGCGATTACTTGCAAAGTAAACGAGTCCAATGCAAATCAATGGCAAAACTAGGATTGCTTCAGGCTGAAGCTTCCGAGACACATCTGTGATTTGTAAATCGCACACTACTCGCTATTACTCGCTTCCCCATTCATTAACATTGGACCCGCTAGACTCGCAACGAGTAGCGAGTCCTGTGCTCGGACTCGCTAGAGTCAAGCGATTCCGAGTAATTTAGGATTCGCCCATCACTAGCGGCAACCAATCAGCGGCGCGGGATTCAAAATCTCTGCCAAGCCGCGCACCGCTTCGCTGATTGGTCGCCGCCATCCACGGCGACCAATCAGCGAAGCGTGTTTTAAAACAGGCCGCCAAGAGCAATGTTGGCGGGGAATTTAACCGCAACTCAAAGTGTGACGCAGTTCACTGATTTTTACAAGTTATGCCAGCCATATTGTGACGTCGTTCAGTCACGTTTACTGAAAACATCCTGTCAGTCACAGTGTCACCTACTTCAGTCACGTTTACTGAATACCTTCTGTCAATTACAGTGTGAGTACAGTCAGTTTTGTCTCTTCTGTCAGTTCTGTCACTTACAGTGCTACATATTTCAGTCACGTCTACTGACCACATTCTGTCAGTCACAGTGCCATATAAAATACATACATATTCTAGAATACCCGATGCATTAGAATCGGGCCACCATCTAGTAGTATTATAAGTAGTGATAAGCGAGTATTGAAATATTCATAATCGCTATACTTGTAACCAGTACTTTACAATACTCGCATACTTGTCCAAATATTAAGTCCATTGTTAGTCAATTAGTGATGGGCTGCACCCACACACATCCGGCCACAAAATGAGTATTTCTGGGACAGGGCGGGAGGGTGTTCTTTTTTGCATTTTCACTGCACACAACACTTTGTTGTGTCCCCCAGAGAGATCCTAACATTCAATCTGCTCTCATTGGGGTGCCTACTCCCTTTGTGTACTGAATGGAGCTGGCAATATGTGTCAGATTGTTCATGATGGACACATCACTCGCGAGCATCAGCATTACTTGCCAAGAAATGAGTATCGCAAATTCTGTACTGTATGTGCGATTAGCCAATAGTAATGATTTAACTTGCTCATCACTAATTATCAGAACATATTTTCATTACAGTATGTTCAATATTTGCAAGAAAAAGAAAAATATTGAATCAAGGGAAATATGAACTTTCTCAAAACAAGTTCCTAAGATTATTCCTTTCTGAATGAATCATAAATTGTTAGCAGATACACGCTCCATTGAAATAACATCCATTGTGGTTATGAGTAATCCTTGTTTGTGAATTTTACATTTCTTTCTAGCCTTAAAGGAGTTGTCAACTATTTGGACAACCCCTTCTCAATTCTCATGTTCACCCTCATAAAAATGAAAAAGGTTATACTCGACAGGAAGCCAGTACTTATTGGTTATGGGGCTTGCATGTCATAACAATGTCACATGCTCCTCGGCAGCACAAGTTCCGATATGACTGGAACCTCGCCGATATGGGAGGTGAATATAGATTTTTTAATTTTTATGTGGACGAATATGGGGAATGAGAAGGAGTTGTCCAAGTAGTGGAGAACCCCTTTTAAACCTTAAACAGCAAAGTAAATGGTAACCAAATATTGCATAATCCATTCAATGAATCAATGTGTTACTGATAAAGAGGGTGACTTTATTTGAGTGAAATTAAATTTTACAAAAATCTGTATTTTGCAGATGTTTTATAATTTTCTTAAATCCAGCAAAATGGCAATCAGCAGGCCATCATTTTGTTAAACTACAAAGGGCTAGCAACAGCTAGAAAAGTAATCTGTTTTGTGACTTGGTAAACACCATCATCTGTTGGCCACTTTCAAACTAAAATATCCTAACAGCATCAGCTAGTTTAAAATAGCAAAATTAGGTTTCATAATGGACCTTTTCTCCAGTGGTACCCCTCCCCTGCTCCCTCTACGCTCCATAACCAATTCAGCACAAAACTACTGAGTCCAGTCATTGTCTGCAGCGCTCACATTGTGAAGGTGTGACGTCACCACTTCCGGTATGTTAGCTAAAAAATGTAAAATTAGCTTTTCAATTTAAATATTACAGCCAAATAACACTTTTAATCAGTCTTCCTATACCTACACCGCTAAAAATAAATCTACAATAACCTACCATTTTATAGAGCGTTGGCCACTAACAATCGCTATTGACTTAGGTCCCTGCTAGTGATGGGCGAATCCTAAATTACTCGGAATCGCTTGACTCTAGCGAGTCCGAGCACAGGACTCTCTACTCGTTGCGAGTCTAGCGAGTCCAATGTTAATGAATGGGGAAGCGAGTAATAGCGAATAGTGTGAGATTTACAAATCGCAGATGTGTCTCGGAAGCTTCAGCCTGAAGCAATCCTAGTTTTGTCATTTATTTGCATTGGACTCGTTTACTTTGTAAGTAATCGCTGGGAAACTCGCACAGATAAGAGTCCTGTCTGCTCTGTGTGCTGGCTGCCAGCTCCAGGGTCCTAGAGCCCGCCTGCTGCCTGATGTAGCAGAGCTGAGATTGTTCTCAGTCTGCTCATTCCCTGTGTACAGACATGAATGTCTGTGCACAGAGATGATGTAGCAGAGCTGAGATTGTTCTCAGTCTGCTCATTCCCTGTACATAGACATCTATATCTATGCACAGGGATGTAGCAGAGAGGACATCGCGTTTTGGACTGCGTCGGACGGAAGAGGATTTTTTTAATTAAAGATGGAGTCCCTAATGGCTTTTTTTTTATTTCTAATAAAAAATTTTCTTTGTGTTGTGTTTTTTTTAAAACAATTTAATAGAAATTCATGGCGGTCATGTCTAATATTGGCGTCACCGCCATAAATTTCGGGCTTAGGGCCAGCTGATAATACAAAGCTGGCCCTAACCTCTTTATTACCCAGAGTGCCACCGCTACCAGGGCCGCTGGAAGAGCGGGGTTCAGCGCCAGAGGATGGCGCTTCAATGAACGTGCCATCTTCTGGGGCGGCTGCGGGCTGCAATTTGCAGCGGGGGGTGCCCAGAAAGCTTGGGCATCCCTGCGCTGCGGATTCCAGCCCCCAGCTGCTTAGCTGTACCTGGCTAGACATAGAAATTGCGCGGAGCCCCACGCATTTTTTTAAAATTATTTCATGAAATTCTGAGACTCTGACTCTGACTCTGAAATTCATGAAATAATAAAAAAAAAATGCGTGGGGCTCCGCGCAATTTCTATGTCTAGCCAGGTACAGCTAAGCAGCTGGGGGCTGGAATCCGCAGCGCAGGGATGCCCAAGCTTTCTGGGCACCCCCCGCTGCAAATTGCAGCCCGCAGCCTCCCCAGAAGATGGCGCGTTCATTAAAGCGCCATCCTCTGGCGCTGAACCCCGCTCTTCCAGCGGCCCTGGTGGCGGTAGCACGCTGGGTAATAAAGGGGTTAATACCAGCTTTGTTATACAAGCTGGTATTAAGCCCGAGATTCTTAATGTCAGGCCACGTTTGACCCAGCCACTAAGAATCTCCAATAAAGGGTTAAAAAAACACAACACAGAGAAAATTTTTTATTTGAAATAAAAAAAAAAGCCATTAGGGACTCCATCTTTAATTAAAAAAATCCTCTTCCGTCCGACGTAGTCCAAAACGCGATGTCCTCTCTGCTCATCCCTGTGCATAGATATAGATGTCTATGCACAGGGAATGAGCAGACTGAGAACAATCTCAGCACTGCTACATCATGTCTGTGAGCAGGCAGGCTCTAGGACCCTGGAGCTGCACAGAGAAGACAGCTGGACTCGGCTCGCAAAGAAACAGCAGTTATTTGCGAGTTTCCCTGCTATCACTGGCACAGTAGCCGAGTCTAATGCAAACAATGGCAATCCTACTTTTGTCAGCGTTTCTGACAAAACTAGGATTGATATTGATTTGCATTGGACTCGTGCGAGTAATCACTGGGAAACTCGCAGAGTACCGAATCCTGCGAGTCCCTTACTACTCGCTGAGTAACGAGTCCTAGCGAGTAGATTCGCCCATCCCTAGTCCCTGCTAATGACTTTATATCGCTGTTTATTCCTTGGCACTTTACATGTGAAAAGGGCATACATAGACATGTACGATAATCATGAACAATACAAGGCACAGACAGGTACAGGAGAAGAGAGGACCCTGCCTGCAAGGGCTCACAGTCTACAAGAGATGTGTGAGGATATGTTGCACCCCAGGGCAAGGGGTACTCGGGTATCAGGCGGCAGTGGGTTAACTTTGTGTAACGGGGAATGGCGGCCGCACTTGATCCCGTGTCCTGGGGAGCAGTGCTCTTGAAAAAGGGGTATTTACAGGGATTATGTACAGATTAGTCTTGACGCCACCTGCAGTATCTGGTGAGGGATCACCAGCGCCGCTACAGTCATCCGGAGGTCGGTGGGATTGCGGCAGTGATGGTATAGTCTCCACAGGCAGGACTGGGACATTCGGGGCAGCGTAGTGAGGATGAGCAGGTTGCAGCAGAGCTGGGATAGTTAGGAAAGTAGGAAAAGTCTATAGAGGGGCACAGTGGGCGAAGAGGAAGGATGCATGCACACAGCAGGAGTCTCTTTACCTTTTAATGGTGTTATTCAGGTAAATTGTCCAGAGCACTGACGGGTGACCGGGCTGCACAGTTGGCTCCTACAGCAAGTGGGTATAAGGCCTCCTTCCTTGTGTATTTGCTGAAGCACAGTCTATTATATCCTGACTTGCCTCCACTCTCTTACCTTGTCTGTATCTCCTTCTCCTCCTGTGCGATCTCCGGGACGACCTTCTCTGGCATTGCAGTGTCCTGCTGTCCCTGGCTCCCTCTCTTTGACTCTCTCAGGAGACCGGGTAGCTGAAGCTTCCTCGGTGCCAAGGGGTTTTCTGTGGGACCTGTAGTTCTCCCACCGGTGCGGATCCCCAATATCTGGCTTTCTCTGGAACGAACTTACAACTTGAGCTGCCTGTTCCTTGTGTCTGTTCCCTCTCTAACCTCCCTGCCTTCAGTCCCACTTAGGCTGCTGGGACGCTGAAAGGCTACTCCTGGGTCGCTGGCTCGGGCCTACTCGCAGCACCGACCACCAGGACTTCCCTGCAGCTCTTCTAGCGTCTGCACACACTCTGACTAGCTCTTCCCCAGCAGCAGTATATATAGGGGATCTTGCCTAAGTGCAGCAAGTTGAGCTCCCCCTACTGTGCCGGGGTGGAAGGTGTTGTTCGTAGTAGGTACCTGCTGTAGAAACCCAACTGTGCAGTAGAGAGATCTGTGGTTACCTGCGTTGGCAGGGCGCCACAGATACACTAGGAGAGGAGAGAGGACCCGGCCCAGGAAGTCTTACAGTCTACAAAGGATGGGTGAGGATACAGTAGGAGAGGAGAGATGACCCTGCCCACGATGGCTGACAGTCTACAAGGGTTTGTGGAGGATACAGTAGGTGAGGAGAGAAGATCCTACCCAAGAGGGCTTACAGTCTACAAGGGATGGGTGAGAATACAGTAGATGAGGAGAGAGGACTCTGCTCATGAGGGGCTCACCGTCTACAAGGGATGGCTGAAAATACGCTAAGAGAGGGTAGAGCTGGCTGTGCAGCAGTTGATGGACTAAGGATCACTGTAGGTTGTAGGCTTGACCCTTTAAAGGCATTTTCACTTTATAATTATCATAAATCAGTGATCCTAGGATTGTTAATTATTACAATGATGTAGTCTAAATAGGTTGAAGAGAAGCAAAATGATTGTTCTTTGTTCAAATGATTTTTTTGTGTAGCACAAAAAATAATGGTTCTTGGCAGCCCATTGCCCTTTGAAAACAAGACCTGAGCTGCTTAGAGCAATGGCAGCCTTGGGGCACGGATAGGCTAAGCCAATGTAAACAGATTATAAATATTAACCAACAATGTAATGTAAATGCATGTTTAGTCTTGCAGTCAAAATAAGTCAATGAAAAATGTTTCTATAGTTAAAGTTGATATAATGACATGCTGGGACCTTTATAAACAATTGTCTGATTAGTCTACTCCCGGCTATGGTATGACCTTGAACTGACCTACATTCATTGAATGTGAGAATGTTTATTTTTTGATTGAGAACAGTCTGTTATCAAAGAAAGTCAGGAAAATGCAGCGGGAAAGCACTTATCTCTAAGAAAAACTTCTAGTGGCTAGAAGGTGTGGCAACCGTCAGCAGTATGATTGAACAATCTGTCCAAAATCGCTTCACGTCTCCGCTCACAATGTGCTGGTGGGATCCTACTATTGTTTACACAGAAAATAAGAGAACATTTGACGTTATAGATGTACAGAATATACACAGTAGAGAAAATAGCGGGTTGTGGGATTGTGTGTAAATTGTTTCATGTATGCTTTGTGCGCCTGAGATCAAAATTCCTAGAGGACTTAGGTAATTGGTATTGTTCCTTTATGCATTAAGACTTTCTGAGACTTCTCAAGATTGTCTATTTATTCCAACAACTCACTATCTCATTACATTCAGGGAATGTTCTCTTAATGTGCCAATTTTACAAACTAGATATCCTATTTCTGAAGAACACGAGAACAGGAAACCCGGAGCTGTTCATGACGACAAGTGCGAATATTCCAGAGAAAGGGAAATTTACACAAAACTATACTCCACGATCAGATAAATGCCCCATAAGACATCATTGGTAAATTCATTCTCTTTCTTTATATAATAGAGACAATTTTTTAGAATTATATTTCCATTACAACAAAATAAATTCTGCTATTTCCCATAATGGGGTCTTTTCTGGGGTCATCTGTTATATATATTATTTTCTGACTGATGGAAGACAAGGAATGTTCTTTTTCATTGAGACACATTTTCCTACAGTCTGTAGCAGTAACCACATTAACTTCAGGTTGATAATGTGCTCTTAACCCTCTAAGCACGTAGCTACATTGGGCCTCAGGACGTAGTTGTTTTATTTCACCACATTGCAATAGTGTTTTTTTTATTAATGCTCCTCTGCAATCCTGGCAATATGACCATTAAACAGCACTTGAAGGAGCTACCTGCTGTAGAGAATATAGTGCTACACCTAAAGGGATTCTGTCATGTAAAGACACTATTAACCTGCAGAACTGGAACTGACCTCAAACCAATGAATCTCAAATTGAAATATGAAAAGTTGATATGTTCCAAGCAGATATAGGAAATATATACCGTATGTATCAAGCACATCTTTAAAATATATACATACCAACCAGATATATGATGATATATATACGGTATGTGCCAAGCAATTAACATATTTTTCAGACTATTAGACACACCAAATCATAAGATGCACCCAGGTTTTATAGGAAGAAAATAGGAAAAAGAATTTGAAGCAAAAATGTGGTCATGATGCAATATTATGGAGGGATCTGCTGTTATGGGGTAATGTCCTAGAGTCCCCAATCATGTGCCCCTTCCAGGAATATATGTTCCCCATCCTGATATATATGTCCTCCATCCTGGTGTAATATTTTGATCCTGGTATAAGTCCCTCATCCTGGTATGTATGGCCCCCATCCTGGTATGTATAATACCCAGTCCTGGTAATGATCCTCTATCCTTGCAAATGAACCTAATCCTGGTATGTGCTCCCCTTCTAAGTATATATGATCCACCATCCTGGTATATTTGATCCCTCATCCTGGTATATATAATCCCTCATCCTGGTATATTGTTCCCCCATCCTGGTATATATAATCCCCCATCCTGGAATTTATGGTCCCCCATCCTGTAATATGACCCCCGTCCTAGTATATATGGCCCACATGCTGATAAACGGCCCCCATTGTGGAATATGGTCCCCATCCTGGTAAATTTGATCCCCCATCCTGGTATTTGGCCACCATCTTGGAATAAAGTCCCTATCCTGAATTATATAATTTCCCATCCTGGTATATGGCCCCCATCTTGGTATATGGCCCCTATTATTGTATATGTCCCTCATCCTGGTATATTGCCACCATCTGTGACGACCGTCCTATGCAACTGGCAGAGTTGCTGGTAAGGCAAAACACGAGAAATTCCTAGACCTATTACCCCTATACCAAGATTTGGAATTACAGCAGAGCCCAAGAGGTTACTGCCTATATATGAGCAGCAGGCCAGGGCAGGGAGGTTAGTAAAACAGGGAAGCCTGGGGAAAAGGCTAGGATGGAAAACTGAATAGTAGGAAGCCGAGTCAAAACCAAGAGGACAGCGAGGTACAACATCATGAGGAGGAAAAGAGTCAAAGAACAAGGCCAAGGTCAAATTAACATAATAGAAAAACTAGCACTGATTAGAATGGGCAACCAAGAATATTGCTGGCAACTAGTGAGACAGATCCCAAGGTATATAAAGAGAGGAACTCAGGAACCAATGATCCTATCTGGACCACCCACATACTAACACTATCAGGCTGTGAAGCACAACAGGTCTCACTCACATTAACCCCAAAAGGACGAGCAAAGCCTGCGCTCTCCAGAATTCACTGCAGGAACCTCTCACCCCAACACCAGCATCACCTGCAGTGTAAACATGGCAATGCCTGGTGAAAGGGGAGAAGGAAGCTCTGGCAGAGGAGAAATACCCTTCTCATCAGCCCCATATACAGAACGAACATGGCGGTGCCTAGCAACTGGGGCAGGAATTACAAGAAAAGGTGCAGATAAGGACACATCACTAGCAGCAACCATAGATGGCGTATGGCGGCACCTAGTGGTCAGGGCAGAAATTACAGGAGCAGGTTCAGGTTGGGATGTGACACCATCCGGGTATATGGCCCCATCCTGATATATATGGTGCAAACACAAAAAATTATTATACTTACCATCCATCTGCTCATCATAGGGTGACATTTTCTTCTCATGCCAGCAGCTGACCAGTATTTGAGTGCGCAGTGATTACATCACTGTCATGCACTGCACCCCACATGCCGTCAGCTGATGGCATGAAAAGAGGATGTTGCACTGAAGGGGAGCAATGGACGGTGAGTATAATCACCCATAATCCATAATCACTCATCATCGCTGCAGAGATATTCAGTGCTCCTATGCCTGGGATGATGTGCAATGGAAGCAGTGATAATCCACTATCTTTAAAAGCAGCAGTCGGTGATCAGGTGTGCCCACTGTTTAAGAAAATTTAATACACGCTGCTCCCTATGCCCATCATCCTGCCACCTCTGTGCATCAGGTTTAGTACTGAGAGTTGATGGACCAGGGGTGCAGGGCATATTACATTTTCTTAACAGAGGGCACACATGATCAGTGTCAGGTGCTGCGTCAGCCTGCTACTGTCTCCGGTGACTTGCTTCTGCCTTCGGTAGCCTGCTCCTCTGCTGTTGCCCCCCCTACAGCCACAGACAGGTACCGTACATTAAGACTATAAGACACATCCACACTTTCCCCAAAAATTTAGGGGAAAAAGGTGCATCTTGTAGTCAAAAAAATACAGTATATATGAAAACATTTGTATTTTTCATACCGTTTGTGGACAACTTCTTTCTGTTTTTGGGTAAAAATCCATTGTGGTTGGGAGTTCTGCATCACTTTGTAGTTTGCAGATGTGTCTCCACATAGTATCCTGCAAGGAACATAATTGATCATCTTTACATCTAGAATATGGTTTGTCATATAGAAGTGAATTGAATTGGCTGCACATCTTAATACAAATCCTATGGGAAGACAATAACTCATAGAATAATTGAAAGTATTCACAATCATTTTCTTCCACAACATCCTTTATATTTTCACTCCAAGGCTTAAGCAGTGTGCATAATCACTAAAATACATTAAAGTCACAAAATATATGCAGTATTACTGGGTACGGCTGGACATAAATACTCCCAGTGAGCCATGAGTCATGTCTGAAGACGAAAGAACATTTCTAAGGCAGTTTGTTAAAATAAGAATTGCATAATTGCTACATTCATATTGCATATACATGCATAGTATCTCTTCTAGTATTAGCATATTGTATTATATACTCATATATTCGGAACTTACATTAAAGTATATAAATCACTTCCTGAATATGATAATCAAAGCAAAATATGGGTCTAAACTGACAAGGATTAACCCACCCCAGTTCTGTACTATCGGTCCTCTAGTGATGGCATAGAGAATAAATCATTCTATTAAGCCGGGGCATTTACTTTGCATTCATATGGGCTATGCAAAAGACAGTAAACCTGCTGCAATCTGCTTTATAGTAGTAATGCTCAGTCACTTAACCACTAAAACGGTAACTTTTTATTATGAATTCAATATAATTAGTACCCAGAGGAGATGTTGCTCATAAGGGCTGGGCCTGACTCCCTTCTCCTACAGGAGATAGAGAAATATTCTGTTTATAAGTTTATAATTTGCATGGATAGTTCATAAATTCATATGGGGCAGTGCATGAACAGATTCCAGGCCAGCTTCTGGGTAAGCATATATACAAGGTATGTTGAGAAGAACCATAGAATCAAATGCTTAATTAACCTTAAGACATAAGGGGTTGAGAGGAAAGACCCATAGCGTCTATAATTTTACATTACATAAGCTTGTTTTAGACCTAGACATGGCAGCCATTTCCTGTTTCATCACACCATGACATGGTATGCAAGATAGTGACTAGATCTATGACTACATCCTGTTCGGCAAGGAAGTTTAGGGAGGAAGCTGAGTTCCATATAAGGACTGACCAAACACAGAACAACGAGTCACCTGGAAAACTCATCAATACCACACCCCCTGATGACCTCATGGATCCGCCCATGGACTAGCCCATTATCCAACCCACTAACCAATGAATACATCTGAGTAGGGCTGGCCAAGCCCCTTACTGAGTCTTTATACGTCCATGCCTGTTCAAATAAACTCACTTGGAGCTGTGCTTTGGTTAGGGAACCAAGGAGAGCTTATACCTGACTGTGTGTTCAGTGTATTCCTTGCACACATGCATCGGTCCATATCATTTAGGCCGGGAGCAGGCAACTAATTAATATTTCAAAATAATAATCCATATCAGGTAAAGCAGATTCATCAAGTATCAGCATAAAAATAGAAATGATTAGGAAAGGCACACACCTGTCTATATAAGACCTCACAGCTCACAATGCATGTCATGCCAAATGAGAATCTTGAGGTCAAGGGAGCTGCTCAAGGAACTCAGAGATAGAATTTTGGCAAGGCACAGATCTGGCCAAGGTTGCAAAAGAATGTCTGCAATACTCAAGGTTCCTAAGAGCACGGTGGCCTCTATAATCCTTTAATGGAAGAAGATTGGGATCACTAGAAGTCTTCCTAGACATGGCCATCCAACCAAACTGAGCAATTGTAGGAGAAGAGCCTTGGTGAGAGAGATAAAGAAGAACCCCAAGATCACTGTGGCTGAGCTCCAGAGATGCAGTAATGAGATTGGAGACAGTTCCACAAAGTCAACTATAACTGCAGCCCTCCACCAGTAAGGCCTTCATGGCAGAGTGGTCCGACGGAAGCCTCTCCTCAGTGCAAGACATATGAAAGCCTGCATAGAGTTTGCAAAAAAACACATGAAGGACTCCTGGACTATGAGAAATAAGATTCTCTGGTCTGATGAGATGAAGATAGAACGTTTTTGCTGATAAATCTAAGTGGTATGTGTGGAGAAAACCAGGCACTGCTAATCACTTGCCCAATACAATCCCAACAGTCAAACATGGTGGTGGCAGCATCATGCTGTGGGGGTGTTTTTCAGCTGCAGAGACAGGATGACTGGTTGCAATTGAAGGAAACATAAATACAGCCAAGTACAGAGATATCCTGGATGAAAACCTCTTCCAGAGTGCTCTGGACCTCAGATTAGGCTGAAGGTTCACCTTCCAACAAGACAATGACCCTAAGCACATACTGTAGCTAAAATAATAAAGGAGTGGCTTAAGGAAAACTCTGTGACCATTCTTGACTGGCACAGCCAGAGCCCTGACCTAAACCCAAGTAAGCATCTCTGGAAAGACCTGAAAATGGCTCCACCAACATTCACCATCCAGCCTGATGGAACTGGAGAGAATCTACAAGGAAGAATAGCAGAGGATCCCCAAATCCAGGGGTGAAAAACTTGTTGCATCATTCCTAAGAAGACTCATGGCTGTACTAACTCAAAAGGTGCTTCTACTCAATACTGAGCAAAGGGTCTGAATACTTATGACCATGTGATATTTCAGTTTTGCTTTTTTTAATACATTTGCGGAAATTTCTACATTTGTTTTTTTTCAGTGAAGATGGGGTGCAGAGTGTACATTAATGAGAAAAAAATGATCTTTTAGAATGTAAAAAATGGCTGCAATGAGTGAAAAACTTTAAGGGGTCTGACTACTTTCCGTACCCACTGTAGCTCTAGCTAAGTGAGATTAAATGGAGAACATCTTTGAACAACAATTTTCAAGTTACCATATAATGGGCCAACAGCTTTCCTATACACAGTATGCAAACAAAGAGCTGGAAGAAAAAATGGCACTACATAGGGTGTTACCCATTACACTTATCATAAAAAGATAGGTCAAATTGCTCACCTTGCATGGTTGTGAGTGTAACAACCACTTTATCAGCCTGTGATATCGTCTTGATATCCCAATGATGATGGTTTGCAACAGTCTTCCATAGGAGTAAGCATAATTATGACGCAGCTCCTTCAGACCATGAGCAAATACCCTTACACCCAACAGAAATATGTGCATACCATGCACAAATTTAGGCATGTCTTCATAATAGCAAATAGTAGAATACATAACTACATGATAAGTAAAGACATTTCCTGCATCCACCCAGCTTAGTTACACCCCTCAACAAGTCTTTGTTTCAATACATTTTCATGAGAACTATCACACCTTATGAGATTTTGGCAGGCCTGAAGACATTAGCTCTTTCCTTTCTCTTACACCCTCATGGCCCCAACAGTAGTCCCCACACTGTATGTTGGCCATACAGTGACCCCAAAACTGTAAGATAACCCTCCAGTAGTACCCACATTTCATGTCAGTCCCACACAATAGCCTCTTTACTGCATGATAGCTCCCACTGTACTCCCACAGTACTCCCCACACTTTGTATGAGGACCCCTCCACAGTAGTTCTTACACTGATTCCCCAAACTGTATAATAACCCCCACTTTATTTCCCGCAATAATATTGCACACCCCACTTTTCAGTTTTTTATTTGTTAAAAAACTTTAAAATATCCAATAAATTTCATTCCACTTCACGATTGTGTCCCACTTGTTGTTGATTCTTCAAAAAAAAATTAGAATTTATATCTTTATGTTTGAAGCCTAAAATGTGGCAAAAGGTTGAAAAGTTCAAGGGGGGCAAATATTTCACAAGGCACTGTATAGTTAAATACACCACAACCAATGCAGCTGAAGGTATCTTGGATCTTGTAGTTCTGATGCAAGTTGTGAATCTTTATCTTGTCCACTGTTATTATAAATGGACAGGATTTGCACTTCTTCTGGATTCAGGGAAATGTTCCTGTTGTGAGCTCCTGACAATGGTGCTTTTTAGATGCTTTTAAGATTCAGAGGCTTCTGGTACAAGGATGTCTCTATTTCATTGTTCTGTAGCTTAATGATAGCGTCCATAAAGCTGATTTCAGTGCAGGAGTAGTTGAGTGTTACGTTGATGGTGGGATGAAACTGATTAAAGTGTTCATGGAACGTCTTCAGCTGTCGCTCAGACCCTGTCCAGATGATTAAAATATCATCAATATAACGGTAGTAGGCCAGGGACCTGATAGGGAAAGAGGATAAAAAGTCACCTTCATGCTTGGCCATGAAAAGATTTGCATATTGTGGTGCCATTTTGCTTCCCATTGCTGTGCCAGTCTCCTGTAATATATGTTGTCATCAAATGCAAAGAAATTGTCGGTGAGGAGAAATTTTGTAAGATTCACCACAGAATCAAAGGACAATAAAACTATCACAATTCTTTTCTCTGAACTGCCCCAGCTGCTCTCCCCCTCCCAACACTGACCACTATGTTCTGCTTCATGTCACTGGTGTTTTGTACTGCAATATCCAATCATCCAATTGTGTATAAATGTGTGTTCAGAATTTGTGTCATTAAGCCTGATGAAGAGACATGAGTTGTCCTGAAAGCTTGCTATTTGCACCATCTTTTCAGTTAGCCATTAAAAGGTATCAACCATTCAGGACTCTCAGATACTAATATTTTTCTATCTACTAGCTAACACGTTACAAACATATTTGACCTGATTTAAGAGCCAACACTATTGACCAAAAGACGTTCGATTTCCTCTTCAAAAATAATCCTGTAATACCTCACAGTCTATAGGGGTGGGTGGGATACAGTAGGAGGGGGAGGTGTCGGTCGTGAAGCAGTGCGGTGGACTGGGTCTCATTGCAGGTTGTAGGCTTGGCGGAAGAGGTGGGTTTTCAGGCCTCTTTTGAAGGTTCCCAAGGTATGGGAATGCCTGATGTGGTGGGGCAGTGAATTCCAGAGTATGGGTGATGCACGGGAGAAAGTCCTGTATGAGGTTGTGCGAAGAGGAGATGAACGGGGAGTAGAGGAGGAGTTCTTGGGAGGATCGCAGGTTGCGTGAGGGTAGGTATCGGGAGACCATGTCAGAGATGTATGGAGGGGACAGGTTGTGTATGGTCTTGTATGTCATGGTTAGTGTTTTAAACCGGGATCTCTGGGAAGCAGGGAGCCAGGGAAGGGCTTGGCAGAGGGGGGAGACAGGGGAGTAGCGGGGAGACAGATGTATTAGGCGGGCAGCGGAGATCAGGATAGATTGGATAGGTGAAAAGGAGGTAGTGGGGAGGCCGGTGAGCAGGAGGTTGCAGTAGTCAAGGCGGGCGATGATGAGAGCGTGAATAAGGGTTTTAGCAGTGTCGTAAACAAGGAAAGTGCGGATCCGAGAGATGTTTTTCAGCTGGAGTCGGCAGGAGGTGGCGAGGGCTTGGAGTGGGGCTTGAAGGAGAGGGAAGAATCAAGGATAACCCGAGGCACTTGCTTAAGTATAAGTATATTGCTACTAGCAGTTGTCACTGAAGGCTTACAGAATAGATGTCTAGCAGTTTACTCTTAAAGAAGTTTCTTAACCCATCACAGCTGCTTATAGTTGGATCTTCCACCCAATTCCTTCTCTGCTAATGAAGAACCCACTGAGCCGGACTGTTCTGCCTTTTACAGCAATGTCTTCTGCCTCTCTCATCCTTATGTACTGCAGGTAGTCTGGTGTGGCCTTCACAATTCATATTAGTAAAAGTGGATGCAATTCTAGTCTTCAGTTAGCCAACTAACTACATTATTACTTTTACAGTATATTGCAGTCACTGATAGAGACCATTGAGTGACACCAAGCCCAATAATGGGACAGAGAAAGGGAGCATCATCCCACAGCAGCTTTATTACAAACGTCAATCATGTGGACTCTTCCGATGCAGAAAGATCACATTCCCAGGCTATTAAACAGCCAAGAAGTAGAACTACAATCCCCAATTCCATGTGAACACTATAGTGATAACACTATCCCTCAGGATAAGCAAGTATTCATAGGAATAACAAGTAATTAATAAAGAGGACGTTCCAGGTCCTCCGATAGCCGTGCTCCTATCCAAAGTCATTGTGTAAGCAAGCAATAAATGAATTTCTTCTATAAAACACCCTGCTACATTCATATTCATCTTATTCAAGGCTAACATAATCCTCTAATATTATTTTTTGTTAAATCTTCAATCCTTCAACAAAAACAAAACTACAATATAATCAGAATATCATCTGAATGCAAACATTTACATAATAATCCATTTTTCACCTTATCCAACCCATTTATATGCTATGAAATCTGATTTCTTTTTTTTTTATAATAATATTATTATTTATTTTTTGAATGCATAAGTAGCAATTGCACCAATTGGTGTTATGATCCTGCACTGCCATCTAGTGGTTATTTCTGAGAACACACACACATTACAAGTGCACTTAAAATACAAGAACATTAGTCATCACAACATTTTCAGTGATCCCAGGAAATGGCTATATAGCGATTCTGTTCTATTCAGATATTTGCACATGCCAACTGTACAGTTTTTAATCCTTTAGGGATGGGCGATTTTTCTTTTTTTTTTTCCTTTGCGCCTATTTCTTCACTTCTTCCAAGAGTAATAATATCTTCATTTTTCCATTCAGATACAGGTTTATACCATGCAATGTATTAAAAAAAGGAAATAAACCCCAAGTGGGATCAAATAGTGAAAAAAAATTGCAATTCCACAGTTGTGTTGTGGGTTTTGATTTTTGTCATTGTATGGTAAATAATAACCAGGCATCATGAAAGTACAATTAAGGCAATACCAAACTTTAATGGATTTTTTTGTTTTATTTAAATAGTGAAAAAAAAATCAGAAGTTTGTAAAAAAAAAAAAAAATTCTTCACCACCGGACGCACCAGGGCGAGTGCCGAGGCCTGGGAAGAATGGGGGGCCCCCTCGCCTATAGGGACACCGTCCGTCAACCATCCGGCCGGGTCCCTGCTTATCCAACCATCCATCACCAGCAACCCTATCATCACCGGTGCATCCCTGCCCCGGGGGGGTTAGCTCCACTTGCAGGGAGCTATACCACCACCCTCCGGAGGACTGAAGCGGCGCTGGTGCTCAATCACAGAAGCTGCTGGTGGCGTCACGACAAACTTTATAAACTTTTACTTCACCCCTGTACATATATCCCATTTTTATAGTTTGGTCTCCAGGGCCACGGGTCTGGTCAGGCCACCAGTGACATCCCAACCGCAGCAGAGGGCCAGATACCCGAGTACCCCACTGCCCCAGGCGACACATATACAGTTCCTAGTATGTTGGATGATGATTGTACGCCTTTTTTCACTCTACCCAGTGTTACTGCACAGCAAGTCAAAGTCAGAAAGTCCTATCATGTAAAACAACAAGGCCTTGTTTTGCCTACCGGAACATGTCAGACACAATGATTCAACCCACTGTCAAACTAGCCTCATTCAATGGCCACATGGTGTCAACCTGTTCGCTCAGGTCTACGTCAAGTGTACTCCTATGGACCCGTACCGCTGGAATCTGTCACTAGCAAAAGGGTCTTCAGCAGATCTCGGGCCAGTGGATCATGAATGCGACCTGTAGGGGTTCCTCTGATAAAGTCCCTGTCTAGAGTTCTTCCCAGGTGCTCTGCTCCCACTGAATACTGGTGGAATGGGTATTGTGGCGCCCTGCTCACGCAGGTAGCCACAGACTTCCCTAATACACAGCTGGGTTTCCACAGCAGGTACCAACTACATGCAACATCTTCCACCAGGGCACAGTAGGGGGAGCTCAACTTGCTGACCTTAGGCAAGATCCCCTATAAATACTGCTGCTGAGGGAGGAGTTAGTCAGAGTGTGCAGACGCTAGGAGAGCAGCGAAAACGTCCTGGTAATCGGTGCCGCGGTTAGACCCAAGCCAGTGACCCAGAGTGGCCCTTCTGACGTACCACAATCCTGAGTGGAGACAGAAGGCAAGGAGTAAAGAGCCAAAAGGGAGTGAGGAACTAGTGGATGTTCGCCCAAAGACGTACCGGACATCGGCGATCCGCACCTGTAGGATACTTCAGGACTACAGAAAACCCCGTCTCACCGTGGAGACTTTAGTCACCCGGTCCCCCTGTGAGTCTAGAGAGAGAGAGCCAGACATCGCAGTGTACATCAGCACAAGGCAGTGATCAGAGAGGGTAACCCGTGGACTGCACAAGAGGAGAGAGCAGAGAGCAGAGAGAGGAAAAGAGAGGAGGCCAGTCTGGCTTCAGCTACAACAGAGGAACAGAGGAGGCCTTATACCCACTCCCTGTGGGGACATACTGTGCACCTGGTCACCTGTCAATGCCCTGGACATCTTTACCTGCATACCACCAGTAAAAGGTAAAAGAGACTTCTGCAGTTTGTGTGCGTCATTCCTCTCTGTTCCCAGTGTCCCTCATAGACTGCTCCATCACTCCCCATCCTACCTATAGCTCCACTCCAAGCTGCCCCTTCACACTAAGCTGCCCCGGAGGTCCAGCCCTACCTGTAGGGGGCTTTGCCAACTCAGCCGCACTACCATCCACCTCCGGCGGACTGACCCATCACCAAACACTACAGGTGGCATCACATGACAAAAACTCTTATTCCCCTGTAGATATACCCCCTTTTTGAAGTGTCACCCAGGACAAGCGATCAGGCGTGGCCACCACTCCCCGTGACACAGCAACGCTACCCCTGGAGCCTGATACTCGAGTACCCTAAAGCCTGGGGCTCGACAGTATTAATTGGCCACCCCCTCAGAAAGCTTTGCCCTCTCCAGTCTATCCTTAATGCAGCAGCCAGGGTCACCTCTCTGGCTAACCGTTACTCAGATGTTTCTGCTCTGTGCCAGTCGATGCACTGGCTGCACATACACTACAGGATCCAATTTAAATAGCTGGTCCTCACCCAAAAAGCTCTTCATAGTGCGGCACTTCCCTACCTCACTACTCTCATCTCTATCACCCCACCCGTCCCCTTCGCTCAGGAAGCGACTTTAGACTAACATTAATTCGAACCTCCCATTCCCAATTCCAAGACTTCTCCCAAGCTGCACCAATCCTCTGGAATGCTCTACCTCAAGAAGGTAGGACCATCCACAACTTACACATATTCAATATTGCTCTGAATATAATTTCTCTGTCAAATTCCACCAAACTTAAGAGCTCTACACAGATTGGCTGGTGGCCACTCATGCAGCTTTTATCTACTCCCCATCCCCTCACATTGGCTGGACCATCATTGTAAATAAGCACCTGTACTTTGTCACCCCTACCACATTGTTAGATTGTAAGCAATACAAGCAGGGTCGTCATTATTTTTGCTTAATTATTGTACATTTTTATAATTGTTTCTTATAACTCTGTATACAAACCTGTGATTTGTAATGTGCTAGGGAATATGTTGGGACTTTATAAATAAAGATTATTATTATTATAGATGCCACTAGGCAGCTGGGAGGGCTCACTCGCTATCAGGGACGGGCAACCCTGACAGCGAGTGGCTCATCCAGGAAGGCAACCCTGACAGATACAGGCCCATCCAGGACAGGCAGTCCTGGCAGCAAGTAGCCTATCACAGGACACTCAGCACTGCAGCGCGCACAGTCCATGTGGTTAATTTGCATCGCATGCAAATTAGCCATGTGCTGACTCCCAGGGCTGTGGATGATTAGTCATCATCCTGCAACCTCATCAGACTGGTGCAGCCAGCAGGAAAGAAGAAGCTCCACAGCTCAAGGTGCCTGCTTTAAAGACAGCATCTGAGGAGGACACAGCCCCGGGAAAGAGGAAGAAAGGTGAGTATAATCATTTATTTTTTTTATACTGTGTGCAGGAGGCTGTGCTGCTGCGGTATATGAAGGCTGCTGCAGGGGTATATAGAGGATGTGCTGGAGTATATGGAGGCTGTGCTGGTGTATATGGAGGCTGTGCTGGGCTATATGGAAGCTGCTGTTGGGGTATGTGGAGACTGCTGCTGGGGTATATGGAGGCTGCTGCTGGGGTATATGGAGGCTGTGCTGCTGCAATATATGAAGGCTGCTGCAGGGCAAATGGAGGCTGCTAGGGTGTAAGGAGGCTGCTGCTGGGGTATAAGGAGGCTGATGCTGGAGTATTAGGAGGTTGTGCTTCTGGGGTATATGGAGGCTGTGCTGTTGGGATATATGGAGGCTGCTGCAGGGGTATATAGAGGCTGTGCTGGGGTATATGGAGGCTGTGCTGGGATATATGAAGGCTGTGCTTGGATATATGGAGGCTGTGCTGGTGTTATGGAGGCCGTGCTGGTGTATATGGAGGCTGATCTGGGGTATAAGGAGGCTGCTGTGGTCTATGGAGGCTGCTACTGGGGTATATGGAGGCTGTGCTGCTGGGGTGTAAGGAGGCTGCTGCTGGGGTATAAGGAGGCTGTGCTTCTGGGGTATATAGAGGCTGTGCGGCTGGTGTATATGGAGGCTGTGCTGCTGAGGTATATGGAGGCTGCTGCTGGGGTATATAGAAGCTGTGCTGCTGGAGTATATGGAGGCTGTGCTGCTGGGGTATATGGAGGCTGTGATGCTGAGGTATATGGAGGCTGCCGCTGAAGTATATGGAGGCTCATTTTAATCTCAAAGGCTTCTTTTAACGTAGCTAAGATTTGTTGTTGTTCAATGTAAACAAGTGGTGACGAGGTAAAATGAGTGGTCCCAACAAATATGACCAAATAAGTGCAAAGGGTAATAACACTTGCCCATCTCATGTTACCGGTGCTATAGAATTATAACTACATATGTGCAGTTCAAAAATATATATATCTTTATAGACAAAGCAGCTTAATAATTACAATATAATTACATATTCAAAACTTCACCTCACACTAGAAAATGTAAATATCATCAATATGAATATCAAGAATGAATAAATTGGACAACTTTAAAATGGAAAATCCAATAACCTGCAATATAAAAGCAATCCTGAATGGCCCATAGGGAGCTCAGAATTCAAATTCAAGATAGAAAAGACTCCCGAGGGTATGGCGTAGCCCTCCCAATACCTCCAATGTAAAGGTAAAAGAACCAATGGAGGCCTCCAGGTTGCAGAATCGGGACGTAGGGAGTACAAACTACAAAATCAAAGTAGAAGATATACCTGGGGTTATACCATAACCCTCCCAATACCTCAAAAATAGGGGTCAAGGGACCAATAAGGCCCCGAGGTTGCAGCATCAGGACAAGATGAACCCCCAATTAATTAAGTTGCATCAAAATTGATGGTAACAATCCTATTATGAGCCAAATCTGAACCAACACAAAAAACAACCACAGTTTGTCAATATTCAGAAAAAATGAAAAGCACTCCATGGATGGACATCAATGTTGTACCAGAGACACTCCAAACTTCAATCCTTATTGTGCAAGAAAGGAATGCATCAGCAGGATTAGTCCGTCCCAGATTGTAGGTATATAGCCAAACAGATCGATCTTTGTCCAATGTTCATCACTTCCACCGTGACCATCAAGGTTATGGATTCCTGAAATACCAGACCAAAGTGAGCTCCTTTGGAAAATGAAGAAATTTATACCATTAAGAGGCCTACAAACATATATCCAGGAAATGGACAACCTTAGTTAACCCAGGAAACCAGTGAAGAGTAGTTCTTCATTTAATACATGCGGAGTGGTAGAACGTAGCATGAAAATCCATCTTGCCTCTGTTTGCAGAAGCCATCTATGGGCAGATCCCCCCCGTCCATTACTTTGATATTTCTGAAGCCCCAAGGCTCGGAGACCGTTGGTACTTCCCCAGTGTGCAGCTAAAAGGTGGGCTGCCACTGAAGTGAGAGCTTTACCCTTAGCTAATGCTCCTGCTGCTAGATTTATTGTGAAAGTGTGATGTTGGATCCTGCATCTCAGTTCCTGGGACGTTTGTAGCACATAAACTTTGTTGCATGGGCACACCAGAGCATAAATTCCGTTCCTGGATTTACAATTGATATATGTTTCCAATTTATATTCTGTATTGTCCAATGGATTACGGAACATATCACGGACTGGGTGCATGTAGCCACAGATATTACAATTCCCACATGGGAAGGAACCACGTAAACGAATGCCTCGACCCAAGGGAACTGTTGCTTCAGAGAAATGACCGCGGGTGACAATGTCACCAACATTACGTGCCCTTCTTGTTGTTATTTGTGGTCTAATATTAATTAAGGACCTTGTCTGATTGTCCTCTAAAAGAACATCCCAATGGCTGCCTAAAATCCTACTCACCTCACTCCATCGGTTGTTGAAGTCAGTGATAAACCTCACTGTTGTTTCCTGTATCCGTTGTTGTGGTCGCAGTAATGAGACTTGATTTTCCTTATTTGCCCTCTGGAACGCTGAGGAAATAACTTGCTTATGGTATCCCCTTGATCGAACTCGTTCTGTTAAACCTTTAGCATGGTATCGAAACCTCTCGTCCGTTGTGGTTAAAAGCCTTCTCCGTGTCAAGGCTCAACACCAACATTTGTTGTTTCCTCTGACTCGAGACCTCCACCAAGTCTATTACTCTCTTGGTATTATCACTCCCCTGGCAGCAATGGATAAATCCCACCTGATCTTTATGCACGAGTTGGGGTAACCAGTGATTAAGCCTAGATGCTAATAGCTTAGTAAATATCTTCAAGTCGGAGTTCAGAAGCGCTATTGGCCTATAGTTAGCACAGTCAAGGGATCCCTGAGCGGCTTAGGGAGAAGAATTAGATGAGAGTGGAGCATAGTTGGTGGAATAGGAGCGCCCTGTAGGAAGGAGTTAAATAAGGTGGACAAGTGGGGGAGGAGCTCCTTAGCGAATGACCAGGCGACTTCCCCTGGTGCATAGACTCCAGAACCATCTCCAGTGCCTCGAGACAAATTGCCTCACTGAGTGCATCAATTGCCTCCCGGGGCAAAGAAGATTGGAGAGATAATCCTCGATTGCAAACCTCCATCGAAACCCGCAGCGGAAGGATCCCATAGATTATAGAGCTTATTGTAATATTTATAAAAGATATCGGCTATGGAGGCAGAGTGGTAATGAATAACACCCCCTTCGTCCCATAGTGCTTGGGGACAGGAAGTAGTAGAACGCTCCTTGAGTTGGCGAGCAAAAAGAGTGTGAGCCCTGTTACCTCTTTCATAATATTTCTGTTTGATGAGAGTCAGTAGCTTCTCAGCTCTCCCAATCACCGAATCCTTCAGCTTTTCCTTAAGTCTAATGACATTTCGTAAGGTAGTCATGGAGGGGGACAATGAGAGCTCTCCTGGTGCTTAAGCTGAACAGTCAAGGAGTCCCGCTGGGCCTCAGCATTCAGCTTAGCCCTGGCACCCTCCCTGATACAGTGGCCCCTCATCACGGCCTTATGGGTTTCCCATAGAGTTGTCGGTGAAGAAACCAAGCCTATGTTCAGCTGGAAATATTCCACTAAGTGCTTTTGCAGGGAGGCCCTGATGACTGGGTCCTTGAGCAAGGACGCATTCAGGTGCCAATTATAGGGTCTGGGTCGAGGGTTGTCCTTTTTAAGATCCATGATCAGGGGGGAGTGATCCGACCACGTAATGGAGCCGAGTTCCACCCTCTTGAGGCCCTTCAGCAGTTGCGAATTTATGAAGAAATAGTTGATTCCAGTGTGAGTCTGATGAGGGTGGGAGTAAAAGGAAAAAGCCCTCTCTCCGGGGTGATCCACCATCCAAGCATCATAGAGTGCCTCCAACCTAATGATCCACCGGAAGTCCTGTGACATCTTTTTCATGGCATCAGAGGGCTGATGTCCCCAACAGACAGCCTGTCAGAAATCTCTGAAAACGGGATATTGAAATCACGGCGCAACAATGTGGCAGCAGGCGGAAGCCCTCCGATCAGGGAGAGGACGCCCCTCAGGAAGCGTATCTGACCGTCATTTGGGGCATAAATGTTAGCCAAAATATAGGGGGAGCCTCCAGAATCAAGTATCTGGGTTGCAATGGAACCGGTAATTTGTGCAGGGCAGTTGGAGGATATTAATATCGCAACCCAGCCCCTCTTGGTGTCTGAGTATGCCAAGTACTGCTTGGGATAGTGGTGGGCTGCAAATTTAAATGAGCCCAACTTATCGAAGTGTGTTTATTGAATGAAGGCAATGTCAGCCCCTTATGAGCGCACCTCCTGTAGCACTAGTTTCCTTTTGCGGGGTGAGTTCAGGCCCCTCACATTAAGGGATAAAATATAAAGCCATGATGGGTATTTGAGAAGAGTGGGGGAGCTATCAATATGACTGTACCTATGTGAATGCGGCAGCAGGAGGTCATCACGTCAAAGGGTGTATCAGCTGGGTGAAGCCCACTTAGTCCAGAGCCCATGAGGGAAGCAGGATCTGAAGGAACATAGAAGGGAAAAACATCGAGGGAAGGGGAATTCAAGGACAAACAATGAAGCAAACAGAAGTCAGAAGCATCATATAAACTGTAAAAACCAAACACATTAGTACCCAGGGATTAACCCAGCAAGGGATCACCCTAAAGGGATCTCCCTGGCCCATCCGGACTGGGAGAGATGGGCCAAAACCAAATGCACTCCCCAGGTGATCCCCAGTAACACACTGAGAGGGGGCAGTCCAGGAGGTAGGAACGCAATTAAATAGTTATCACACCCTCACGGGAGGGAAGACGAAGCCCCCACCGACCCCCTCCCCACCAAACCCAAGTGAGGTGGCCCTCTCTGAAGGCATCTGGGGAGAGAGGGAAACCAACAGTAAAAAAAAAAAACTGCATCAAACGTTCGTAAGAGTCTCAATGTCAGGCATCAAACCTCACCATAACGTCCCAGGACGACAATCAACACGGAACCCGAATCGGGCTGGAGATCACCGTCAAAAGGGGTGAGAAGAGAAGGGGGATCCTCGGCCTCCCCCTTTACCCCCTTCAACCCTGTCTACCACCCTCCACCCTGGACTACACCAGGGGCGGTGGACCCACCCGAAAATGTAGTATCCAGGTTGGAATATAGACCTCCAGAATGTTCACAGCTTTGCAAAACGAGGGGGTGTCTGCCAGACTATGCAGGATGGCTGATCTACCATCCCTGAGGGCAATTAGAGCAAACGGAAATCCCCAACGGTATGTAACCTGGTGTTCCTGTAGGGCCAAGAGTAGGAGTCTGAGATGCCTCCGTTTCTGCAGGGTGATGCGTGATAGATCAAGGAAAGGCTGGACCTCCTTGCCATTGAAAGAGGGTGCATTGCTCCTGTCCTGGGACATGATCAGCTCCTTAGTCACAAAGTCATGGACGCAGCATATAATCTCCCGGGGTTGGGCTGACAGGTTTTTGGGCTGCAGCACCCTATGTGCTCTGTACAGTTTGATGACATTGGATGGAGGGGCCTCAAGAACATCATTGAAAATGGATTGCAATATCGATCTGGGGTCTTCTGTGTCATCAGTCTCCAGTACCCCTCTCCCCGTATGTGTGGCACCCCATGGGTTAATGTGCCACAGTAATATCACACAGGTTCCCTCCCCACAACACACTGACTTACACTAGCACCTCTGGGCCAGGAGGGGGAGCACAACCTGCTCTCTTAAATACTCCAGGTCCCCAGGAAGTAGGTTGGCGTTCAGTACAGGCAGTACTGTGAAGAGGAGAGAGACTGCAGTGTAAAAGAAGCTGTGCCAAGCTTCTCTACAGTCTGCTCACCAATTCCAGGCCTAGTGAGGGTCTGAGGAAAGGAGCACTGAAAGACAGAGGAACACATCTGGGAGCTTGAGTGCCACCACCACGCGCCAGAGAAGAGCGCACAGAACGGACACCGGATCCGGCACTGTGTCTGGCACCCACAGCACAGTGAATCCAGGAGTAGTGGAGTCTCTAGACAGCCACAGTACTCGAGCGAAGCAACACGGTGGGGTCAGCACAGCACAGAGGACTCAAGTTGCTTAGCCAAGTGGTACCAGCAGAACAGAGAGAGAGTGAGACAGTCCCAGCAGCTCAGCTAGACGCAGCAGCCAAGACACACACAGCGCAGCACGAGGAAGCTGATGACCCGGACACCAGTGATAAATTCATATGGAAATGTTTAAGTATATCAGTGTTGTTTCTTCACTTCTATTTTATAACTGTTTTATTCATGTGTTGCATTTTATTCATGTGTCGCTTTATTTTCGGGTCTGGCAGATCCGGCCAGACTTAAAAAAAAGTCTGAGTCAGGACTGGACTCGACCCAAACTTGAGCCGCCCGAACCCCATAGAAGTTTATAGGGACCTGAACTTAAGCTATAAAATGGGGGCCAGCGGAGCTGCAAAAGGAAACAATATGGTGATTAATCATACTTACCACACTTACGTGCCACTCTCACACTTGCTTCTGGGTCTGCTCATTAATCCTCATACATATTCACTGCATCCCTCGCCCACCCTCTGTGATTGGTTGTCGTCAGACACCCTCTGTGCTGCCGTCTGTGATTGGTGGCTGTACACACACACTGACGTAATAATAAATAAATAATTTTAAAAAAGTGGGGTACCCCAATATTTTGGATTCTCAGCTCAGATAAAAAGGACATATGCAGCCTGTAGCCCTCAGCTGTGCACTTTTTAATTGCTAAGTATCAAAATACAGAGGACTTAATATTCACGCAAGATTTTACTGCACAGGCGCGCAGACTTCAATGAAACACGGTGACCTGCGGCACTGTGCAGGTGCGAGAGTAGTGCTTGTCAATCAACGGCCATACACAGGAGAGGCGGCAATTTCAGAAGAGCGGGGCGGGAATTCCAGGCAGGGGGCAGCAAGGACCACAGAGAGCAGACCCCCCGGCCTTTTTAGGGGTCATTATCAAACAGCACGGGACAGAATAAAAATGTATTTATGAGGTATGCAGGGGGATGTCTGGGCATATAGAGGGGTTACAGGAACCCCAATTACATCATGTTATAGCTGGTAGGCACAGTTTAGAATGTCCAAAGGGGGTGATAGGTTCCCTTTAATACGTTTAGTCCTTGTAAGTGCTGAATAATCCATAACCTTACAGAGAATGTATGGCCTTTTGACTGTTGGAAAGTAGTATACTGTACAGCAGGTGAAAAAAATTCTAGAATTTTCTAAGTAAATATATTTTTTTAAAGGTGGAATTGATGAATTTCTCACCAGATGTCAGTAACAACCCATCCAATTGACACAGGGCAAGAAATCAAATCCTAGATATTTATGACTTTCCATGGCTTTTTGCATTTTTTTAATTATATGCTTTCAATACTTTTTCCGTGTGTCATTTTTCATTATTACGCATAACTTAATTTAGAGACCTCAATGGTTTGATTTCTTAGCCAGTGTGGATTGAATGGTTTGTTAATGACATCTGTGGAGAAATTCATGTCAATAACACCATTAGAGATATATTGATTTAGAAAATTAATGACTTGTTCATCACCTGCTCTAAATATGCCATATTTTTCGCATTATAAGACATACTTTTATTCCCCCAAATTTTGGGGGAAAGTGGAGGGTGCATCTTATAATGTGAAACTACAATCTGTTGTGCTGTGGGGGAGCAGGGCTTCTGGAGCAGTGGCCAGGGGCTGTCATAGGGCCAGGAGCAGGCTGCATCTGCGGGTCATGGTCACGTGGGGCCGCTCATTATCTCCTGTAATATGCACTGCATCCATCCTGCTGTCAATCACTGACAGTGGGAGCAGCGCATATTACAGGAGCGGGTCCACAGCCTAGCGGCTGCAGCCCCATGTGAATAGTCAGTGCTTTTCATGCTTTCATTGCAGGGAATGAAACTATACCCGTGATGTGATACTCACCTTGCTACACCGCTCCCTGCTACTCGCGGCATCTCCAGTGTTCCTGTGCTCTGCCGACCTCTGGTCATGTGAGCGTCACTGCAGAGTGACGTCATCACCGCACGCTGCTCACAGAACCAGATGCCAGTATAAGCAAACAGCGGGGATGGCGCCGGCAGCAGGGAGCAGTGAGAGAGGTGAGTATGCTAGTTTATTATTTTTTAAGTATGCACTCTGTGGGGGCTCTGTGTGCCAACATGGGGGGATCTGTGCCAACATGGGGGTCTGTGCCAACATGGTGGTCTGTGTCAGCATGGGGGGACTGTGCCAGCATAGGGGAAACTGTGCCAGCATGGGGGGGGTCTGTGACAGCATGGGGGGACTGTGCTAGCATGGGGGGAATGTGCTAGCATGGGGGGTCTGTGCTAGCATGGGGGGACTGTGCCAACATAGGGGGGTCTGTGCCAGCATGGGGGGCTGTGCCAGCATATGGGGTTTTGTGCCAGCATAGGGGTGGACTGTGCCAGCATGGGGGGTCTGTGCCAGCATGGGGGGACTGTACCAGCATAGGGGGACTGTACCTGCATAGGGTGGTCTGTGCCAGCATAGGGGGTCTGTGCCAGCATGGGGGGACTGTGACAGCATCGGGGGACTGTGCCAGCATGGGGGGACTGTACCAGCATAGGGGCACTGTACCTGCATAGGAGGGTCTGTGCCAGCATAGGGGGTCTGTGCCAGCATGGGGGGACTGTGCCAGAATGGTGGGACTGTGCCAGCATAGGGGGGACTGTGCCAGCAAGGGGGCTCATGTGTACCGACATGGGGGACAGTGCCAGCATGGGGGAACAGTATGTCAGCATGGGGGGACAATGTGCCAGCATGAGGGGACAGTATGTCAGCATGGGGGCTCATGTATGCCAGCAATGATGGGAAAGTGTGCCAGCATGGGGGGACAGTGTGACAGCATGGGGGCTATGTGTACCAGGATGGGAGGGCTCATGTACCAGGATGGGGGATATATACATGATTTGTAAGGGTGCGTTCACACCACGATTTTTAGGGAGCCGATGCTGTCCGATATAAATCGGACAGCATCGGCTCCCTTCTGATGCCTGGAATCGGGTGCCAAATAGGCGCCCGATTCCGGCATAAAATCGGCGCCGGAGGCTGCAAAAAAAGAAAAAAAAAAAAAGTTTATTCTCACCTCTCCCCGAGCCCCCGCCGTCTTCCGCCATCTTCCTCTAGGCTCCCGGTGGCTCCCGCAGGCTGCCGGTGTCAGCAGAGGTGTACCTCTGCTGTACACAGGACCTGCGGTGATGTCACAGTCACGTGACCGCGGGCTCACCATGGTGAACCCGCGGTCACATGACTGTGACATCACCGCAGGTCCTGAACAGCAGAGGTACACCTCTGCTGACACCGGAGCCTGCGGCAGCCTGCGGGAGCCACCGGGAGCCTAGAGGAAGATGGCGGAAGACGGCGGGGGCTCGGGGAGAGGTGAGAATAAACTTTTTTTTTTTTTCTTTTTAACCCTTGTGCTCCCAGGAGCATTTTTACTGTACTGAGCTTGCTCAGTACAGTAAAATGAGGTCCGAGGAAACATCACATATTTCCTCGGACCTTTCTCCATAGGGCCCCATTATAGGGATCGGGTGAGATCGGATGTGCACTAAATGCCATCCGATTTGGTCCGATCCGACTCTGTCAGATTTTGTAATCGGATGAAAAAATCGTTGCAGGCAACGATTTTTTTTCTCCTGAAAAAAATCGGCCAAAATCGGGCAGAATCGGATCGGACCAAATCGGATGGCATTTAGTGCACATCCGATTCGGTCCGATCCCCATAGGGATCCATAGGATCCGAAAATCGGTCCGATGCTGTCCGATTTTTTTCGGACAGCATCGGAAATACAAAAATCATGGTGTGAAAGCACCCTAAGACAGACACTGGCATTATAAGACGGACCCCATTTAACATTAATTTTTTTTTTTTCTCTTTTCCTTCACCAAATTTAGGGATGCATCTTATAATCAGGTGTGTATTATAAAGCAAAAATACAGTATACATGCTTACATCTTTTTATAATTTACTATTAGAGCCTAACTTTGTCCTATTCTGAAAAATAAACAAATAAAATAAAAATCTCTTGCACACTCTTATCTTGTTAAATTGTAATGAAATACCACCCTCCTTCCAATGTCTGTGAGACAAAAGGATCATGTGAGGAAATATCCTGTATGAATGAAGGATAACCTGCCTGCAAAAGAAACATTACTTTAGATAAGCCACAACATCTGTTCCTCTGTCTTGTTACCAACACATCCAGGATAGAATTCTCAGCTGATCCATATTTCATAACCAAATAAGACATACAGGATGTAGAGACCATTGTCTCTTTATCCAATAAACCATATGTGTTATTACATGTGTATTCATTCAGGCTGTTACCGCAAAATATATCCTTCCCTGAAAATGTGTATGGAATCAAAAAAATCTGCAAAATTGATGTCTACAATTTCATTTATATTTTCTATAAATATATTAACTATGTATGCCGAACTTATGGCTAATGAAGGTCCTGATAGTAGATGAGAGGATCCGACAAAATTAGAAATTGGCTGTTTTTGATTTGCAGAAGTTATTTTCCACTGATTAAGTGTTGCATATTAAAGAAGTGGTTTACTACAGTGAATAGTGAGCACATCAAATTTAAAGCAGTTAAACAAGGCTTTTCCCAAATACCTTGTGTTGTGAATTCTGCCTGTGAGTGGCGCTATTGATGTCCACTCATCCCAATCACATGACTCACTGCTGGAGTGATGTCCCGTTAACTAAGTTGACCCAGCATTACTAAGGCGGGACCCCGTTTCCCTGAGTGACTGGGCTATGAGGGGGCTTTACTGCTCCACCCAGAGCCGACTCACTCAAGGAGCCTGGGTCCCGCCTCGTTAATGCCGGGTCAACTTATTTAATGAGACATCAAAAGAACTCAGAGGTCATTCCAGCATGAGGTCATGGGATCGGGATTAGTGGACAGCAATAGCGCCACTCACAGGCAGAGTTCACAACACAAGGTATTTGGGAAAAAAGACTTATTTAACTGCTTTAAATTTATATGATCTCTATGAATTGTAGTGAACCACCTCTTTAAACTCTGGATTAGCTCCAGACCCTAGAGCATAATAAATGTAACCCATAAACAATAAAACAAAATCTTTATACTCTCTTGTCTGGTCTCCTTGATCCAGTACCTCCACTCCTCAATATCCGCTGTCCAGTCCTCATCACATCTTCTGATTATTGCCAGAGTGCTAACTGTGTGAGTGCCCTTCTCATTAGGCAAGAACTTTGATGAGTTCTGGGATTGCTCTGCACAAGTGCATATAAGATCGCAATATCATCATGTCACAACATGCACCATGACTTTGCACACATATATGTAGAATCTCCCTAGGCCTCATCAAAGCCAGAAGTCCTAGTGTACTGTAGTGTAAAGGGATCCGAGGATTCAACGATTAGTGACGGTGATAAGAAACTGCACTGAGAATGACTCTTTACAGAATGTCTGCAATATTTGAGTAGGATTCAATTTCACTCAAAAGATATTCACTCATCTGTTGGACTAATATTTAGGTGAAAATGGAGCAAGCCAGAGGTGAAGCACTAGCTGTTAAACTCTGTAGTTCTTATATAGTGCTTGGTCTTGACAAATTCATTTTTAAAATGATCTGTTCCACAGCCCTCCTATACACTGTGTTATGGGTCCACAGCTACTCTATACAGAGTATGATGGACTCACAGCTCTGTTATATACAGTATGATGGGCTCACAGCTCTGTTATATACAGTATGATGGGCACACAGCTCCCGTATGCATAGCATGATGTCCTCACTGCTCCCTCAAAACCAATGTATAATTGCCTACACAATTTATGATGGCCACAACAATAGCCCTCAAACTATGTAATAGCTCCCACACTCAGGACCCCCCACAGATATTTCTACAATGTATAAGGGTCCCACCCACAGTTTGAGAGCCTCCCACACGTACAGTAGTCCCCACACTGTATGATTGCTATCATGTAGTCCCCACACTGTATGATTGCTATCATGGTAGTCCCCAAACTGCGTAATGGTCACCACATTAGACCTCAAACTCTATAATGGCCCTTAACCATGTTCCAAATTATTATGCAAATTGGTTTTAAGTGTCATAGGGTTTTTTGTTGCTGTGCATGCCGATCTAGTTATGTGTAGTGGAAGCTCCAAGTTGGCCCATCCAAGAGTAAACAGTGGTGTAACCGCCCACTTTTGCACCCCTCACCCCCAATAGATACGCTACTGTGTTTAATCTTGATGGTGTACAAAGCACACACTGCTACAATTCACCTGTATTCTCAGTATGAATGGGTGGTCACTAGTGATGAGCGAGTACTAAAATGCTCGGGTGCTCGAAGCTCGGGCCGAGCATCCCGAGATACTCGTGTACTCGGCCCGAGTAACGAGCCCAATGTTATCCTATGGGAGACACGAGTATTTTTATGAAATGACTGCCGGCGTGCCTGGAAAAACCCTAAAAATGTCACAAAAGTCTGAGAAGAGTGCTGAAATGACATGGCAACACCATGGGGAAGACCCCTGGAAGCATTTCTCACTCAAAAGTCACAGCTCTGAACAATGTTGTCCGAGTTTCATGCCAATTTTACGGAGTCTCCAGAAAACCTTCCAAAATGACACCAAAATGAATATTTAGGTTGGAAATGTTAAGGGCACATACCCAATAGTGAGATACAGCTGGTGTATGTCACTTTTTGTGATTACATAAAAGATTTTACGTGAAAACATTGTGCGACACTCCGATGACCCTGACAAGAGACGTACATGAAGCCCCGTCTAGAAATAAAGTGCCCATTTTGAGGAACTGGGTCTATTGTAGTATCTTCCTTTGCAAGGGCAGTCAAAAATTGGGAGGTTCACCAATGCCCCTGGATACAGACATGCAGGATGGCCTGTGAACAAGAACTGGGTGTATTGTAGTATAGCCCTTTGGTCAGGGCAGCCAAAAATTGGGAGGCTCCTCTTTGTCCCTGGATAGAGATGTGCAGGAGGGCCTGTAACCCTCAAGTGGGTGTATTTTAGTATAGCCCTTTGGTCAGGGCAGCCAAAAATTGGGAGTTTCAACAATGACCCATGCTTACAGACATGTAGTAGGGCCTGTAACCCTCAAGTGGGTGTACTTTAGTATAGCCCTTTGTTCAGGCCAGCCAAAAATTGGGAGGTTCAACAATGACCCATGCTTACAGACATGTAGTAGGGCCTGTAACCCTCAAGTGGGTGTATTTTAGTATAGCCCTTTGGTCAGGGCAGCCAAAAATTGGGAGGTTCAACAATGACCCATGCTTACAGACATGTAGTAGGGCCTGTAAACCTCAAGTGGGTGTATTTTAGTATAGCCCTTTGGTCAGGCAGCCAAAAATTGGGAGGTTCAACAATGACCCATGCTTACAGACATGTAGTAGGGCCTGTAAACCTCAAGTGGGTGTATTTTAGTATAGCCCTTTGGTCAGGTCAGCCAAAAATTGGGAGGTTCAACAATGACCCATGCTTACAGACATGTAGTAGGGCCTGTAACCCTCAAGTGGGTGTATTTTAGTATAGCCCTTTGGTCAGGGCAGCCAAAAATTGGGAGGTTCAACAATGACCCATGCTTACAGACATGCAGTAGGGCCTGTAACCCTCAAGTGGGTGTATTTTAGTATAGCCCTTTGGTCAGGGCAGCCAAAAATTGGGAGGTTCAACAATGACCCATGCTTACAGACATGTAGTAGGGCCTGTTAACCCTCAAGTGGGTGTATTTAGTATAGCCCTTCGTTCAGGGCCAGCCAAAAATTGGGAGGTTCAACAATGACCCATCTTACAGACATTAGTAGGGCCTGTAACCAAGTGGGTGTATTTAGTATAGCCCTTTGGTCAGGGCAGCCAAAAATTGGGAGGTTCAACAATGACCATGCTTACAGACATGTAGAGGGCCTGTAACCTCAAGTGGGTGTATTTTAGTATAGCCCTTTTGTCAGGGCAGCCAAAAATTGGGAGGCTCCTCTTTGTCCCTGGATTGAGACGTGCAGGAGGGCCTGTTAAGAAGAACAGGGTGTATTGTAGTATAGCCCTTTTGTCAGGGCAACCAAAAATTGGGAGGCTCCTCTTTGTCCCTGGATAGAGACGTGCAGGAGGGCCTGTTAAGAACTGGGTGTATTGTAGTATAGCCCTTTTGTCAGGGCAGCCAAAAATTGGGAGGCTCCTCTTTGTCCCTGGATTGAGACGTGCAGGAGGGCCTGTTAAAAGAACAGGGTGTATTGTAGTATAGCCCTTTTGTCAGGGCAGCCAAAAATTGGGAGGCTCCTCTTTGTCCCTGGATAGAGACGTGCAGGAGGGCCTGTTAAGAACTGGGTGTATTGTAGTATAGCCCTTTTGTCAGGGCAGCCAAAAATTGGGAGGCTCCTCTTTGTCCCTGGATTGAGACGTGCAGGAGGGCCTGTTAAGAAGAACAGGGTGTATTGTAGTATAGCCCTTTTGTCAGGGCAACCAAAAATTGGGAGGCTCCTCTTTGTCCCTGGATAGAGACGTGCAGGAGGGCCTGTTAAGAACTGGGTGTATTGTAGTATAGCCCTTTTGTCAGGGCAGCCAAAAATTGGGAGGCTCCTCTTTGTCCCTGGATTGAGACGTGCAGGAGGGCCTGTTAAGAACTGGGTGTATTGTAGTATAGCCCTTTTGTCAGGGCAGCCAAAAATTGGGAGGCTCCTCTTTGTCCCTGGATAGAGACGTGCAGGAGGGCCTGTTAAGAACTGGGTGTATTGTAGTATAGCCCTTTTGTCAGGGCAGCCAAAAATTGGGAGGCTCCTCTTTGTCCCTGGATTGAGACGTGCAGGAGGGCCTGTTAAGAAGAACAGGGTGTATTGTAGTATAGCCCTTTTGTCAGGGCAGCCAAAAATTGGGAGGCTCCTCTTTGTCCCTGGATAGAGACGTGCAGGAGGGCCTGTTAAGAACTGGGTGTATTGTAGTATAGCCCTTTTGTCAGGGCAGCCAAAAATTGGGAGGCTCCTCTTTGTCCCTGGATTGAGACGTGCAGGAGGGCCTGTTAAGAAGAACAGGGTGTATTGTAGTATAGCCCTTTTGTCAGGGCAGCCAAAAATTGGGAGGCTCCTCTTTGTCCCTGGATAGAGACGTGTAGGAGTGCCTAAAAACATTTTTCCCATTGAAAAGGAGCGGGTCTCCTGTCGTTGTAATGCCCATTCTAACAGAATGGGCTAAAAAATTTACCACTGCGGGTATACCTCAAACAAGAGCCTAACTATTCTAACGCTCATCATGGTGTCACATGAGGAGAAGGAGTAGCAGTCCAGCGATTAGCCAAAGTACGGAAGTGTGTACCCATGGGTGAGTGGAGGTACATGTCAAATTCAAATAACAAAATTAAATTCAGTTGTCATTTGCTGGTGGTGTGGTGAAGTCTGGCCCAATCCAACCCTTGTTCATCTTGATCAGAGTGAGCCTGTCCGCATTTTCAGTTGACAGGCGGGTGCGTTTATCAGTGATTATTCCACCTGCTGCACTGAAAACACGCTCTGATAAAACGCTAGCGGCAGGGCAGGCCAGGACTTCCAAGGCGTAAAGAGCCAATTCATGCCACGTGTCGAGCTTGGAGACCCAATAATTGAAAGGCACCGATGAATCTCGCAGTACAGTTGTTCGATCTGCAAGGTACTCCTTCAGCATCTGCCCAAACTTAGCATTTCTGGTGGCACTACCCCGCACCTCAGGGGCTGTGGTACGTGAGGGGCTGAGAAAACTGTCCCACATCGTAAAGACAGTTCCCCTGCCTCTGGCGGATTGGACTTGTGCCCCTCTCGGCCATACGCCTTGGTTGTCCATCGAATCCTGACCTATGCCGCTAGCGTTTGTGAGGGGAAGGATTTCACAACTTCCGTGACTATGGCCCTCTGGAACTGCAGCATTTTGGCTGACCTCTCCGCCTCAGGAATGAGAGACATAAAGTTCTCCTTGTAGCGTGGGTCTAAGAGTGTTGCCAACCAGTACTGATTGTCGGCCAAGATGTTCTGAACGCGAGGGTCACGAGACAGGCAGCTTACCATAAAGTCAGCCATGTGCGAAAGACTCTTAACAGCCATCACTTCAGTATCCAGACCAACACGATGGCTGAACATGTTGTCCTCCTCCTCCTCCTCATCTCCCCTGTCCTCTGGCCAGCCACGCTGAATCGAGGGTATGACTGGTGTGCATGTCATATCCCCAATTTGGCCTGAGAGTTGCTCCATGTCTTCATCCTCCTCCTCCTCCTCGTCATAGTCCTCCACTACACGTTGTGATGACATGAGGCTGGGCTGTGTGTTTTCACCCACAGCCACTACAGTTTCTTGCTCTAAGTCATCGCGCTCGGCCTGCAATGCATCCTCTTTTATTTTCAGCAGAGACCGTTTTAGAAGGCAGAGTAGTGGTATGGTGATGCTAATAATGGCGTCATCGCCGCTCACCATCTTGGTGGAGTCCTCAAAGTTTTGGAGAACGGTGCATAGGTCCGACATCCATCTCCACTCCTCAGGTGTTATGTGTGGAGTTTGACCCATTTCCTGACGGCTTAGGTGATGCAGGTAGTCCACAACTGCCCTCTTCTGCTCACATATCCTGACCAATATGTGCAGCGTTGAATTCCAACGCGTGGGGACATCACACACCAGTCTGTGGGCCGGAAGACGCAAACGGCGCTGAAAGCTGGCAAGGCCGGCTGAAGCAGCAGGTGACTTGCGAAAATGTGCTGACAGACGCCGAACTTTTACCAGCAGGTCAGACACCTCCGGGTATGACTTCACAAACCTCTGAACCACCAGGTTGAGCACATGGGCCACGCATGGAACATGCGTCAGCTGGCCTCGCCTCAAAGCTGCCACCAGGTTCCGGCCATTGTCACACACGACCTTTCCTGGCTTTAGGTTCAGAGGTGTGAGCCAGTGATCTGCCTTCTGTTTCAGAGCTGTCCACGCCTCTTCTGCATTGTGGGGTTTGTCACCTATGCAGACTAGCTTCAGCACAGCCTGTTGCCGCTTTGCAGAGGCAGTGCTGCAGTGCTTCCAGCTTGGGACTGGTGTGGAGGGTACAGTGGATGAGGATGCGCAGGTGGAGGAGGAGGAGGCTGAAGAGCATGACATTCCGGAGCTGTAGAGTGTCGGTGAAACCATGACAGAGGTAGGGCCTGCTATCCTTGGTGTGGGAAGGACGTGTTCCGTCCCTCGCTCAGACTGGGTCCCAGCCTCCACAATATTAATCCAGTGTGCCATCAAGGAGATGTAGCGGCCTTGCCCACAAGCACTTGTCCACGTGTCAGTGGTTAGGTGGACTTTGGCTGAAACAGCATTGTTCAGGGCACTGTGATGCTGTTGGACATGTGGTTATGCAATGCGGGGACGGCACATCTGGAGAAATAGTGTCGGCTGGGGACCGAGTAACGTGGGACAGCAGCCGCCATCAGGTCGCGGAATGCGTCCGTCTCCACCAGACGGAAAGGCAACATTTCTAGCGCTATGAGTCGCGAAATGTGAGCATTGAGGACTGTGGCATGTGGGGCATTGGCAGCGTATTTGCGCCTGCGTTCAAATGTTTGCTGAATGGATAATTGAACGCTGCGCTGGGACAAGGACGTGCTTGATGGTGGTGTAATTTGTGCTTCAGCAACTTCAGGTCCTGGACCGGAGGCTTGTTCGCGGCCAGCATGGACAGGGGATTGGCTTGCATGCACAACAGCCGAAGACGTAGCAGTGACATCAGCACGCACCGCTCCTCGACTCTGTGGTACTTCCCACAAAGTCGGGTGCTTGGCTGACATGTGCCTGATCATGCTGGTGGTGGTCAGGCTGCTAGTTTTCGTACCCCTGCTGATAGTGGCATGGCAGGTGTGGCAAATGGCCTTTTTAGAGTCTTTTGGAGCCAACTTAAAAAACTCCCAGACTCGGGAAGACCGAACATTTGCACAGGCACCTTGAGTCGTGTTGTTGTTCCGGGGAACGGTTGCCTGCCTTCTGCCTGCGGACACAACCCTGCTTCGTACTGGCTGTTGGGATGCTACGCCTCCCTCCCCCTGTGCACTGCTGTCCTCGCTCTGCATATCCTCCTGCCATGTAGGGTCAGCTACTGGATCATCCACCACGTCGTCTTCCTCTTCCGCACCCTGATCCTCCTCCTGACTTCCTGGCAATTGTGTCTCATCATCGTCCACCCCTTGTTGAGACACTTTGACAACGTTCCGTTCGTCATAACGCGGCTGCTCAAATATTTGGGCATCTGTACCCACACCCATGTGTACCTCATGACCCACTTCAAGAGGAGGTGGCGACAGGCCAGATTCTGCGAATGGATACGTGAACAGCTCTTCCGAGTGTCCTAGTGTGGGATCTGAAATGTCCGTGGACGTGTACTCGGCCAGGTGGTAGGAAGGAGGATCAGGTTGGGAAATCTGCGGTGCAGTATCACGGCTACTGACAGTTGACCGTGCGGAAGACAGGGTGTTTGTGGAGGTGCCCATCTGACTTGAAGCATTATCCGCTATCCAAGTAACAACCTGTTGACACTGGTCTTGGTTCAACAGTGGTGTACTGCTGCGGGCCCCAAGAATTTGGGAGAGGACGTGTGAGCGAGGAGATGTGGCCCTTTGTTGTTGCGAAATGAGTGCTTGCACACGACCTCGGCCTCTGCCTGCACCACCATCACGTCCACTTCCTTGTTCCTTGCCAACGCCCTTGCCAACGCCTTTGCGCATTTTGCCTGTATAGAGCGACAACTGTCTGGTGACTGTGGAGGTCACAGGAGATTAGGATTTTAGTTCCCTAACCTGTAGAAAGGTATGACGTACAACAGTGTGGTGACTGTTGAGATGACAAGAGTTAGGATTTTAGTTCCCTAACCTGTATAAAGGGTATGACGTACAACAGTGTGGTGACTGTTGAGATGACAAGAGTTAGGATTTTAGTTCCCTAACCTGTATAAAGGTATGACGTACAACAGTGTGGTGACTGTTGAGATGACAAGAGTTAGGATTTTAGTTCCCTAACCTGTATAAACGTATGACGTACAACAGTGTGGTGACTGTTGAGATGACAAGAGTTAGGATTTTAGTTCCCTAACCTGTATAAACGTATGACGTACAACAGTGTGGTGACTGTTGAGATGACAAGAGTTAGGATTTTAGTTCCCTAACCTGTATAAAGGGTATGACGTACAACAGTGTGGTGACTGTTGAGATGACAAGAGTTAGGATTTTAGTTCCCTAACCTGTATAAACGTATGACGTACAACAGTGTGGTGACTGTTGAGATGACAAGAGTTAGGATTTTAGTTCCCTAACCTGTATAAAGGGTATGACGTACAACAGTGTGGTGACTGTTGAGATGACAAGAGTTAGGATTTTAGTTCCCTAACCTGTATAAACGTATGACGTACAACAGTGTGGTGACTGTTGAGATGACAAGAGTTAGGATTTTAGTTCCCTAACCTGTATAAACGTATGACGTACAACAGTGTGGTGACTGTTGAGATGACAAGAGTTAGGATTTTAGTTCCCTAACCTGTATAAAGGTATAACGTACAACAGTGTGGTGACTGTTGAGATGACAAGAGTTAGGATTTTAGTTCCCTAACCTGTATAAACGTATGACGTACAACAGTGTGGTGACTGTTGAGATGACAAGAGTTAGGATTTTAGTTCCCTAACCTGTATAAACGTATGACGTACAACAGTGTGGTGACTGTTGAGATGACAAGAGTTAGGATTTTAGTTCCCTAACCTGTATAAAGGGTATGACGTACAACAGTGTGGTGACTGTTGAGATGACAAGAGTTAGGATTTTAGTTCCCTAACCTGTATAAAGGTAGTACGTACACCTGTCTGGTGACTGTAATGGTTTCAAGAGAGGATTTTAGTCCCTAACCTGTATTAAGGTAGTACGTACACCTGTCTGGTGACTGTTTTGATGACAAGAGTTAGGATTTTAGTTCCCTAACCTGTATTAAGGTAGTACGTACACCTGTCTGGTGACTGTAATGGTTTGAAGAGAGGATTTTAGTCCCTAACCTGTATTAAGGTAGTACGTACACCTGTCTGGTGACTGTTTTGATGACAAGAGTTAGGATTTTAGTTCCCTAACCTGTATTAAGGTAGTACGTACACCTGTCTGGTGACTGTAATGGTTTGAAGAGAGGATTTTAGTCCCTAACCTGTATTAAGGTAGTACGTACACCTGTCTGGTGACTGTTTTGATGACAAGAGTTAGGATTTTAGTTCCCTAACCTGTATTAAGGTAGTACGTACACCTGTCTGGTGACTGTAATGGTTTGAAGAGAGGATTTTAGTCCCTAACCTGTATTAAGGTAGTACGTACACCTGTCTGGTGACTGTTTTGATGACAAGAGTTAGGATTTTAGTTCCCTAACCTGTATTAAGGTAGTACGTACACCTGTCTGGTGACTGTAATGGTTTGAAGAGAGGATTTTAGTCCCTAACCTGTATTAAGGTACTAAGTACAAGAGTGTGGTGACTCTAATGGTCACTAAAAAGCTTGGATTCCAATCTGTATCACCCTGCCTATATCCTCCTAGATTAGTCCTGAGAAGGACTGTTCTGGTCACTGGAAATCTTGGACACCGATCTGGATCACCCTGCCTAAGTCCTCCTAGATTAGTCCTGAGAAGGACTGTTGTGGTCAGCAGCAGTTTGCAGCCCTGATCCGGATCTACCTATGAGGGCCGCAAATCTGTCCCTAATCAGCAGCAGACACTCTCCCTACACTCACTGTCTGGATGGCTGTGTGCCGAGCACAGCGCGCCGGGAATTATAAAGGCTCGGTGACGCTGTGCAGGGCGGCCAATCACTGCTATGCCACAACTAACAGGGCTGTGGCATTGCAGTGGTCTGTCAGCCAATCCCTGCACGTGGGCTGGCTCTCAAAAGAGCGCCAACATGGAGAGATGACGACCACGAGCACAGCACGAGTATCGCGAGATTACTCGGTGCTCGGCGAGTCGCCCGAGTACAGTGATACTCGTGCGAGTACCGAGTAGTGCCGAGCATGCTCGCTCAACACTAGTGGTCACATGACTGGAGACTTTCCGCTTTAAGCCAGAAAACTCCTATACAAAAAGCTCTTGGAATTATATTATCTGTTGAGTGCACCGTATTCTCTTGTAAGGATGAAGGGCCAAGAAGAAGTGTTGGTAGCTCTGGACATAGTGAGCACACAAACATGCTCAGGATGAAATATCTTGAGCTGGTTCTTAAATTACATATTGAACATGACATTTAGCACTGTCCACACCTTCTCACTTAGCAACTCTCTCCTCCTCTGTTGTATAGTGCTTAGCATCTTTTCACATGTTGTTTGCAGTGTACATTTAATATATGGGTTAAGAACATGTTAAATTGATGTATAGGTCATCAAGCCACCCCACGGAAGGCAAATGGGTGTCATTCTTCTTTCCTGTGCTCTGGTTTTCACTGTATTTACTGTTATTTTTCTTGCTGAATGGAGTAATGCTGTTGCCTGTATTTGTATGAGAATTAAAAATAGATTAATCAGCCTATTAAAAAATGTAAGTACTATTCCTACATGAAACCCCATTGCTACATGCTGAACTATCAAGGGCTGTGTTAAATTTGAATAGTCGTTATGTGTTTGACTAGTTGTTATGTGTTACCATTAACTCCATTATGTTGAAGATACCACTTATCTAAGGATCTCTAAGGATCTGTTTTACTGTGGAAATGTCCTGTTAATATGTAATATAACTGCAATGATATAATAAGTCATATCTCTGCTATATGGTGCCACAAATGTACTGCAGACCCAGTGTTGTGCGACAGGATGTGATGTAGGAAATTGACAAAGTGTAACGCAATAAAGGGTCCTGCTCAACCTTTCTCACATTTACATATTTTTTGCTTTATAAGACACACTGGATTATAAAACGCACCCCCAAATATGGTGAAGGAAAAGAGAGAAAGATAATTTTTAATGTTAAATGGGGTCCATCTTGTAATGCCAGTGTCTGTCTTACAAATTTATACATAACCCCCATCCTGGTACATGGCTCCATTGTGCTGGAACATAGCCCCCATGTGCTGACACATAGCCCCCATGTGCTGGCACATAGTCTCCATGTGCTGGCACATAGCCCCGTGTGCTGGAACATAGTTCCCTTGTGCTGGATATGTCCCCTTACACTCTTTGTGGCCCCCTGCTTGTGTTCATGCTAAAATAATAAACGTTTTTAACTCACACTCCGTTGTTCCTTGCTTCCAGCTCAGCAGTGTCTCTTCCTGTGTCTGTCCCGTGTATTGAATCATATGACCGGGACACACAGTGATGATATCACTGTGCTGTTCCAGTCACATGACCCAATGCAGTGCCCAGACACAGGAAAAGCCACGGATCGATGACAGGTGAGTTAAAATGATTTTTATTTTAGTGTGTGTGCCAGCAGGGGGACATGTAGAGTGATGGGAGAGGCCTATCTGGGATTGGGGCTGAGTGCAGGCTCATACAATATGTGCCACTCCCCCAGCCCACATCTCAGCGGGGCTTCAGCACTGAGGTGATGAATGGGGATGCAGTGCATATTAAATGAGCATGGTACCGAAGGCTGCTTCTGCAGCCTGATGTAGCCCACTCTGGCACCCAGACAAAACTCCAAAGCCACCCCACTCTGCTACAGTCCCTCCCCAAGTAGATTCAAATTATAGGCTGCACCCCCCACTTTCCCCCAAAATTTGGGGGAACGAAAGTGCGTCTTATAATCCAAAAAATACAGTATGTCACTAGACATTTAGTAATGTTTTAAAGTGTAAATGTAATTTCATTGAAAAAAACAAAACAATACTGTATAACATGTTTATCATGGTGCATTATGGATGCATGGGACAAGGCTTATTTCAAGCTTCAATATTAATCAGAAATAGGGAAATGCGTGACATGTGTAGGCATGGTGCTCAGAGAGCACTACTAAATTCATGAAACAAACAAGAAGAAGACCCCAAGAAGAGTCTCCACAATTGAAAATATTAGGGCCAGATACCACGAAAGTAGCATCCATTGACTCAGAATAAAAATTGTATAATGGCACAGCCTGCATGTATGGCACATGGTCTGTAACAGAGCCTGGCCTAGCATTTGAAAGTTAAACATTAATTGGTAATAGGGCGATGAGTGACGTGTAGGAGCCATGCTAAATTCATGAAACAGACAATAGGAGACTCCAGGGAGAGCCTCCACATTTAAAAATAATTAGAGCCAGATACCACAAAAGTGGTATCAATTGACCCAGAATAAAAAAATGTATAATAGTGTAGCCTGCATGCATGACTTAAGGTCTGAACCCAGATCTGGCATAGTATTTGAAGTTTAAACATTAATTTGAATCACAAAAAACAGTCAAACAAACATGTAAAAATACTCTGTCGTAAAAAAAAAACACAGTGAAAAGCAAGTGCTGATGAAAAAGTAGTAAAAAATAGTGTATTTAGTTGATACATTTTTTGCAAAAAATTTAAACTAAGACGCTCTACCACTACAAGGTAACCTGTATCAGAGCAGTCCCTATCTGATCTATTTAAAACCTGACCCCTGACCATGTGTATTGGTACCTAAAATGAGCAGGATCCAGACAGGTCCAATGTCTGACTTGGACTGACTGCAGAAGATGGCTTTTTATGTGCAGGGCTCAAAGGGGAGGGGTGGGAGACTCCCCAATCTTTCAGAAACAAGAAACAATTTAGACAAAAACTAATGAGCCATGCACACAGTGAACACGTCTGTAGGTCAGTGTTCACACCACCAAAAAACTGAATCACAAAACACAGTCAAACAAACATGTAAAAATACTCTGTTGTAAAAAAAACACAGTAAAAAGCAAGTGCTGCTGAAAAAGTAGTAAAAACAGGGTATTTAGTTGATACGTTTTTTACAAAAAATGTATACTAAGCCACTCTACCACTTCAAGGTAACATGTATCAGAGCAGTTCCTATCTGATGTATAAAAAACCTGACCATGTGTATTGGTACCTAAAATGAGCAGGATCCATTGTTGGACTGACTGCAGAAGATGGCTTTTTATGTTCAGGGCTCAAAGGGGAGGGGTAGGAGATTCCCCAATCTTGCAGAAACAAGAAACAAACATTAATTTGTAACATGGGAATGAGTGACATGTGTAGGCATTGTGCTCAGAGAGCCTTGCTAAAATCAGGAAACAGAAAAGAAGGAGACTTCAAAAAGAGTCTACACATTTCAAAAATTAGGGCCAGATACCATGAAAAGGCATTATTTGACCCAGAATAAAAATTATGTAATGAAGAGATCAATGCAGCACAATGAAAAGTACACCATCGCCTATTCTGCCCATTCTGCAACTGGGGTGGAAAAGTCCTTGGAGATCCATGACTTCTTCATCTTGATAAAAGTTAGACAGTCTACACTGTCAGAGGACAGTCAGATGTGTTTATCCATCAGGAATTTACCAGCAGCTTTGAAGACAAGTTGTAAAAGAACGCTGGCTGCCGGGCATGACAAAACCTCCAAGAGCTCAGGCCACTCCTCCATTTTTGAAGCCCAAAATGCAAAAGGGTCCAAAACCCCCTGATGGCATGGATATTGAGCTCTAGATACTCCTGCACCATCCTCTCCAGTCATTCACTATGTGTCAAACTTGTACTCAGCTTTGCTGGTGGATGGGGTAGTTTAAATTGGTCAAGTGACAACCAGAAATTGCTTCTGACAGTTAAATTGCTGCTGCTAATGTTCCTACACTGACAACTCGATGTTCCTTTGGATGCTCTGTGGATACAGCAAAACATCGAGCAGGGCGGGGATAAGTAGTGATGTCAGGCAGGAGGCAGGGCGGCTGTCCTCCTTTGGTGATGTCACAACCTTTCCTAGCCCTGCTTCGTGATAACATGGAGCAGAGCCGGTAAAGTAGCTCACATCACCGCAGGAGGCAGTGCAGATGGACAGCATCATCAAAAAAATGCTCCCTCTCTCTGCACCTGTGTCATGCAGGCCAGGGAGACCATGACTGACAGGGAGGAGGCAGCAAAGGAAGGATACGTTATGCAGGGGGCGTGAGATTCCCCTGTGAGAAGAAGTGGCTCCAGCTTCTGGCCACCTCCTATTTGGCTCCAGGATGTAAGTTTTCTAAATCAATTATCTATGGATACAGGGGGGCTCAATGGATGGGGGACCCCTTTGCTGAATGCAGCAGACATGCTGCATTCAGTGCTGCAATTAGATCATCTTCGTTGGGAGGTGACAGGTCCTCTTTAAGGTTAAAAAAACCTTTTTTAGGGTAAACTGAAAAATTTGGTAATCATTTGTTTGACGCCAAACACAGCCTTTTTAGGGTAAACTTAAGGATTTAGTAATTAGTTATCTGAGGCCAAACTAAGCCTTTTTAGAGAAAATTGAAGGATTTGGCAATCAGTTGTTTGAGGTCAAACCCAGCTTTTTAGTGGAAACTGAAGGATTTGGCAAACAGTTGTTTGAGGCCAAAAAAATCCCTTTTAGGGTAAACTGAAGGACTTGTCAATAAGTTGTTTGAGGCCAAACACAGCTTTTTTAGGGTAAACTGAAATTTTTGGCAATCACTTGTTTGAAGCCAAACAGAACCTTTTTAGGGGAAACAGAAGGATATGGCAAACACTTGTTTAAGGCCAAAAAAAAGTATTTTTAAGGGTAAACTGAAGGATTTGGCAGTCACTTGTTTGAGGCCAAAAACTTCCCTTTTAGAGGAAATTGAAGAATTCGGCAATCAGTTGTTTGAGGCCAAAAAAACTTTTTAGGGGAAACACAAAGTTTTGGTAATCACTTGTATGCAAAAAAACATGGCTTCAGTAGTGCACTCAGATTTGGTAATCACACTTGTTCTCACCAAAAAATGCCTATGTCCAGAAGAACCCTCGTATCTGAAAAACAATCAAGTAGCTAGCTACTTTTAGTGTAGCACGGATGGAGCAGTATGGAGCAGCACGGAGCGGGAGCAGCACCGTCCCCAGCAGTAACTCTCTGAAAATGAGGACGATATCAAATGGACGCTTCTTATATCCCGAGGGATATGTGACTTACGCAGCCATTGACACAAACCCTTGTGTCTAGAAGGTCTGGATGTTTTATATGCCCTGATTGTCTGTCGGCCCAAAAAATCCACACAGAATTTTCCACGGGAAAAAAAATGGAGTCTGACGCTCCTCTGGCCTCTCCCATCCCTCCCCCTCATCAAACATGTCCCTCCAGCTACCCTACACACTCACAACGTAGAAGAAAAGCATGACTTAAATGCAATAATGCTTTTTTTCATCCGATCAGTTACAGAACAAAGATGTATTTGCCTTTTTTAGTAAATAGTTTGTGTTTTCCAATAACAAACCAAATCTGCAATGTTCGTGCCAATTTTGAAATGGTCAAACTTGTTCGGTAAACCTTTGCTCATCTCTAAACATCACCATCTTGATTCCTCAAAGTTTTGTAGAACCTCACAGATGTCAGACACCCATGCTGACTTGTCAGTTCCTATGTGCGGAGGCTGACCGGAACATCAAATGGCATGTTGTAGCTGGTATTCAACTACTGCCCTCTGCTAGTCAAAAAGTCTTGTAAAGTACATGTGCAATGTGGAGTTCAAGTGTGTAGTCATGTCCTACACCTGTCAGTGAGCTGGCACTTGCATGTGCTGCTGAAGCACTGCCAGACAAGCGTTAGCTGTGACTTGTGGAAAATGGTGCATACATGGCGTACCTTCACAAGTATGGTAGAGGACCACCTCAGGGACCTTCCAATTTTATGAGTGAGGGCCCTCACAAAAGCATAGTAGAGGGCCACCTCAGGGCACTGGCGAATATATGAGTGAGGACCTTCCCAAATGTATGGTAGAGTGCTGCCTGTGGTCCCTTCCAAATGTATGAGTGAGGTCCCTCCCAAATGTATGAGTGAGGTTCCTCCCATATGTATGGTAGAAGAACCCTTGAGGTCCCTCCCAAATGTATCTATTTACTTTTTTGACTTATATAGAGCTATTAATTCCATAGCACTTTATAGACTTTATCCTCACTGTCCCCATTGAGGACAAACAATTTAAGGTTCCTATCAGTACGTTTTAGGAGTGGGAGGAAACTGAAGCACCTGGAGGAAACCCTTACAAGCACGGGGAGAACATGCAAACTCCTTACAGTTGTTGTCCTTGGTGGGGTTTGAACCCAGGACCCCAGCACTGCTAACCACTGAGCCACTGTGCTGCCCTACAAAATTAATGTATAAAATTATGCCAAGAAATAATACATATATATCTCAAAAAATAGTAAAAATATAGAAAATATAATAAAAATTTTAGTTCCCAATAGTAAATTGTATTATATCCAAGCCTTATATAGAAAGACTAATGCAACCTAGTCAATCGGCAAATCAACATACACAAACAGAGCACCTACAGGGGAGAAAAACACAACAAATAGCCAGATATATTCAAAGGTAAAATCAAGCAAATTTTATTTATAAACTTGTACAATTAAAGTATTGATAGAATAATCATATACGAGTAAAATGGAAAGGGAGAAAAAATGCAAAAATTCTGCCAATGCTGTAAAATGACAATTATATATTAGAAAAAAATGAAGCCCCAGCATGTTACTAGTACACACATCACTAAGTAGTCCTTGCACAGTGGCATAAATATAAATATGTGAACTTACTGTGACCAATGCAAACAAAGTGTGTGTAATCAAAAATATACACGTCTGTGGAAAAGTAAACGAAAAGGCAAATAAAGCAAATCTGAAAGTATTATCAACTATGTACAGTGAGTGCTTACAATAAAACGTGCACAATATAAAGAACGTATACAAAATGTGTATAACAATAAATGTATCCAAAATTGTCTAATAAAGAATAAAAATCAGCTTGTTGCCAAAATATATTTGTAAAAATATGTATATATGTGCAACCTACAAAACACCTGTGCATCTAAAATAACAGCAGTAATCTGTGACCAGTACAAATGACGTATGTGGCACCATGCATCCACAGGTACCCACAGGCCTTCCTAGAACACAGATGAAAATCCACAGCAGGTACACCAGTACATCCAACCACTTCCACCCCAGCACAGTAGGGGGAGCTCCACTTGCTGCCCTTAGGCAAGATCCCCTATAAATACTAATGTGGGGGAGGAGTTAGTCAAAGTGTGCAGACACTTGGAGAGCTGCGGATACGTCCTGGTGATCGGTGCCGTGTTAGGCCCGAACCGGTGACCCTGAACTGCCTCTGAGGAGTCCTGCCAAGCCAAGAGTGGGTATGGAACGCAAGGAGAGGGAAGAGAAGGAAAAGTGAGGACCGAGGAGCAAGAATAGGTTCACCCAAATAGCCACCTGACACCGGGGTCCGCGTCTGCAGGAGAGCTACATGCCTAGCAGAGAACACAGCAAACTGCGGGGACTTCAGTCACCTGGTGACCTGCTAATCACCGTTCAGGGAGCCAGACACCGTGGAAAGAGAAGCAGCGGTAGTCATTAGAGGTTGCCCATCGACAGCGCAGGTGGAGAGAGAGAGACTAGCGGAGGCCAGCTAAGTTCTACACGGGGCAGGGGCTTCAACAGAGGAAAAAGAGAACACGGAGGCCTTACACCCACTTGCTGTGGAAATTTAACTGTGTTTACCGGTCACCTGACAGTGTTCCAGACTTCTACCTGATATACCACCAGTGAAAAGGTAAAGAGACATTCAACAGCATGTGTGTGCGTTCTTCACCCCCTGTCCCCACTACCCGCAGAGACTATCCCATTAACCCACAACCTGGCCAAACCCTGGCTCCATCCCTCACAATCAACACTGCCCCGGAGGATTAGCTCTACCTGTAGGGAGCTGCTCCACCCTAGCCGCAATACCATCACCCTCCGGATGACTGTGGTGGCGCTGGTGTCTAGTCAACAGGCATTATAGGTGGTGTCACATGATAAAGACTTCAACCCTTTAATTGGCGACTGACTCTCCCTCGGGGCCACGGGTCTGGGCAGGCCATCAGTGAGATCAGTGAGAAGCTGAGGGCCCAGATATCCGAGTTCCCATACCCTGGGGTGATACAGATAGTTCTCTTTTCTGGCATCACAAACAGGATCCCGTGCCCGGTACAACTGGGTACTGTGTGCCGTATTTAAGACTGTATTGTGTGACTGTTAAACTAAGCTGCCATTACTGCACCGTGGAGCGGGAAGAAAGGAGGTGTGATGGCTTGCAGAGCGCGAAACCAGAACCCGCCCCTCGCTCTGCCGAGTGCTTCCGAAGCGCAGTGGCCTTGTCCGGAAACGTCCGAACGTTTAACCCCTTGTATACGGGGTTCAAAAACTGTTTAACTGTTAAAAGACTGGCTGTGATTCACTAGGGGGGATCCCGAAAATGTCTGTCTCATCCAGGGACGACGATAGTACCTTGCTGACCCCGTGAATCACCCAGAAGCAACTATGGCTGCAACCGGTAGTACCACCAGTGCAACAGGCGCTGTATCCCCGATCATGCCAATCTCGCTACCCTACATCTCGGGTGCCAAGTGGTTGCCCTAGAATGACGGCCGCCCTGATACTCTGTCCACCTTCAAAAGAAAGATCTGCAGCGTTTTGGACATGTATGCAATGACCGGTCAACAACGCGCTGCGGTTGTATTGGGACAATTAACCAATGCGGCAGAAAGAGAGATTGAATCCTGGTCCGCAGATGAGCGAGGATCAGTAGCCATAATCTTTAATAAATTAAAAACTACTTTTGAAGACTGTAATGAGGCTGACATAAGGATGCGCTTCTACCATTGCTATCAACGGCCGGGGGATGATATCCGGACCTATGCCTGGCGCCTGCAAGAGGTGCTGCGAGCCCTAAAGCAAGTCAGCCCTACTAGTGTTCTTGATGAGGACAAGTTGTTAACTCAGCAGTTCACCCGAGGGCTACTATTACCAGAGGACTATAAAACCTTACGCTGGTGGTCCCTAAGCCATTCGGACGCTGATTTCAAAGCTTTAAAGGACATGGCTATAAAGGGGTTTCGGTTTCGGCCAGTGGAGACTCCTGAAGCTGCCATCCGGCGGTGGTGCGGTGGTGAGGCGCAGGCTACCACAACATTGGTATCCGTGCATGCAGCTGAGAACAGTGTACAAACTACTAACCCTGATAATTAAGACTCTTTACGCTCTGAAGTGCGCCAAATGGGCAAGAACTTAACTTGAGTCATGGAAGCCCTGCAGCAGGGGACAAGGCCTACGCCAAAGCCACAGCCAAAATCTCAACCTTTGATCCAGCTTGCTGAAATTCCAGACGATGTCCCGTGGATGAGAGCAAGGCAAACTTCATCATACAGAGGGAAAACCACCGACCATTACATCTCCACAGGGGAACCCATTTGCCGTCACTGCCACAAGACCCGCCATATCGCCCGACGCTGTAAACGAGCAGTCCCTGGGGGACGGGGCCAAACCTCAGGAGTAACTCAACAGGGCCCAGCCGACTGGTATAACACCTTCATTGTACAATGACTGTTCCTGTCCATCATACTAGATGGCATATCAACACCTGCTTTATTGGATACCGGGTCACAGGTGACCACTAGAGTGACTGGATCTCACATGGAGGGGGGAAAAATGTCGGAATCTTGTTAGTCTGGACCCCACAAAACGATTTCCCTTTCCAGATATTGAGATAGCCAAAATTTGAGCTCGATCAAACGACGTTAACCCATGCCGCTCGTCGCTCAAAGTTTGAAAAAATTCAAATTTTTGGCCAAAAAGCTGACATATGGAGCCATAACTCCAGAACGGTAAATAATAAAAACACGCTAAATATCTCAAAAGAAAGCTAATGTTGTTCTTCAAAATTTATATTTTAAACATAATTGTTATTTTAAGTCAAACTGAGTTACAACAGCTTTTAGCCCCAAGAACGTGACCTGGTAGCACTAGGAGCATACTTCGTATATTTTGTTATTAAGTGATACATTTTGGTTTTTTTTGGTATATTTTTGAGTTTAAAGTAGAAATATAATAAAAAAACAAGTAATACTGATAAGTCTAATGACATTTTTTATTTTAAAATATAAAAATGAGGTATATAATACATACAAAACAGACACAGAAAAGATACATACGTAGTACCTACATGAGTTTATAATTTTACATCGTTATCTAATCTATTCTAGAGCTTTTGTTAAAGTAGTTTTTGAAACGTCAGAATATATTCTGACGTTTCAAAAACTACTTTAACAAAAGCTCTAGAATAGATTAGATAACTATGTAAAATTATCAACTCATGTAGGTACTACATTTGTATCTTTTCTGTGTCTGTTTTGTATGTATTATATACTTCATTTTTATATTTTAAAATAAAAAATAGACCTACACACTTGACAGCCAGGGGGGTAGTTGATGTACACAAGGGAATGGTACCAGTTTGCATCTTAAACTGTGGTAGAGAGATGGGTCAAACTACCTAGGTATTCCAACGTTGCTAAGCTGTACACTGTACACAACAATGAGATTCAAGCAGTGGAACCCTTACCTCAACCTGAGGAGGTAGAGGATGATAACACTACAGTGTCACTGGAGGACTGGTGTCAGCAACTCCATGTAGGAAATGATACCTCTCCTGTGTATATAAAAAGCAAGGTATCTACCAGGTAGTCCAAGAATTTGAACAGGTATTCAGTAAGCATTCACTTGACTTTGGTAGATTTAAAGGGGTACAACACCATATCCCCACAGGTACACATCTACCAATTAAAGAGCGATACAGGCCTATTCCACCTGCACACTATCAAAAAGCCAAAGAGATGTTACAGATAAAAAGAAAAAATAGTGTTGCGCCACCTGTGGACCTCTCCTGTCTTTAAAGCGGTCGTATTATAAGCAAACTAACCTTTAACCAGATTGTGAGCGTAGTTTTGTGGCTCAGGCTGCCAGCCTTGGATCTGTAGTGCTCCTGTGTCCTCAATCACCTCTGCTCCTGGCCTCGTGCAGTCCACACTCTCTCTCCAGGGTGAGGTCAGGATACACCAGGTTGATCCATTAACCCTATCCCTCCTGCAGCTCTGTCACCGCTTTCCACAATGGAATTAGATTAATAGAATTCAAATAGAATATGCGGTTTTAAGGTAGAGCGCAGGTATGAGACGGGATACTTTAATCTTTATCTCCGTAACTTTATTCATAAAAAGCTCCAGACCACAACATGTTTCGACGTACAGACGTCCGCTTGAGGAAGACGTCTGTACGTCGAAACATGTTGTGGTCTGGAGCTTTTTATGAATAAAGTTACGGAGATAAAGATTAAAGTATCCCGTCTCATACCTGCGCTCTACCTTAGAACCGCATATTCTTTTTGAATTCTATAAAGAGATGTTACAGGACATGAAGGACACAGGGGTTATAAGAGATAGTTGTATTCCCTGAGCAGCCCCAATCAGGGCCGGCGTCAGCACCCGGCGTACCCGGGCAAGTGCCGGGGCCCGACTGCTTGGAGGGGGCCCACCGGGCCCCTGAGGGCTAGGGTCACACTTGTGTTGTGACCCTAGCCTGACGCAAGTATTGTCTGCTGCAGCGCAGAGCGTTTAACGCTATGCGCTGCCAGCAACTAAGCCCATAGAAACCCGATGTTTACATTGACAACCAGTGGTTGTCAAGGTAAACGTCGGGTTTCTATGGGCTGCCTCCAGCGCATAGCATTAAACGCTATGCGCTGCAACATACAATACTTGCATAAGGCTAGGGTCACAATGCAAGTGTGACCCTAGCCTCAGGGGCCCCTGAGCACTGTCCCCACAGCCAGGGCCATATCCAGGGGGCAGCTGGGGGGTCATTTTCAGGCTCCTGCAGCACCGGAGGTCTCCCTCCTCCCCCCTCCACGGGAGCCAACAGAGCTGCACACTCTGGGCTCAGGCTGACAGGACCTGTGATGATGTCAATGGATGGGGAGGAGTCAGGGGTCTCATGATCAGCTCCTCAGTGTATCCAGGACTGTGCTGGCCACCATGAATGATGCTCAAATAAGGTGAAGTTTGTGTGTGGTCAGGAGGCATTTACAGTGTGAATGTAGCAGTGGTGAGTGTGTACTAGGTGTATGGTAATTAGGTGAAGGTTATGTGTGGGGTCAGGAGGGATTTACAGTGTGAATGTAGCAGAGGCGAGTGTGTACTATGTGCATGGAGCGGAGCCGTGTGTGTACGAGGTGTACGGAGTGGAGCCGAGTGGGTACTAGGTGTATGGAGCAGAGCCGAGTATGTATGAGGTGTACGGAGCAGAGCCATGTGTGTATGAGGTGTACGGAGCAGAGCCGTGTGTGTACGAGGTGTACGGAGCAGAGCCATGTGTGTACGAGGTGTACGGAGCAGAGCCATGTGTGTACGAGGTGTACGGAGCAGAGCCATGTGTGTACGAGGTGTACGGAGCAGAGCCATGTGTGTACGAGGTGTACGGAGCAGAGCCGCGTGCGTACGAGGTGTACGGAGCAGAGCCGCGTGCGTACGAGGTGTACGGAGCAGAGCCGCGTGTGTATGAGGTGTACGAAGCAGAGCCGCGTGCGTACGAGGTGTACGGAGCAGAGCCATGTGTGTACGAGGTGTACGGAGCAGAGCCATGTGTGTACGAGGTGTACGGAGCAGAGCCATGTGTGTACGAGGTGTACGGAGCAGAGCCACGTGCGTACGAGGTGTACGGAGCAGAGCCGCGTGCGTACGAGGTATGTGTACCAGTGGTAGCCCCCCGCGGATTCCGCTCCTATAGTCCCAGCCGCCTTTGCCAGCAGCATTCTTCTCCAGAGTCTCTTCTGCCGCTGTCTGCATTCTGCAGCTCAGCATGGAGTTGCACGATGTCATCACTGTGCTGATATGTGCAGAGCGACCGGAGGAGACCAGAGCGGCAAGAAGAAAGGTGAGGAGAAAGAGAGATCTGGACGGCCAGACACTCCGCTTGGCTGCGGTGCCACCATATGGCAGTGCGGCTCCATTGAGCTGCTTGCATTATTTGTGTGCTTGAGAATGCTTGTGTATATACCAAGCATCTTCAGACGCACAAAAATGCAACATTTTGCATTTGAAGGGTATTTTTAAAAAAGCGCAAGGGAACACAAACGCACCTTAGCCCGCTCCTAACAACGTGTAATATACTCACAGTCAGAAACAGCTCTTGCTGGTTTCAGCAGTCACTGTTCCTGTAAGGCTGCCTTCACATAGGAGTTTTTTTAAAAATGTGGCAGTTGCGGTAAAAAATCCCCGCATCTGCCGCATTTTCCGTCTAGCGGCTACACTTGATGCATTGTCTATGGGGCTTGCGGTAAGTGTGCGGCAATATATATATATATATATATATATATATATATATATATATATAGTCCGCGATAAGTACTTAAAGGGGGCCCACTGAGACCTTTTCGCCCGGGGCCCACAGAAACCTGGAGCCGGCCCTGGCCCCGATAGTCCTAGTCAGTATGAGAATGTGTGTAGATTACAGGCAAATAAATCGCATAACACACAAGGATGCTTACCCGTTTCCTCGCATTGAAAAATCACTGGCTGCATTGAAGTTTGCCAATTACTTTTCAACCGTAGATCTTACTAGCGGGTATTGGCAGGTATCCGTTGCAGAAGAAGACCGCGAGAAGATGGCATTTACAATGCCCATGGGTCTGTGCGAATTTAACAGCATGCCATTCGGACTATGCAATGCACCCAGAAAGTTCCAGAGGTTGATGGAGTGTTGTTTGGGGCATAAGAACTTTGAGACGGTACTGCTTTACCTGAATGATGTCATAGTGTACTCTAAGTCCTATGAAGAACATCTAACTCATCTAGCCGAGGTATTAGAAGCCTTGTCCAAGTATGGGATGAAGCTAAATCCATCCAAATGCCACTTGTTAAAACCGAAAGTTCAGTACATGGGCCATATAGTTCCGAAGGGGTGGTCCCTGACCCAGACAAAGTAACCGTCATCCGGGAATATCCTGAACCAAAGACCTTGAGGGAAGTACGTCAGTTCCTGGGATAATAATAATAATCATATTTATAATAATATAATTATTGATTGGGATTGGTGGAATACTCCCGGAGGTTCATCAAGGAGTACACAAAAAAGGCTGCTCCACTACAGAATCTCTTGGTAGGCCAACCCAAGAAAGGCAAGTCTCGAGATCCTCCCTTGGAGTGGGGCAATGAACAAGAAGAATCAGTCCAGATGATGAAAGAGGCCTTAACTGTTGAAGAGATCCTGGTTTACCCCAACTACAACCTACCATTCCTGTTGTATACAGATGCCAGCAACGTAGGATTAGAAGCTGTACTCGCCCAGAAGCAAGAAGGCAAGGAAAGATTGATTGCCTATGCTAGTAGGAAGCTTTGCCCCACAGAAAGGAAACCCGAAAACTACAGTTCTTTCAAGCTGAAGTTCCTGGCATTGGTCTGGACCGTTACTGAAAGATTTAAAAACGACTTGGCGTCTAGCAAGTTCACAGCTTTTACTGATAACAACCCTTTAACCCACCTGGAAACTGCGAAGTTGGGAGCCATGGAACAGAGATGGATAGACAGATTATCCAATTACCAGTTTACCAACAAGTACCAGGCTGAGCGAAGCAACGGCAACGCTGATGCCTTATCCAGGATGCCTCACCTATCAGATATGGGACCGGCTTAAGATGAACTAGAAGAAGTGGAATTAGTTGCCTTCCTCGGCTGAGGACATCACAGTGCCAACAGGTCCATGCAGAACCTCCTGAGAGAATAGTGAACCCATTACCACACTTTGGTTGGAAGGAATCTCAAGACAATGACCTGGCTATCAGTTTAGTAAAAGGACTGATAACGCAGGAGTCCGCAAGGTTACCTTCAAATCCTTCACCATAAGCTAAGCACCTGTGGAACGAGAGAAGCAAGTTGTTCATTTACTAGGAGAAGCTCTGTAAAAGATATATTAACCCAAGGACCAATGAAATCGTATGGCAGATCGTAATACCCAAGACAGAAATCCAATGGTACTAAATGTCTACCACAATCAGACTGGACACTTTGGTTGGAAAAAGCTAGAAATGCTGCTAAAAGATCGGTTTTACTGGGTTGGCAGGAGGGGATCCATAGAAAGATAGTGTAAAGATTGTGGACCCTGCAGCCTACGCAGAAAAGACCAGCAGAGTCAACGAGCACTACTCCAATCAATTGTAACCACGCAACCGCTCCAGATTGTAGTCTTAGACCACGTGAAGTTGACTCCAAGTCGGACCGGCTACACTTATGCTTTGACAATGGTGGATTATTATTCCCGATTCCTGTTGGTCGCACCAGTAAAAGATCTAACTGCTGCAACAGCTGCAAAAACTTACCAGAATATCTTCTGTAGACCACTAGGCTACCCAGAACAAGTTCTAACTGATAGAGGTTCAGCTTTTGAAGCCGAAATCTTCCAAAAGTTTTGTCATCTGTATGGTTGAAAGAAAATAAGAACTACGCCATATCATCCCCAATCCAATGGGTTATGTGAAAAGATGAACAACATTGTTATAGACATGCTCAAGACACTACCTCTTGAAGAAAGGAACCAATGGCCGGAAAAACTGCCTGATCTGGTAGACATGTATAATCACATCCCAGTGAGTTCTACGAACTGTACACCCGCCTATCTCATGAGAGCACGTACGTCAAGATTGCCTGTAGATCTGGAACTCGGAGTTGTTGAACACAAAGCATAAGCTTCCAATTCTGACTGGAATACCACCCGTTTAGCACAATACAGACAAGTTGAAGCTTGCGTTGAAGATAGTCTTGAAAAAGCTCGGGAAAAGCAAGAAAGAAACTTCAACTACATTGCACCAGCAGAACCCATGTTACCTAGAAGTATTTTCTTGAAGAGAAAACGAAGAAGACATAAGTTGGATGACCAATGGGAGCGAGAACCCTATACTGTCCTAGAATCCAACTTCAATAATACCAAGGTTTGCCTCTTCAGCAAAAATGGAGGAAAGACCACACAGACAGCATCAAGGGATCATTTAAAGAAATGCCCAACAGATTGGAAAGCCCAAGACTTTGTTGATTCCCCAGAAAATGAAGAACCAGAGTCATTCGTATCATCAATTCCATGTCCAAAACCAAAGGACAGAGTCATCTCAACCATACTTGGAGACTTTCCAGAAGATTAGCCCCAACAAGATGGAGCAGTGATAGTGCCCTTACTCAGTTTTTATCAAACGCAAGAAGAGATCCCAAGAAGTCAGGAAGAAACACCCGTTGCTAAGGAGTCAGAGGAACCTGCAATCGGTATACCTGCTAGTCCTGTAGTTAGACTAAGGCCACGCAGACGTTTACCTGATTTGCCCCATCACACTCTTCCTCAGACACATCACCTGAGATATCCACACCCGTAGTGCGTAGATCCAATCGTAGCACACAAGGGCAACCACCATCCAGGTATGGAGTGTGGGCACAATAGAGATGTCATAAGAAGTAAAATGAAAGTAACATGTAAATAGCAGTAACTTTTGAAAAAAAAAATGTAAGTCAATTGTTATGTCCCCTGGCACCGCTCCCCGGCTCACCTCTCCAGGGTCGGCATCCTCTGCTCCTCTGCTGACCAGGCATCCGGCGTCCAGGCGTACTGTGTCTCGGAGCTGTCGCCGGGTTCCCTTTCTGTCAGCTGACCACCAGGCTCACACATGAGCACATTGCAATGGTCATATTCATGTGACCAATCAGCGGTGCACTAGGTGCACTCCTCCCTGTGACTCTAGGGGCCGGCATGGTCCAACCTGACACTCCCCTTGACCAAAAGCTGCTCTTCCTCTGGTATATCAGGCCACCTCCACTGATGGGAGGTGCCTGATTATTAAGTTAGCTTGCTTCTGCCTTGCTGACTGTTGGTCAGGTCTTCCTTGTACCCTGTTACCTGGAACCCTAGCTGTGCTCTTCCCTGGTAGCAGCATTCCTGTTCACCTAGCCATGTACCATTACCCGGAATCCTTAGCTGTGCCGTAGCATAGGCTAACCTTACGAGCCGCCCCCCTGGTACTAGCAGCCGTGGTATTTAGACCCCCTGGGTTTGCCCCTGACAATCCCTATATAGAGGTTGGGTAAACTAGGTCCAGCTCACCCAGGGGAGTTCGGTACCACGGCCCAGTGGGTCCATTCTAGGGCGCCTTCCTCCCGGAAGCATGACACCAATGTGTATAGTAGTGTACAGAAGAGTGAGGAGTGGGCCAAAAACAGGTCACACCAGGTACACAACACCAAAAGAGGGGTGAGTGGAGTAGGTGCAGGGAGCTGTCTAGGGAGAGCAAAATCTTGGCCAAAAGGTGACCCGAGGGCCTTCAGGAACTTCAGTCACCCGGTCACCTGCTAATCACCGTTCAAGGAGCCAGACACCGTGGAAAGAGAAGCAACAGTAGTCATCAGAGGTTGCCCATCGACTGCGCAGGTGGAGAGAGAGAGTAGCGGAGGCCAGACAAGTTCTACGCGGGTAGGGGCTTCAACTCAGGGAAAAGAGAACACAAAGGCCTTACTCCCACTTGCTGTGGAAATTCAACTGTGTTTCCCGGTCACCCGACAGTGTTCCAGACTTCTACCTGATATACCACCAGTAAAAAGGTAAAGAGACATTCAACAGCGTGTGTCTGCGTTCTTCACCCCCTGTCCCCACTACCCACAGAGACTATCCCGTTAACCCACAACCTGGCCAAACCCCGGCTCCATCCCTCACAATCAACACTGCCCCGGAGGATTAGCTCTACCTGTAGGGAGCTGCTGCACCCTAGCCGCAATACCATCACCCTCCGGAGGACTATGGCGGCACTGGTGTGTGGTCACCAGGCACGACAGGTGGGTCACATGATAAAGACTTCAACCCTTTAACTGGCGACTGTCTCCCACTCGGGGCCATGGGTTTGGGCAGGCCACCAGTGAGATCCCCCACCGAAACTGAGGGCCTAGACATCTGAGTTCCCATACCCTGGGGCGGTACATGTACCATCATGTATTTACCTGGGGTTTCAAGGTACAAGAAGCTGATCAGGATGAGCACATTACTACAAAAAGATCAGGATGGTCATTACTACAGTAGGGACTAGATGAGATCATTACTAAAAGATGGACCAGGAAGGTGAAATAATACAATAAGGGACCAGGATGGGACATTACTACAAGATGAGAATCTTGCAGGATGGGGACATTACTACAAGATTAGGATCATGCAGGATGGGGACATTACTATAAGAAGGGGATCAGAATGGGGCTATTACTACAAGATGGGGATCAGGATAGTTACATTACTACAAGAAAGGGACCAGGATGAAGACATTACTACAAGAAAGGGACCACGATGGGGATACTATTACAAGAAGGTGATCAGAATGGAGCCATATCTACAAGAAAGGGACCAGGATGGTGATATTATTACAATAAGGGGATTGATGTGGGCCATTACTACTAGAAGGAGACCAGGATGAGGACATTATTACAAGAAAGGGATCAGGATTAATACAAGAAGGGGATCAGGACAAATATTTAGTGATGAAATGAAAACAGAATACCTTAGGCACCAATCTGGGGTGAAGAACATATCCATTTTAATTGAGAAATCATTCAATATTTTTATGCAATGTAAAGTTGCAGAAAAAATGCATATTTAGGTGTTTTCATACCAGTTTCAGACAGCTCCTCCAAAATGGGTGATGAAGATGGGGTGAGATAGGGATTCGCTATGCCCGCCTATCAAATTCATCAAAAATGTCAGTGATTTCTGTGCCAGAAATATTACTCAAGTCTCTGACTGGAATAGCATATCTGCTGAGGAGTGCACACCACTGAGATGATGCGCCAAATACATTAAATGTGTCTCTTAATAGGTTCAGCACATCTAATTCTGCATGCCCATCATTAACACTGGAATAGAAAATGCCAGATTCAATAAATCAGGGCATAGGCCTTCATATTCTAGGTGTATGCTCTGCTTCTTAAAGGGTCAGTATGAGACCAGCAACTTTCCTCCTAACTTCCTAACTAATATATCCCTCTAATCTAAGCTTTTTTTTAATATACTTCCTTTATTAACTCCATATGTTTCCCTCTCTATACTGTCTAACAGCTATTGTTTTTTTTATCTATTACCTGCTTCATGACGTATCTTGTGAGTGCCAAAGTACATCCTGGGATGCTTACATAGAGCATCAGACAGGTCCCAGACACTTCTTCAGCCCCTCCCTGAAACAAAGCATCACTGCAATTCTAGTTCCAGGGGTGTGACTGTAAAATGTTTACAAAGATCTCACCAGCCCCCTCCTCCCTTCCCCATACTGCAAACTTTCAGCCCCCCTTCTCCCCTTGACACAGTCTAAACACCCCCACCCCCTCTGTTCTTACCCACTCCCCACAGTGTGGTGTGACTTCTTCCCTGACATACTGTCTCTCCCTCTGTGCGATCACTAATATGAGCCATGCAGGAGAGCATAAGCACCGCCCACAAGTGACATCAGTGGAAGATTCCAGCTCATCAATATGCATAATCCCTGGGATACCACTGACATCACTTATGTGCTTCTGCATGGCTGGTCTGACAGCATGTCAGGGAGGATGTGACATGGTGTGAGGAGCAGGTAAGACTGGAGGTTAGTGGGGAAAAAAGTGGGAGGGCTGAGAACGCACAATGCGGGGAGGGGGGAAGAAGGGGGCTGAGAATGCGGACTGCAGGGAGGTGAGTGGGGGTGGGCTGAGAATTCACACTGCAGGGAGGGGAGATGGGGGGCCTAGAAGGCACACTGGGGAAGGGGCAAAGAAGAGGACTGAGAATGTGGACCTTTGAGAACATTTCACAGCACTGCCCCTGGAACCAGCGTCACAGTGACACTTTGTTTTAGGGAGGGTCTGAAAAAGCTTGATCATGCTCCATGTGAGGATCCCAGCATGCACTGGGGGGCACTCCCATGGTACGTCATGAAGCAGGAAATATTAAAAAAAATTGATAGCTGTTATTACAGAGGGAACCGTAGGGAATTAATAAAGGAAGTACGGTATATTATTAAATAGCTTAGATTATAGGGATAAATTAGATAGAGATTTAAGAGAAAGGTTGCTGGTCTCAGACTGACTTAAAGTCTTCTAGATGTCCTACCTCATAGTCAGGGCACCAATGTAGAATTATAGATTATCCTGCTTCATAATTTGACAAAGGTCTCATGATTCCCAAAGTGCAGAGTCAGATATTGTCACTGACATGTATACAATATTTGTCAAAAAAAACATAACCAATAAGTAACTTCATTACACCTAACTGCACATTACCCAGCAGAGCTATTTCTCCATTTCAATAAACACAATTTTATGGCATATATATTCATTTTATATTTAATAATGTGAAATATGGCACTTGTACCAGTTTGTTTTCCTTCTAGAAGACTTTACCTCTTTAAAGTGCTTTCCCACCAATTAGGGACTGCTGTCTATATGGCATACTGTGGCATTTATTAGACCATTCACACGTCTACGCTTTTATTACAGTTTCAACAGAAGAAGCGAAATTTATTGCCTTGGTTTCTGAAAATGTGTCTGGAATTCTTTAGTAAAATGTCTAATTGTTTATTACTGTGTTTAGAAATCTCTGTTTAATGTTTAATGATCTGAATCCTATACACTATTATACAAGGTGCTTAAGGGCGCTGCAATGACATGTTCATTTCATCATAATATTGCTTGGCTAGCTCATGAAAATATAGTAAGTTGCTACATTTAATTACCGCATTGTACAGCAGGTATATACATTTACAAACTATAATACACATGTTCATCTGAGGATTAATACACAAAAACGAATGTATATTCATCCATTTTTCTTTTGAAAAAATAAAGACATTTTTCCATCAATATTGGGTTCTTTATGTCTTTTTTTCATATCTGTATTTAATCAATATGTCATTTTTTTATTTACTTATGGAATCGGTATGTCCAGTTTTACATAATCAATTTATATAATAAGGGTCCAATACAGTTTCTTATCTTAATAGTTGTAATGGATCCATGAAAATGATAATATTTATACATTTATATAGCGCTATTAATTCCATAGCACTTTACATACATGAGCAACACTGTCCCCATTGGGGCTCACCATCTAAACATCCTATCAGTATGTCTTTGGAGTGTGTGAGGAAACTGGAGAACCTGGAGGAAACACACACAAACACATGGGCAACATACAAACTCTTTGCAGATGTTGTCCCTGGTGGGATTGTGAAACCAGGACCCCAGCGCTGCAAGGCTGCAGTGCTAACTGAGCCACCATGCCGCGCAATCACTTGACATAGGGATGGTAAACCTCATGTGATTATTTTTTGTGCTCTTATTGACCTATAATAGGTGAGTCTGATTTAGAACATGGATCAATATGGTATATTCTGCAATGTTTTTACATGTAGACCATATCTAAAAATATTCATATGATTACCACATTGACTTGTATTGGTCTTTCGATTGCCCATACGATACTTTACATACCAATGGCACACAGAGGTTTAATATGCTTGACTGTATGAGCCCTAGATACAGTAGACAAACAGATAGATAGATAGATAGATAGATAGATAGATAGATAGATAGAATGTTGAATAAATGCATTTCATCTTGAGACAACTTAAAGCGAAATACAATAAGCAAAATGCATTTGATTTAAGACTTAGGGTCACAGCTTCAGGCGAATTCCATCCTTCTTTAACAAGGTTGATCTCTGCTGCTCTGGTGGTCTTGTAGCTGTGCATTGTGTAAATTATGGCCCTTGTACTTCTCCATGTTAGGCCTTTGCATTTCTCTAATAATCACCCCATTACTTACTAAGCACCTTCAGGCCCATGGAACTGTTTTAAGAAAAAGCCTAATTAATTTAAAGGTAACCCTATTAAAATATATGTCAAGGTAGCCCAAGAGAACTAAAACATGCCAGCCAATAAAACCCTACATATTGGCCATATTAAAGGTAGGGAGCACAAAGTCTCTAATTATCAAGCACACTAATAGACCACCTACCCAGCCCAGGAAAATCTTAAATGTGTTCACCATTATTGTAAGGTTCACAGCGGGATTTATCATACATGACAGTACTCTTTAAAGTTCATGAAACTGCTCAAGCATTTGTTGAAATGTGTCAAGTATTGTACTGAGATACCTTTGCCCTTCGAATATATTTTAGATTGATATAAATGAAAAAATCCTTTAACTTTAAACTTTGAATATTACTATATTAATTAGAAATCAGCAAAAAAAGATAAAAACTGTATTTTTTTTGTCTATTTGCTCAAACAATAGAACAAATACGGTAATTTATTTTGTCCAGTGGTGTATCGCCAATGGCGGTAGACCTCATGGCCACTGTGGAACCCATGAGTTGAAGGCGTCTGGGCCCTCCATTTCCTCCTTCATCATGGTCCCTCACCATTTGATGCGTCAGCATTGAAGGCGCAATGACATCACTACAGCGTGCGTGCCGTGCTGAAATAAGCTGAGCTGCAGACTAGGGATAGGTGAACCTGAACTGTAAAGTTCTGGACCCGTACCAAGTACATACTGTTCGTTCACAAGGTCCAGAACATAGGAAACCCGTGTTACAGTTTGGGTCCAGTTCGGGTCCGGGGGCTGTGAAAGAATAAAATAAAAAACATAACTATGTCGGGTTCAAATTTACTGTTCCACTCCCTCGCCAGTCATCCCAGATTAGACTATGAACACGTGGTACCAGATAAGAGTAAATCAGACTGAGAGAGTCCGGTTCACGCTCATAGCGTGTCCAGGTTTAATAATGACAACGTACACGGCAACAACTACTGAACCCAATATCCGGGTACAGGGCATTTTATAGTCTAAAAGATAAGCATGTAAATGTCCATGGCAGGGTGGGAGTTAGGTGGGATTAAGCTAATATCTATGTTTGTTAATAATAATAGTTCTTTGTATTCTGAGAGTCCGTTCTTCATCACGTCATGGTATCATCCCTTGGCTGCTGGGATACCGGTTATCTTGGATTTCCCATAGCACAGTCTGGAGCAGGCACAACGAGGACCAATCAGCTTGTCCATTCTCAAGGCTTCTGTGCAGCCATATCTTCTTTCCAGCATACACATCTGAGGAGACACTTTGTTTACAAAACAGCTCCTTGTTCACAGATTCATAGTGGGAAAGAAATAGAGAAAGAAATAGATGGAGGGGGAAGAGAGACAAAGAGAGAAGAGAAAAAGAAGAGAAAGAGAGAGATGTTGGATACGTACCTGAATACAGAAAAAACATATTGTTTCATTTAATACTATATGAGTATAAAAGCTAAGATTAATAGATAATATATAATTCATCCTCCACAACTACACTTACCTTTCCAGCGACACGTCCTTCCATCTTGCTGTCTCGACCACTTCTTCATCCAGGTCCGCTCATTAACTTCTGCAGTATTCACTGCACTACTGGCGCTCAGCAATTTCCGGATGGTGTCGGCAGTCTTCGACTTTTTCCAGCCGGCGTCGGCGGTGTTTGGGCGGTGACGTCAGGTTTCACCCTCGGTCATGGCGTCAGGGTTCACCCTTGGTCATGGCGTGAGCTATGACCTCGGATGAACTCTGACTGTCACTGATAGTCTCAGCCTGTTCTTGCTCTGCATAGACGTTTGTCTATGCCAAGCAATGTAGCAGTGCTGACATTGCTCTTTTGGACTACGTCGGACTGAAGATTGTTTTTTATAATAAAGATGGAGTCTCTAAATGTATTTTTTGTTTTATTTCTAATAAAAAAAATTTCTCTGTGTTGTTTTTTTTTAACATGGTGGTCATGTCTGATATTGGCATGGCCCCATGAATTACAGGCTTAGGGCAAGCTGATAATACAAAGCTGGCACTAACCCCATTATTACCCAGTGAGCCACCCGCACCAGGGCTCTGGATGAGTTGGATACAGCGCCAGAAGATGGCGCTTCTATGAACGCACCATTTTCTGGGGTGGCTGCGGACTGCCATTCACAGCGGGGGGCCAAGAAAGCTTGGGCCATGCTGCGCTGAGGATTCCAGCCCCCAGCTGCCTAGTTGTACCTGGCTGGACCCAAAAGTAGGGTGAAGCCCATGTCAATTTTTTTAATTATTTCATGAAATTCATGAAATAATTAAAAAAGAGCTATTCTATATTTTTGTTTCCAGTCAGGTACAAATAGGCAGCTGGGGGTTGGGGGTAGCCCGTACCTGCCTGCTGTACCTGGTTGACATACAAAAATATGGCGAAGTGCACGTCAAATTTTTTTTAATACTTCAATAAAAAACAAAAAAAACCAAGTACATTTAGGGACTGCATCTTTATTAACCGCTCGACCCTGTGGGTTTGATTTTTTATTTATGATTTTTTTTTTATTATTTTCATTTTATTTTATTTAAAAAATTAAATAAATCGACGTGAATTTCGCCATATTTTTCACTTAGACCTGTGTGGCTGACGCCCTGTTGGTAACCTTGTGTCCATGAATACCCCCAGTCTCCTCCTTGTCAGCATGGCTGGACGCAGGCGCTGCAGCCCCCCCCCATGCTTGGGTTGCAGGGGAATGAGCATCGATGTTCGTACACTTGTGTTGTCTACCAGTGGAGCTGGCAGCCGTCTGCTAGGTGCAATGGATATTTTACCTGGCTAAATTTTGGTGAGTTTGGTGGTTAAACCCATGTCTCTGTAAATAGTTTGATAGTTTTAATAGGTAGTTGTATTTGATAACTTTATTTTTCTTTTTCCAAATTTGATATCAATACAAATATCTTCATAATTGATATATGATAGCTCCACAAATTTGTCTCATCAAAGAAGTACAAACTAGAGTATTTTATTTAATCCAACGTCTTTGTAAATTTATTTACTGTATTCATTTAGGTTATTTTTCTACTTGTGGTGTTTAAATTTTATTAATAAAAGAGTTGAGTGAAACAACATAGCTGAATTTGGTAGTATATGATAACTCTATTATAATTACTCTTTACAGAATAGTTCATTATACAGGATTGTAATGTAATGTGGTTGTATTAATATACATAGACTTCCTGTAAGTTCATTTATTCAATATGTAAATATTGCTGCATATTTATTATGTATTGTATTGAAAACCTTTAATAAAATTATATGAACAAGAATCTCACACAAAAAGGGAATGTAGTTACTTTTAAAGAAAACAGATGTGTCATCTCAAGGAAGGGTCACACTCTTGCAGAAGGAAAAATGCAAAATTAACTTTATCAGCTCAAATTCAAAAAAAGAGTGTACAGTGCTAGACAAAATATGCATAGGAACTGTATCCATGTATAGCACAGACGTCTTAGGCACAGAGACCCAGAAGCAGTAAGGAAGTTAGCTTAACTTGCAAACGGTGTTGAAATCAACCAGTGTAGTCAAATGATGAACTGCGCTAGGTGTCTTAAAGGGAAAATGTCCAGAAAATCCGTTCCTAAAGTAAGCATCACTAGATCTGCACAGCCACTGGATTTAAAACATACAGGTGTTGGTGGTCCAATGAGTGTTCAAACTCCAAGCAAAAAGAGATATTTTCTCACATTTATTGATTTCAATAAATTTTTGGTGATAACAATCACATAACAGAAGGAATACAGGAGTTTAGCTGGACTAAGGGGGCAAGGAGAAGTGGGGGGGGAGCTATAAAACCAGGCATAAAGGGAGCCATCGCAAAGCAGAATACAATAAAGTACAAACAAACACAAACAATATGAAAGTGAGTAGGTATCAAGTAGGTAATGGGAAATCTGGGCTGCCAGCCAGTGCTATTCCCATATAACCCACCCTTTCAAGACCCTCTGTTTGGCATCCATATCCAAGGATAGAAAAAAATTGTGCTGAAAGATGGAGTTGGTTTTTTCAATCACCTCCTTGAAAGAAGGGGATAGGTGAGACTTCCATCTTGCTGCCAGGCACAACCTGGCCACTATTAGGACATAGTAGATCACTCCACGGAGATCAGGGGGGAAGTGATCTATACCAACATTCAAAATCGCCAGTTGTGGGGTAAGATCAATATTACTACCAGAGATGGATCCGATCAGACTAGCAATTACTGTCCCAAAGGAAGCGATCTTTGGGCATGACCACTACATGTGTGTCAAGGTACCCTCAAGTCCACACTGTCTCCAGCACAGTGGAGACTGGCCAGGGGCGAAGCAAGCCAAACGGGAGGGAGACAGGTACCATCGGAGATTAATCTTTTTCAGATTTTTCAGATGGTTGACACACTGCATAGCCCTGTGAATCCCTGACAGAGCCGCCAGCCAATCTTCGTAAGAGGCAGTGAAGCCCAGAGTCATCTACCACCTCTGCATGTAGTTTAATTTGAGGGGAATGTCTGAGAAGAGAAATTCTCTATAAATGCCTGAGAGGCCTTTGGTCCGGCTGGGGTCAGACAGGAGAAACCTTTGGAGCAAAGAGGAAGTATGCGGGGGCCTCAAATCTTTCATGTACGAGGTGGAGGCTAGGAAGTGCTTAATTTGAATAATTTGGTATTGATATCTGTTCACCCATGGAAACTCAGAACAAAGGAGCTCAGAAGGGAGAAACTCCTTTTATCAAATGAGGTCACCAGGGTGGACATCCCAGATCCTCCAGACCCCTCAAATCGAGAAAAGGAATGCGGAGATGAAGGGCCCAGAGGGGGACCATCCCAAGGGGAAGGAGAGTCCATTTCCTCACCGCGTGCCTCCAACCAGAGATTAGAGTGTGCATGGTGGGCAATGGCAGATGAAGTCCAGTGCGTCCGAACGTTTCTGAAGCCAGCAGATCCCTGAGGGAGGCGTTCCATGCAAAAGAGGATTAAATTTGTACCCAACCCAGGGAGGAGGAAGAGGGATGGCAGCAATTTTTGGCTTCCTCAAGTATAGCCGCAGAAAGTCTGGGACCCCCATACCTCCAGAGCAGAATGGAAGAAAGAGGACGCATCTAGCGACCCTTGGTTTTTTATTAGCCCACACAAACCTTGAAATTAGGTTTTGTAGTTTGAGCAAAGTTATGCTAGGGATGGCAATTTTGAACACTTAACACTTGAAGTAATATAAGATTTTCTGGAGGAGTAACATTTTGAATGAGTAAATCCTCGCAATTAGGGATGAGCGAGTATACTCGTTACTATTCGGTACTCGCCGAATAGTATGGTACTAGGGCTACTTGTTACTCCGTGAGTTTCCTTGTGAATACTCACTAGGAGTAACAAGTACAATGTAAGTCAATGGGAAATGTGAGTAATTCCTAAGCTGGACCCTATACAGCGGTCTGGGGACTGAGGATAAGGCTGAAATGGGTGCATGACTGTTTAAATGTGGTAAAAAGCCGCCGGCTTTTAAACAATCATTCAGCCTGATCCTCTGCCTCTCATCCCGATCCTCCGCTCCCCCCGCCACCTCCCATCCCGATCCTGAGTTAGGACCGGGCGGGGAGCGCAGCACAAGGGAGTGGGGAGCGAAGGACCCCAGCAGCGAAGCCGGCAGTGAGAAGACTTCACCGCCTGCTTTCCCGTTCTGTGCTGCACTCCCCACACCCCGATGTCCTCTCCCCGCTCCCTGGTTCTGCACTCCAAGTCCGGTCCTAACTTAGGATTGGGCGGAAAGGTGGTGGGGGAGCGGGGAGGGGGCATTAGGGAGCAGAGAGCGCAGAACCGCACAGGAAAGCTGGCAGTGAAGTCTTCTCACTGCCGGCTTTCCCGACGGTTATTTCAAATGAACAGCTGAGGTATCAGCTGATGCTGATCAGCTGTTCATTTGAAATAGCTGCGCGGTGCTGTCATGGTTCATGTGAGTTCATGCTTGACAGCATGAACTCACATGAACTTTCCCATAGCCGCACACCTCAGCTACATCACTGGTAGAGGTTCTCTACCAGAGATGTAGCTGAGCTAAAGAAGAAAACTGGATTGGACTACGTCAGACGGAAGATTATTTTCTCTAAGTGTTGTTTTGTTTTTTTTCTAATAAAACTTTTTTTCTCTGTGTTGTGTTTTTTTTTAACACTTTAATAGAAATTCATGGTGCTCATGTCTCATATTGGCGTAATCCCATGATTTTAGGGCTTAGGGCCAGCTGATAATACAAAGCTGGCACTAACCCCATTATTACCCAGTGAGCCACCACACCAGGGCCCTGGATGAGTTGGGTACAGCGCCAGAAGATGGCGCTTCTATGAACACGCCATCTTCTGGGGTGGCTGCGGACTGCAATTCGAAGCAGGGGGGGGCCAGAAAGCTTGGGCCTCCCTGCGCTACGGACTCCAGCCCCCAGCTGCCTAGTTGTACCTGGCTGGACACAGAAATAGCGCAAAGCCCCACGTATTTTATTATTTCATGAAATTCATGAAATAATAAAAAAAAAAAAGCTTCCCTATATTGTTGTGTCCAGCTAGGTACAAATAGGCAGCTGGGGGTTGGGAGCAGCCCGTTCCTGCCTGCTGTACCTGGCTGGCGTACAAAAATCTGGCGAAGCCCACGTCGAAATTTTTAGGAAAAATTCATTAAACAAAATCTATATATATTAGGGACTGCATCTTTATTAAACCCTCAAGTGGAGTCGTTAACGAAGATGCAGTCCCTATATGTGTTTTTTTTTTAAACTTTTATGAATTTTTCCTAGAAATGTCGACGTGGGCTTCGCCATATTTTTTACGCCAGCCAGGTACAGCAGGCAGGACGGGCTGCCCCCGATCCCCAGCTGCTTAAATGTACATGGCTGAAAACAAAAATATAGGGAAGCCCTTTTTTAAAATTATTTCATGAATTTCATGAAATAATTTAAAAAAAAAACATGTGGGGATTCGTGCTATTTCTGTGTCCAGCCAGGTACAACTAGGCAGATGGGGGTTGGGGGCAGCCCGTTCCAGCTAGCTGTACCTGGCTGGCGCCCAAAAATACAGCGAAGCCCACGTCGAAATTTTTAGGAAAGATTCATAAAAAATGTTTTAAAAAAAAACATTTAGGGGCTGCATCTTTATTAACCCCTCCACTTGAGGGGTTAATAAAGATGGAGTCCCTAATATATATATATGTTTACTACTCATTCTTATTTTTTAGTTGTAGAGTTTTAGTGGTAAAATAAGAATGAGTAGTAAAATTATGTAATTAAAATCCTCAGCAGGCAGAAGATAAAGGGATACCAACCCAATATCAAGAAATCAACAAAGTTTAGAGGCGCCCAAGAGGTAAAGTGATCGTAATATAGAAAACACCAGAGGTCACCCATAGGAATATACATAGACACTAACACACTGTATCTTTCTAGGACCCCACAGACGTCTAAAAGGGGACACGTGTCCACCAAAGATTGGGATCTTATATAAAAGTCCAGGCATAGAACTACAGTGATCCGTGAGGTGTGCAATTAACAGGCAGCTAAATCATCGTGTTTTTAAATAGTAAAAAAACTATTTTTATATTATATTTTATATTTTGTATATTTTTTATACCGTATATACTCGCGTATAAGCTGAGTTTTTCAGCCCAAAAATTGGGCTGAAAAGTCCCCCCCTCGGCTTATACGCTAGTCACTGTATACTGTATACACTGTATACAGTGTATACAGTATACAGGCCCGCCCCCATCAGTATACAGGCCCCCCCCTAGCTGCACAAACCTGTAAAGGAAGAGATTAGTATACTTATCACTGTCCCGCTGCCGCTGTCCCGCCGCCGTCATCGCGCTCCTCCGTCTTCATCCGTCTTCTTCTGGCTTCCTCCGGTCGGCACAGGCAATCACGTCATTGTCTGCGCGCCAGAGGAAGCCGGAAAACGCTGGATGAAGACGGAGGAGCGCGATGATTACGGCGGGACAGCGGCAGCAGGACAGTGATAAGTATACTAATCTCTTCCTTTACAGGATTGTGCACCAAGGGGGGGCCCTGTATACTGATGGGGGGGCTGTATACACCTCTGGGGCTGCTGTATACTACCTCTGGGGATGCTGTATACACCACTGGGGCTGCTGTATACTACCACTGGGGCTGTATATACCTCTGGGGCTGCTGTATACTACCTCTGGGGCTGTATATACCTCTGGGGCTGCTGTATACTACCTCTGGGGCTGCTGTATACTACCTCTGGGGCTGCTGTATACTACCACTGGGGCTGCTGTATACTACCACTGGGGCTGCTGTATACTACCACTGGGGCTGTATATACCTCTGGGGCTGCTGTATACTACCTCTGGGGCTGTATATACCTCTGGGGCTGCTGTATACTACCTCTGGGGCTGCTGTATACTACCTCTGGGTCTGCTGTATACTACCACTGGGGCTGCTGTATACTACCACTGGGGCTGTATATACCTCTGGGGCTGCTGTATACTACCTCTGGGGCTGTATATACCTCTGGGGCTGCTGTATACTACCTCTGGGGCTGCTGTATACTACCACTGGGGCTGCTGTATACTACCACTGGGGCTGTATATACCTCTGGGGCTGCTGTATACTACATCTGGGGCTGTATATACCTCTGGGGCTGCTGTATACTACCTCTGGGGCTGCTGTATACTACCACTGGGGCTGCTGTATACACCTCTGGGGCTGCTGTATACTACCACTGGGGCTGCTGTATACTACCACTGGGGCTGCTGTATACTACCACTGGGGCTGCTGTATATACCTCTGGGGCTGCTGTATACTAACCACTGGGGCTGCTGCTGTATATACCACTGGGGCTGCTGTTGTATATACCACTGGGGCTGCTGCTGTATACTACCACTGTGGTGTCTGTATATACCTCTGGGGCTGCTGTATACCACACTGCTGGGGGCTGTATACCTGTGCTGGGGTCCACCCTCGGCTCATACACGAGTCAATAGGTTTTCCCAGGTTTTGAGGGCAAAAGTAGGGGGGTCGGCTTATACACGGGTCGGCTTATACACGAGTATATACAGTAGTTTATTAGCTCATCTTTTATGGTGACATTTCGATTAGAATAAACCTTTATCAGCCAACATACTAGTGCAGACAGGAAGTAAATAAAGCATTGTTGTGATGGGATCAGACAGTAGTAGATTATTAGAAATATAGATATTAGTGGACAATCATATCATGTGAAAACAATGCAGTACAATCAAAAGGAGAATAGGGTGCATTAATATATGGGGATCTCATTTTATATGTTACATACAATGATAATAAAGTGCAATAGTGTATGAATGGGGTAAAAATACAATGATCTGTTTGTTGTAATCTGAAAGGAGACTAACCCAAATACCATAATGTTTCTTAATAAAAGTGCTTCATAGTGATTCTGCCAATACAGATATGCTGGGTTCATTTATCGGACCTTTGTGCATGCGCAGTGGGTATAATGAGGATACAGACTCCTTTCCAAATAGAGTGCAATGTCTCATTCATCCGGAGCCTTCACAGTCAGTATTAGCAAGTTGCGGGTGCCATCTCAAAGAAACACAATACTGCACTGGTTGTTAATAATGGGTCGCATTGCAGCTTCAATAATGCTTTTTTGTGCCATGTGGCTTATTTTCTCACATTTTTCTGCGCTCTTTTAAAATCTGCATTTTATGGCTGTGTGAGCAGCAGTTGATAGGAGCAGTACAATATGATAGCAGAGAAGGGGTTAAACAGATCCTGACTGAGCTGTGTGGAGCCAGATGACAGATCAGAAGCTTGGAAAGAGGAGTTTACACTGATCCTGACATTCTGACATTGCTTGGCAACTGAGCTGTAGACTGAAGTAATCTGATACATTGTTTCCTCACCAGCTGCAGTCAGGATCTCTCACACAGTGTAGGCCATGCCCCCTTACCCTTATATGGTTACATGCCCATGTTCAATGTGAAGATGCATCTGACGTATAATGTACATATGTCTGCTTCACACACAGTATAGTGGGGTCACCTTGTGGAAGGTTTATGAATAGTTTTCCTCCAGAATTATCTAATAAAGTATACCGTATATACTAGCGTATAAGCCGGGTTTTTCAGCCCAAAATTTGGGCTGAAAAGTCCCCCCTCGGCTTATACGCGAGTATAAGGCTTCTCCCGGAGGTATACAGGCCCCCCCATCAAGATCCAGGGCCCCCCCACCCTTGCGCGGCAAACCTGTAAAGTAAAATCATACTTATCAGTGTCCTGTCGCGCCGTCCCCGCTGCCGACATGACGATCCCGGGCTTCATTCCGAGTCTTCCGGCTTCCTGTGGTCGCGAGGCCCCGTTACACGTTTCAACATCATTCCCGAAATTGTTCAAAAGTGATGTCAGGAACGATGTTGAAATGACATCGCTGTTGCGCCGTTGCGTGTAAACACATGATTCATCAACGATAGTTGTTCAAGTCGGAGTTGACATGTACTCCTTTTCTATTTTTTTCTATTGCCAGGACACAGGATGGGGGGCCATGTACCATGGATCCGGGGCACAGGACGGGGGACCAGGAGCCCAGGATGGGGGGGCCATGTACCAGGGATCTGTGGCCCAGGATGGGGGGCCATGTACCATTGATCCAGGGCAGAGAATGAGGGGCCAGGGGCCCAGGATAGGGGTCAAGTACCAGGGATGGGGGGCCATGTACCAGGGGTCCAGGGCCCAGTTTGGGGGGCCAGGAGCCCAGGATAGGGGGGCCATGTACCAGGAGTCCATGGCCCAGGATGGGGGGCCAGGGGCCCAGAATAGGGGGCCATGTCTCCTCCTGTACCCCCCCACTCATCTCCCCCTGTCCCACGCTGTCTCATGCCCCCCTGCTCATCCCCTCTGTCCTCCACTGTGCCCCTGACCGTCGATCACCGGAGCAGTAATCACTGCTCCGGTGATCGCCTCCTACCACCACCGCCACTCACCTCCCCCTGCCGCCACTGCCGCCGCCTCCTAGATCGTAGCTAGATCGTCTTGGTCTATAGTGGAGTTTAACTCTTTCTCCCACACAGTAATATAAGGTAGTTTCTGGAGTACTAGGTCCTCGTTCAAGAGTCCATAAATGTAGTTAGTCGACCATATTGAGGTTTTGTTTGGGCTATCAATTAAGTCAGATATGGGTTTTGAGAAAGAAAAATGGGTGTTTAAGGAGATCAAAGAGGTGTTTATTAATCTCCAGACTGTTCTATCTCTCCATGTTAATTTGAATTCCTCCTCTAAGGATAGAAAATGAATCAATCTACCGTCAGGGAATAAGTTGTTGACATAATGTATTCCTCGTTCAACCCAGGAGGATACGTCTAGACCAGGGATAGTGAGCTTTAGAGTTTCCAGGGGGATATCTCTAGGGGCTGAGCAGGTAGATGTGGAGTTAGTTTTTTTGTGTAGGTATCTCCATGCAGAGATCGTGGCTCGTATAGTTGGCGGGAGTGCAGAAATTTTTGCGGGCTTATAAAGGTATGCCGCCACTAGAGACGGGAAAAAGGTAGTATTGGACAAGTCTCTTTCAATGGATGTCCATATGGAGGAACCTCTTTTGTCTCTGAACCAACCCTGAGATAGTTTTATGATTGAAGCAAGATAGTAGTTGTAGAGGTTCGGTATTCCCTGACCTCCCCTCCTCTTATGTCTTTCTGTGGTGAAACCTGAGATCCTAGACCTTCCATTATTCCAGAGGAATTTTCTGAGTTGCTTTTGGAGTCTATTGAACCAGGACTTTGGGATCTAGAGGGGGATGGCTCGGATCAGGTAGGTGAATTTAGGGAAGATTTTAATTTGAAATGCTACTATTTTACCGGTCCAGGACAAGTGAAGTTTAGATAAGCCAGATATGTCTTCCTGGAAGGAGTTGAGTAGATTGGTAAAATTGACTTTGATTAGATCTGAGAACGGCTTTATCAGGTGGATAACCTAAGTAGGAGATTTTATCTTTTTTCCACGAGAATAGAAATAGCTTTTTCAAATATCTTAAGGTAAAGAATATTTATACTGTGTTACCCAGTAGATAGAAAAATATATTGCAATCTGAGAGTCCTCAGTGGTTGATACCTTTTAATGGCTAACTGAAAAGATGGTAAACATAGCAAGCTTTCGAGACGACTCAGGTCTCTTCTTCAGCCTGAAGAAGAGACCTGAGTCGTCTCGAAAGCTTGCTATGTTTACCATCTTTTCAGTTAGCCATTAAAAGGTATCAACCACTGAGGACTCTCAGATTGCAATATATTTTTCAAATATCTTAGGAATGTTATGTCTATGTTGTAGTCAAGGACCTGTGATTTATTAGTATTTATTTTATAATGGGATACTTTGGAGAAATCCTCTATGGTAGAGGAGAGGTGATGTAGAGACTTTAGTGGGGTAGTAACAGATAATTAGATATCATCTGCGAATAAGTGATTTTGTGTTCTTGGGATTTCAGGTGAATGCCTCTAATGAATTTATTTTGTCTAATTAATTCTGCTAGAGGCTCAATAAAAAGGGCAAAAAGGAGGGGAGATAGGGGGCAGCCCTGCCTTGTATCGTTGGACAGTATAATCCTTCGGGAGAGGGTATTGCTTGAGTAGATCTTTGCTGATGGGTTAAGATACACGGCCTAGATTGAGTTAAAAATTTTACCTTTTATGCCGAATTTATTAAGGGTGAGGAAGAGAAAGTTCCAGTTAACCCTAACGAATACCTTCTCGGCGTCAAGAGCCTAGAAGACAGTCTGATTTTTTGTGAGTTTCGTATGGGACATCAAGTTAATAATTCTTCTAGTGGCATCGGATGAGTTTCTATTTGTGATGAATCCCACTTAGTCAGTTTTGACGAGGTTCCTAATGTATTTTTTGTAATCAGTTTGGCTAGGATTTTTGTATCGCTGTTAAGCAGTGAGATAGGCCTATAGTTTTTTGCGTCTGTATTGTCCCCCTTACCCTTTGGAATCACAACAATTGTGGCTTCCAACATTTCTGAGGGTAGATCGCCATGTGTCGCTGTAAAGTTTGCCAGTTGGACCAGGAATGGGGATATTAGGTTCGAAAATGACTTATATAACTCGTTTTGTAGGCCATCAGGACCAGGAGATTTTTAGTTTTTTAACTTCAGGAGTAGTGTGGAAACTTCAGGGAGGGAGTAGGGTAAGTTTAAGTCATCAATTTCTGAATCTGAAAGTTTGGGCAAGACTAGGGGATCTAGGAATTGCATAATATTTTGGGGGGAAGGTATATGTGTATTTGGGTCTGTCTTGAGATTGTATAGGGACTTGTAATATTTAGCGAATACGTTGACTATCGCCTTAGGGTGGAATTTCTTCTATCCCATCGAGTCTTTGATTTCACTAATTCTATTCTTTGTCCTTAGACTTTTAATACTGGATGCAAAATATTTTGTGGGTTTAATGTCGGACTGGTAGTATTTAGCTTTAGAGCTTTGAATCATCTTGTCGTAGTCCGAGGTTAGGACAGTTCTGAGTTCAGCTCTAAGTTTAAATAGCTCTTCCGTGTTGTCATTGTTGGGGTTGCTAATTTGGGAATTCTCTATTGTCTGGATTTTATCTATTAGTTTTTGTGTATTTTCCCGTTTTTGTTTATTTAGGCGTGAGTTAAGTTGGATTCGTTTTCCTCTCAAAAGAGCCTTAAAGGCTGACCATAAGGTGGTAATGGATACATCTTTTGTATCATTTTCTGAAAAGTAGTTTTTAATGGTGTTTGCGATTTCAGTTTTGAAGTGAGGGTGGGTGTATAGAAAACTATTGTTTCTCCACAACTTTTCAGGGTAGTTTGTTGGGTAGAAAGAGAATTAAAAAAAAAGGGGAGAATGGTCGGACCATGTCCTTGGGCCTATGGAGATCTTTGTGAATTAATGGAGGGAAAAGAGGTTTGACAGTACTAAATCAATCCTGGCGAAAGAATTATATCTACCTGAGTAGTGAGTAAACTCGATAGAATTGGCATGATGACATCGGAACACATCAAACAGTTCTGCACGTTTTAACCATGGGTTAAGGGGCTGGGTGAAGAAGCGAGACTTGGTGGAGGAGTCTAATATGGGGTCTGGGACGACGTTGAAGTCTCCAACTATGATAAGTTCACCCCTTTTGTGTTTGCTCACAAGTTTCATGGTTCTATTTAGAAAAGTGGCTTTTGTTTGGGAGATACAGATTGACTATTGCGTAGACTACATTGTTAATTTTACATAATAAAATTAGGCATCTGCCGTTGGGATCATCAAGTGTCAAGATTTCTTCGAAAGTGACCGAGTTTTTAATTAACATGGCTACACCAGCCTTTTTCTTGGGGTTCGAGGAGTAGTAGTAGCATTGAAAATGTTTATTGTCAAATCTGGGAGGTTTAATTGAGGAAAATCTAGTCTCTTGCAGGCATACCATCTCAGAGTTTGATTCCTTGATCTGTTTCCATAGCAGGTATCTGCGTTGAGGGGAATTAAGGCCATTGACGTTATACGACATTAGTTTAAGTGACATGATGTGTCCAGTTTTGAGTTTGAAGATGTCTCGGAGTTGTAGGGCATCTGGGATGTTTCTTTGTCAGCATATTGTGGAGAAAAATGGAATCAGGTCTCAAGAGATGCATATCAACAGTACAGTAAGCTGCTGTGGAAGGGCAAAAACTATTACCTCAAGTCTCAGCCTAGCACAAGGAAAATTTTTAATAAAGCTAGATCTATAAACTAGAACTTAGAAATGACTTAGAATATACAACCAAATCCTAGGTGTGATTATAACAAATAACAAACAGAATTATCCCAAATCGAAGGGTTCCAATTCAGAACTACAAACCTCCTATAGGGGCTACAGTTACGGCCTATAAAGCCACACAGCATTAAAATAATTTGTGAATCATGGATTATGTAGTAGAAATATTTAGTTGTCGTAGAGTTTTCATACCCTCTTTGACATCATCTATTGAGACAGAGTTACTTTGGTATGTAAATATGACCTTGGCCAGATTAAAACCCCATCTGTACAGGATGTCATTTTTGCGGAGCACCTCAGTGACTTCGGCGAGGTTCTTTCTTTGGTTTAGGGTTTCTTTTGAGAGGTCTATAAGAATTTTAACCCTTTCAAATGGTTTGGGGAGGTTTCTATGGGTCTTTAGGTAGTTCAGAAAGTGTTCCTTAGTGTGATAAAAATGAAACCTAACTATTATATATCTGGGAACATCTGCTTTTAGGGAGGTAGGTTTAATTAATCTATGAGCTCTCACGATTGTCAGCTCTAGATCAGTTATATCGGGAAGCGCTGACTAGATGATTTTCTTAATATGTGGCTGGATCTGCTCTGCTTAATGTTTTCTGATACCCCTTTGAACTTTAGGTTCAGTCTCCTATCTCTGTCTTCCAGTTCAGTTTTGTCCTCATTGCTGAGACTTTTTATAAATTGCCCTTTGCTCTTTGAAGGACTGTTTGACAGAGAGTGTTTTAATGTCATGCTCGTTTTTTTCCGTTCTTATCACTATAGATGATAGTGCTCCCTCCAAAGCGTCAAATCGCCTATCCATGTCTGATCTAAATTTACCAAACATCTCTATAAAGAAATCTTTGTTAGGGGGCTTGTCGCTATCGGGGTCCTGTTGTAATTCAGGGTTAGAGTCTGCCCCTGCACTTTGTCTCAATGGGCTGGCAGATGGCATCTTAGATTCAATGTATTCTGGTACTGACCCGAGGTCAGAAGGACCAAACTGGGAGTAGGAACTTGTCTCCAGCTCCTTCCGCTTCCTACCTCCCTGTGAGTTGTCAGTGAATGGGGATTCTTCCACAGGATTTTCTAAACCATCTGACCATTGGTCTAATTTTTCAAGTGTGTTGGGGGATCTTGATCTATCTCTCCTAGGCGCTTTTTCGGAGTTTTTACCCAGGTCGGGGTTTGTAGTGTTTAATTTATCCTTTGCACTTTTTATCTTTGGGTTAGGCATTGTGTCTGGCTGGTAACTATGATTGGGACGATAGGGAAGAGTCGGAAGCTATTACGACTTATTTTGTTGATAAGTTTGGTCGGCTTAAAGGAACTTTTGATTGTATACAGGGAAGGAGGGATGAGCACAGCTAGAACCCAACGTTAATCAGATATATATCTAAGGCACAGCAGACTTATTAGTACGGTGTACAAATATAGCTGGACCTAGAGTTTGCAAAGTATCTCTGATATTTAGATACAGGAGAGAAGGGAGAGGAACAGAGGAGGAGGAGAAGGTCGTGAATAAGGCACAGAGTGGGTGGCCGTTTGGAGTAGAGTTTAGAGAGTAGAAGGAATGGAGATGAGATCAAGCAGGGAGGGGAGGAAGGAGATACGAGAGAGGGGATATGGTGGGGTGAATAAAGATAAAGGATAAAGGAAGAAGGATGAGGAGAGGGGAAAAAGAGTAGGGTGAGGAGAATTAATCTAGCAAGTAAGTTAGATAGCGGGTTGATTAGAGAAGTAGAGTGAAGGGGAAGGAGCCAGTGCAGAATAGCAGGAATACAGAAAGTACCCGCCCAGTAAATGCTAGTTATGCAAAGATTTAAAACTTATACTCTAAAATTTGCAATAAAGATGGATCAAGGGCCAAAGTCCAGAGTTCTCTATGATCAACAACGAACCAGATAAAAGGATCTGTCTAGGATAGGGCGGCTATGGTGGCAGAAGATAATTAGGGTATCCGGGGTAGGTTTTTAAAAGTTTCTGTGTGGGGTGAGCAGAGAAGAGAATTGGTATGTCTATCAAATACACAATCTTTGTGGATAAATGGAGACGCTTTTCATCTACAGTCTTTCTAGAGCTTAGAATAGGGTGAAGTAGTTGTAAGCCGACAGATATGGCCAATAAAGCAGCTCCAACAGTGGGGGCAGGATCCAAACAGGTGTGTACACCTTTAAGAGTTTGTGAACTTGCTGTGTCCTTTTTCACCCAGACGTGTATCTGAGTTTGTAAGATGTGAAAAGAGTGCAAGTGTTTTCAGCCTCTCCAAAGTGGGTTTTATCGGGTGTAAATAAGTGGATTTTTCACCGACCCTCTGCTGTGCGGCTCTGCTTTAACAGTAAAACAGTCTGTGGCAGGTATAAAGCTCCCAAATCTGTTATGGCAAGTACACTGCAGGCTGGGATCAACTCAGCTTTTTCTCCCCTCTGAGGGTATATGGCGGTCGGCGGTAAGAGAGAGGATGATCCTTCCCCCACTATAGAGTGATGGCGCAGTTCTCCCAGAGTCACAGCCAGGCCTGGGACCACGGATTGCACTCTCCTCACCTTGTGGGGGGAGTGTGTCCCGTGTGCTTCCGTTGCGGTTTCACCGAGGGAAGTGGAATAAAGGAAGCTGTGTGTCGGGGCTTCAGATCATCCTCAAAGCCGCTGTGGAGTGGCGCTTGCGCAATGGCGGCTGGCGGAATATGCAGGGGGTACCCACTCTCACCTCCTCAAAAGGTCGGCAGTCTCTCTGGTGCTGGCGGGGGAGACTTTGCGGGTGTAGCTGGCGGGGATCCGCTTCAGAGGGTCAGGGGAGCTGTGTACAATAAGGTGGTGATGTCTCCAGAGTGAGGGTGCAGCTCTGGTGTCATGGTGAAGGCCGTGCCATGAGGAGGGAGAGTCCAGATCTTCAGGGCCAAGGCTTCAGGCTGATAGAAGATGTTCCATCTCGGTCAGGGAGTGTAAGACATGATGCTTGTTGTCAGTCCATGCCTGGATGTCCCCTTAGGGCCAGGATTTTAGGTGGATTGTGGCTGTGGGCTGAGGAGCTCTTCAGGCTGCATCCATCTCTCTCGAGCTCCAGACCACACCCCCCAACAAGCTGGCATTAAACCCTTTATTACCCATTTTTCCACCGGCACCAGGGCAACTGGAAGAGCCTGGGTACAGCGCCAGAAAATGGAGCTTCAATGAATGCACCATTTTCTGGGGCAGCTGCGGGCTGCAATTCACAGCATGGGGGGCGCAGAACGCTTGGGCCATTCCATACTGAGGATTCCAGCCCACAGCTGCCTAGTTGTACCTGGCTGTGCCAAAAATATGGCGGAGCCCCACATCATTTTTTTTCTAGAATTAGTTCTAAAAAAAATGGGCTTTGCTGTATTTTTGGGGATTCAAAGTGCTCACTATGCATCTAGATACGTTCCTTGGGGGTCTAGTTTCCAAAATGGGGTCACTTGTGGGGGGGCTCAAATATTTAGGAACACAGGGGCTCTCCAAACGCGACATGGTGTACGCTAACAATTCGAATGGAAAATTAGCTTAAATTGTTAGCGGACACCAAGTCGCATTTGGAGAGCCCCTGTGTGTCTAAAGATTGGAGCTCCCCACAAGTGACCCCATTTTGGTATGAAGTTATAAGAATTCAAAGTTCAAAGAGAGAGTTGGATGAGAGGTGGGATGAGAGTACAGTGTGGACATGCTTTTCGAGAAGTTTGGAAGCGAACGGGAGCAGAGATATAGGCCGGTAGCTGGATGGGGAAGTGGGGTCAAGGGATGGCTTCTTTAAGATAGGTGTAATTGTTGCATGTTTGGAAGTGATCCGTTATAGATAACTGTGTTATTTTCTGCAGGGTTGAGTCCTGGCTAGAAGACATGATATCTTTCTGCGATAGCTGAAGAACGTCACCTAGAGACATCACTGGTGAGAATGTGTATTACCTATATACGCACAGAGCTCCTGTGTATAATGTTAAAGGTGATCTCTGCGTTACCTGTACACTGAAACCAGAAGGAAAGGTACCAGAAGATAGTGATAGGTTGAAGAGGTGGGTTAGGGCTGGGATAAGTGTTGTGGTGAGGTTGGGGAGGAGGTGGGATGGGATAGGGTCCAGTCCACAAGTGGTGAGGTACAATCTGGATAGGAGATGTGCAAGTTCTCCTTCAGTGATGGTTGGTAGGAGGGTTAGTGGGTGAGAGGATTGATCCGGTATACATGGAGGTTGCGGTGGTTGGGTAGCAAAGACTTGTCTGATCTGGTCGATCTTTTTGGTGAAGTATTTTGCAAAGTCTTCTGCAGAGATACGAGAAGTGGGGGGGCAGTGGGGGGCGGAGGAGGGAGTTGAATGTGTTGAATAACTGCCTGGGGTTGTGGGACAAAGAGGATATGAGGGTAATGAAGTAATTCTGTTTAGCGATGGTGAGTGCTGACTTGAATTTGAGAAGTGCTTGTTTGAATGCTGTGTAGTCTTCTTGTGAGTGTGTTTTCTTCCAGCGCCGCTCTGCAAGCCTAGCCGCTCACTGCTGATTTTTAGTGGTATCTGTTTGCCAGGGTTGTCTGTTGATTCGGCATGTTTTGCCATGAATGAGAGGGGCAACTGCATCAATAGCTGATGTGAGTGTAGAGTTGTAGAAAGCTGTGGCATTATCTGTGTCATAGAGCGAGGATATGGATGATAGTGGTAAAATGCTGTTGGTGAGTGTGTGAGTGTCAAGATGTGTGAGGTTTCTGCCGGGGGTGTGTGAGTTGGGGACCATGGGTGGCAGGTAAGGAGGACATGGATGAGAAGGTAAGTAGATGGTATTCAGAGGGAGGAGAGGGGAGGTTGTGGGTTTAGTTAGGGAGCAGAGGTGGGTAAAGATGAGGTCTAGTGTATGGCCGTCTGTGTGGGTGGCTGTGGAGGACCATTGAGAGAGGCCAAAGGATGAGGCAATTGACAGGAGTTTGGAGGCTGTTGACTGGTGGGTGTCAATGGGGATGTTGAAATCGCCCATTATGATTTAAGCCAGATGGAGAATTGGTCAAAGAAGGTAGTGGTGGAACCTGGTGTTCAATGGTCGCTTGAACATGTTTATCATCCACATATACAATCAAGTATGCCGCCGTGTAAGCATTCTCATACAGCCGCCATGTGGTATTACCGTCACCACAGTGACGCATATATAAGGCTATCTCTAGATTTTATGACGACGTGATCAATGGTGTGAGATTATTAGGACAACTGACCCTGGATATAACTCTTCGGCAATGGGTACTATACTGCATGCTTCAATTTGATCATAGCAGCGCCATATCCATTTGTTTATATTCACTTAAGTAGAACCAAGCATATTTCTGTTATACTTATCCTCGTGTTACTCTTCTTGCATCCAGGAGAGATGGGTGCCCTGCCTAATTGTTATAATTCCTGATCATGCCTCCTAATTAATTTTTGAACCCCATGTATTCATACTATTATTTGGTATCATTATGTGATAGTTATACTGTATTTTAGCACTATGGTGGCATACACAATTATTCCGCCTGCTGGTGGGCTATTAGATCCTTATGGTATCTCTGTATAGTCAGCCTGTTACCCAAGCGTGATGGTTGCTTTATTAACCCCTTCAGGACCCAGCCTATTTTGACCCTAAAGACCTTGGCCTTTTTTGCAATTCTGACCAGTGTCCCTTTATGAGGCTATAACTCGGGAACGCTTCAACCGATCCTAGCGATTCTGAGATTGTTTTTTCGTGACATATTGGGCTTCATGCTAGTATTAAATTTAAGTCAATAATTTTTGCGTTTATTTGTGAAAAAATCAAAAATATGGCAAAAATTTTGAAAATTTCACAATTTTCACATTTTTTATTTTTTTTTCTGATAAACAAGAGAGATATGTGACAGAAAAAAGTTATTAAATAATATTTCCCACATGTCTACTTCACATCAGCACAATTTTGGAAAAAAAATTTTTTTCGTTAGGACGTTATAAGGGTTCAAAGTTCATGAGCAATTTTTCATTTTTCAACCAAAATTTACAAAACCATTTTTTTTAGTGACCACATCACATTTGAAGTCCTTTTGAGGGGTATACATGACAGAAAACACCCAAAAGTGACACCATTCCAAAAACTGCACCCCTCAAGCTACTCAAAACTACATTCAAGAAGATTATTAACCCTTCATGTGCTTCACAGGAACTAAGGCAAAGTGGAAACAAAAAATGGATATTTTAATTTTTTTTATCAAAAATGTTCTTTTCGCCTCAATTCTTTCATTTTCACATGGGCAACAGGATAAAATGGATCTTAAAATGTGTTGTGCAAATTCTCCCGAGTACATCGATACCTCATATGTGGTCATAAACCATTGTTTGGGCGCACGGCAGGGCTCAGAAGTGAAGGAGCGCAATTTGAATTTTGGAGCTAATTTTACATTCAAAAAGTGAAATTGCGCTCCTTCCCTTCTGAGCCCTGCCGTGCGCCCAAACAGTGGTTTATGACCACATATGAGGTATCGGTGTACTCAGGACAAATTGCCCAACAAATTTTAGGATGAATTTTATGCTGTTGCCATGTGAAAACGAAAAAATTTAGACCAAAAGGAAATTTTTGTGAAAAAAAAAGGACTATTTCATTTTCACAGATCAATTTGTAAAGCACCTGGGGTTCAATATGCTCACTACCCATCTAGATATATTCCCTGGGGGGTCTAGTTTCCAAAATGGGGTCACTTGTGGGAGAGCTCCAATGTTTAGGCACACAGGGGCCCTCCAAACGCAACATGGTGTCCGCTAACAATTTGAATAAAAATCAGCTCAAATTGTTAGCTGTCACCATGTTGCGTTTGGTGAGCCCCTGTGTGCCTAAACATTGGAGCTCCCGCACAAGTGACCCCATTTTGGAAACTAGACCCCCCAGGGAACGTATCTAGATGCATAGTGAGCACTTTCAACCCCCAGGTGCTTCACAAATTCATCCATAAAAATGAAAAAGCACTTTTTTTTCCACAAAAATTTTCTTTTTTTCATTATTACGGATCAATTTGTGAAGCACCTGGGGGTTCAAAGTGCTCACTATGCATCTAGATACGTTCCTTTGGGGGTCTAGTTTCAGAAATGGGGTCACTTGTGGGGGAGCTCCAATGTGGAGATGCACAGGGGCTCTCCAAATGCAACATGGTGTCCGCTAACAATTTGAATGCAAAATGAGCTCAAATTGTTAGCGGACACCATGTTGCGTTTGGAGGGTCCCTGTGTGTCTCTACATTGGAGCTCCCCCACAAGTGACCCCATTTTGGAAACTAGACCCCCAAAGGAACGTATCTAGATGCATAGTGAGCACTTTCAATCCCCAGGTGCTTCACAAATTGATCTGTAAAAATGAAAAAGTACTTTTTTTTCTGCAAAAATCTTTTTTTTCCATTCATTTGTGAAGCACCTGGGGGTTCAATATGCTCACTACCCATCTATATATGTTCCCTGGGGGGTCTAGTTTCCAAAATGGGGTCACTTGTGGGGGAGCTCCAATATTTAGGCACACAGGGACTCTCCAAACGTGACATGGTGTCCGCTAACGATTTGAATAAAAATCAGCTCAAATAGTTAGCTGTCACCATGTTGCGTTTGGTGAGCCCCTGTGTGCCTAAACATTGGGGCTCCCCCACAAGTGACCCCATTTTGGAAACTAGACCCCCCAGGGAACGTATCTAGATGCATAGTAAGCACTTTCAACCCCCAGGTGCTTCACAAATTCATCCATAAAAATGAAAAAGCACTTTCTTTTTCCACAAAAATTTTCTTTTTTCATTATTACGGATCAATTTGTGAAGCACCTGGGGTTCAAAGTGCTCACTATGCATCTAGATACGTTCCTTTGGGGGTCTAGTTTCAGAAATGGGGTCACTTGTGGGGGAGCTCCAATGTGGAGATGCACAGGGGCTCTCCAAATGCAACATGGTGTCCGCTAACAATTTGAATGCAAAATGAGCTCAAATTGTTAGCGGACAATATGTTGCGTTTGGAGGGTCCCTGTGTGTCTCCACATTGGAGCTCCCCCACAAGTGACCCCATTTTGGAAACTAGACCCCCAAAGGAACGTATCTAGATGCATAGTGAGCACTTTCAATCCCCAGGTGCTTCACAAATTGATCTGTAAAAATGAAAAAGTACTTTTTTTCTGCAAAAATCTTTTTTTTCCATTAATTTGTGAAGCACCTGGGGGTTCAATATGCTCACTACCCATCTATATATGTTCCCTGGGGGGTCTAGTTTCCAAAATGGGGTCACTTGTGGGGGAGCTCCAATGTTTAGGCACACAGGGACTCTCCAAACGTGACATGGTGTCCGCTAACGATTTGAATAAAAATCAGCTCAAATAGTTAGCTGTCACCATGTTGCGTTTGGTGAGCCCCTGTGTGCCTAAACATTGGGGCTCCCCCACAAGTGACCCCATTTTGGAAACTAGACCCCCAGGGAACGTATCTAGATGCATAGTAAGCACTTTCAACCCCCAGGTGCTTCACAAATTCATCCATAAAATTAAAAAGCACTTTCTTTTTCCACAAAAATTTTCTTTTTTCATTATTACGGATCAATTTGTGAAGCACCTGGGGGTTCAAAGTGCTCACTATGCATCTAGATACGTTCCTTTGGGGGTCTAGTTTCAGAAATGTGGTCACTTGTGGGGGAGCTCTAATGTGGAGATGCACAGGGGCTCTCCAAATGCAACATGGTGTCCGCTAACAATTTGAATGCAAAATGAGCTCAAATTGTTAGCGGACACCATGTTGCGTTTGGAGGGTCCCTGTGTGTCTCCACATTGGAGCTCCCCCACAAGTGACCCCATTTTGGAAACTAGACCCCCAAAGGAACGTATCTAGATGCATAGTGAGCACTTTCAATCCCCAGGTGCTTCACAAATTGATCTGTAAAAATGAAAAAGTACTTTTTTTCTGCAAAAATCTTTTTTTTCCATTAATTTGTGAAGCACCTGGGGGTTCAATATGCTCACTACCCATCTATATATGTTCCCTGGGGGGTCTAGTTTCCAAAATGGGGTCACTTGTGGGGGAGCTCCAATATTTAGGCACACAGGGACTCTCCAAACGTGACATGGTGTCCGCTAACGATTTGAATAAAAATCAGCTCAAATAGTTAGCTGTCACCATGTTGGTTTGGTGAGCCCCTGTGTGCCTAAACATTGGGGCTCCCCACAAGTGACCCCATTTTGGAAACTAGACCCCCCAGGGAACGTATCTAGATGCATAGTGAGCACTTTCAACCCCCAGGTGCTTCACAAATTGATCCGTAAAAATTAAAAAAGAAAATTTGTGTGAAAATAAAGTATTTTTTCCATATTACGGATCAATTTGTGAAGCACCTGAGCGTTCAAAGTGCTCACTATGCATCTAGATATGTTCCCTGGGGGGGTCTAGTTTCCAAAATGGGGTCACTTGTGGGGGAGCTCCAATGTTTAGGCACACAGGGGTTCTCCATACGTGACATGGTGTCCGCTAACAATTCCAATTGTTAGCAAACACCAGGTTGCGTATGGAGAGCCCCTGTGTGCCTAAACATTGGAGCTCCCCCACAAGTGACCCCATCCACATATAGAGCATAATTACACATCTGTACCCAGCCTTCCAGAAGGACAGGTCAACTTGTAACCTGGCCGTTCTGCAGGAAGGGATTTGATCTAGCACCGGAATGAGACCCCAAAGCTATGGTAAAGACTAAGGGTGCTCTTATCAGCGCAAGGTCCAATGTTCGGGTGTTGTGCGTGTGTGTGTGTGTGATGTTGTGTATGTCATGCTGGTGTGGGTGAGTTGTGTAGGAAAGGTCAGTATATCAGTCCGGGGACTGGTGATGAATTTTGAAGCAATCATTCAAACACAGTCCTGGTTTGTCTGGACACGTTTCACATATGAAACGTGTTTTCTGGTTTCTCCCTCTTTGATAGCAGACCCGGCACCTTTTTCTTTCTGAATTTGCGACCTCACGGGGAAAATGTTGCCCTGGTACCACACGGGAGCCTCTAGTTCCAGGAGTGCTGGGGCGTGCTTCTTCTTCTTCTTCTCCTCCTCTTCTAAACATCAGGGCCTTGATCACCTTCTCCTGGAACTGGAGGAAGGTGTTGGTGGTCTGGCCTGCACATCGTGATAGCACGTATGCATTATACATTGCCATTTGAACAATGTGCACGGCCAGTTTTTTGTACCAAACCTTCGCCTTCCGCATGGCACTGTAGGGCTGGAGGACTTGATCAGACAGATCAACCCCCCATGTGCTTGTTGTATCCCAGGGCACAGTCCGGTTTGTGGACCTGTCCTGGGGTACGTCTGGTGGTGGTGGCCGTTGTGCCGGGACCATGAATTGTGGTCAAGAAAAAGACATCCCTTCGGTCTTTGAACTTGACCACAAGCATGTTGCTGCTACATTGAGCTCGGCTCTCACCTCTTGGGAGAGGCTGCTCAACCAGCGTCAGAGGGAGACCCTTTTGGTTTCTGCGCACAGTACCGCAAGCGGCGGTAGTTCTGGCAGAAAGGGAATTAAATAGTTGGATACTTGTATAAAAGTTATCAACGTACAGATGATAACCTTTATCAAGTAGTGGGTGGATCAGATCCCACACTATTTTCCCGCTTACCCCCAGAGCAGGGGGACACTCTGGGGGCTGGATCCTGGAATCCTTTCCTTGGTACACTCTAAAGCTGTAAGTGTACCCTGAGGTACTCTCACACAGCTTGTAGAGTTTGATTCCGTACCTCCCTCTTGCTGGGGAGGTATTGCCGGAATGCAAGCCTACCTTTGAAGTGGACGAGGGATTCATCCACACAAATTTCCCGTTCTGGAACGCACACTTCAGCAAACTTGTTGCTGAAGTGTTCGATGACCGGCCGAATTTTGAACAATCTGTCGAAATTCGGGTCATCACGGGAAGGCTGTCCGCATTGTCCCTGAAATGTAAAAATTTGTGAATGACCTCGAATCGCTTTCGGGCCATCACCCGCGCCGACCACTGGAGTGTGATAGAAAATATCTGTACTCCAGTATTGGCGGATTTCTGGTTTCTTCACAATCCCCATGTGAAGTACCAATCCCCAATACTTCAACATTTCTCCAGAGTCCACGGGACTCCAAGAAGAAAATATGGAATCTGGGTTTTGGACCAGAAACTGTTGGGCGTACAGGTTCGTCTGCTCCACCATGAGACTCACAATGTCCTCAGAGAAAAAGACTTTGAAAAAGTCAATTTCCTTGAAGTTTGTGGTCTCAAGCTGGATTCCTGATTGGGGAAGGAAATCAGGAATCTTTGGAGTGTATTGTTCAGGGACGGGGGTCCACACAGGGGCCCTGGTGCTAGCTTGGACGTGACTAGCACCAGGTTGAGGGTTACTCACAGACGGCTGTGGGTCGATGGCCTCCGGCTCCTCTTCTCCAGGCTGCGGCTCTTCTCCAGGCTGCGGCTCTTCTCCAGGCTGCGGCTCTTCTCCAGACTGCGGCTCTTCTTCTACGGCCCCCGGACGATGTCTTGTCCTGCGACGTTGTCTTGGAGGCGAGTTGGTGTCACTGGAGGAGGAAGAATGTGAGGAATAGAGGAACGTGGGGTCCTCTCCCTCACTGTCAGCATCGGAGGCAAGTATAGCATATGCCTCCTCAGCCGAGTACGCCCTTTCTGACCTTGATGACTGTGACGAACGGGACGGGCGGGACATTGTGTGCTGTGTTTTGTGTGCGTGTGTAAAAAAAAAATCTAGAATTTATTGTACGGTAGTGTGAGTGTACGTGTGTATGCGGGTGCTTGGTGTAACTTTGATGTGTGGGGTCCGTCGGGCGGAGGGGTCTGTCGGGCGGAGGGGTCTGTCGGGCGGAGGGGTCTGTCGGGCGGAGGGGTCTGTCGGGCAGACGGCAAGGGCGGACGGCGAGCGCTCGGGCAGAAAGGCGAGCGCTCGGGCAGACGCCGAGCGCCTGGGCAGACGGCGAGGGCTAGGGCGAGGGCGGACGCTGAGCGCCTGGGCAGACGGCGAGGGCTAGGGCGAGGGCGGACGCTGAGCGCCTGGGCAGACGGCGAGGTCTAGGGCGGACGGCGAGGGCTAGGGCGGACGGCGAGGGCTAGGGTGGACGGGAAGGGCGGACGGCAAGCGCTCGGGTAGAAAAGCGAGCGCTCGAGCAGACGCCGAGCGCCTGGGCAGACGGCGAGGGCTAGGGCGAGGGCGGACGCTGAGCGCCTGGGCAGACGGCGAGGGCTAGGGCGGACGGCGAAGGCTAGGGCGGACGGCGAAGGCTAGGGCGGACGGCGAGGGCTAGGGCAGACGGCGAGGGCTAGGGTGGACGGGAAGGGGCGGACGGCGAGCGCTCGGGCAGAAAAGGAGCGCTCGGGCAGAAAGGCGAGCGCTCGGGCAGACGCCGAGCGCCTGGGCAGACGGCGAGGGCTAGGGCGAGGGCGGACGCTGAGCGCCTGGGCAGACGGCGAGGGCTAGGGCGGACGGCGAAGGCTAGGGTGGACGGCGAAGGCTAGGGCGGACGGCGAGGGCTAGGGCGGACGGCGAGGGCTAGGGTGGACGGGAAGGGCGGACGGCGAGCGCTCGGGCAGAAAAGCGAGCGCTCGGGCAGAAAGGCGAGCGCTCGGGCAGACGCCGAGCGCCTGGGCAGACGGCGAGGGCTAGGGCGAGGGCGGACGCTGAGCGCCTGGGCAGACGGCGAGGGCTAGGGCGGACGGCGAGGGCTAGGGCGGACGGCGAACGCTAGGGCGGACGGCGAGGGCTAGGGCGGACGGCGAGGGCTAGGGTGGACGGGAAAGGCGGACGGCGAGCGCTCGGGCAGAAAAGCGAGCGCTCGGGCAGAAAGGCGAGCGCTCGGGCAGACGCCGAGCGCCTGGGCAGACGGCGAGGGCTAGGGCGAGGGCGGACGCTGAGCGCCTGGGCAGACGGCGAGGGCTAGGGCGGACGGCGAGGGCTAGGGTGGACGGTAAGGGCGGACGGCGAGCGCTCGGGCAGAAAAGCGAGCGCTCGGGCAGACGCCGAGCGCCTGGGCAGACGGCAAGGGCTAGGGTGAGGGCGGACGCTGAGCGCCTGGGCAGACGGCGAGGGCTAGGGCGGACGGCGAGGGCTAGGGCGGACGGCGAAGGCTAGGGCGGACGGCGAGGGCTAGGGCGGACGGCGAGGGCTAGGGTGGACGGGAAGGGCGGACGGCGAGCGCTCGGGCAGAAAAGCGAGCGCTCGGGCAGAAAGGCGAGCGCTCGGGCAGACGCCGAGCGCCTGGGCAGACGGCGAGGGCTAGGGCGAGGGCGGACGCTGAGCGCCTGGGCAGACGGCGAGGGCTAGGGCGGACGGCGAGGGCTAGGGTGGACGGTAAGGGCGGACGGCGAGCGCTCGGGCAGAAAAGCGAGCGCTCGGGCAGACGCCGAGCGCCTGGGCAGACGGCAAGGGCTAGGGTGAGGGCGGACGCTGAGCGCCTGGGCAGACGGCGAGGGCTAGGGCGGACGGCGAGGGCTAGGGCGGACGGCGAAGGCTAGGGCGGACGGCGAGGGCTAGGGCGGACGGCGAGGGCTAGGGTGGACGGGAAGGGCGGACGGCGAGCGCTCGGGCAGAAAAGCGAGCGCTCGGGCAGAAAGGCGAGCGCTCGGGCAGACGCCGAGCGCCTGGGCAGACGGCGAGGGCTAGGGCGAGGGCGGACGCTGAGCGCCTGGGCAGACGGCGAGGGCTAGGGCGGACGGCGAAGGCTAGGGCGGACGGCGAGGGCTAGGGTGGACGGGAAGGGCGGACGGCGAGCGCTCGGGCAGAAAAGCGAGCACTCGGGCAGAAAGGCGAGCGCTCGGGCAGACGCCGAGCGCCTGGGCAGACGGCGAGGGCTAGGGCGGACGGCGAGGGCTAGGGCGGACGGCGAAGGCTAGGGCGGACGGCGAGGGCTAGGGCGGACGGCGAGGGCTAGGGTGGACGGGAAGGGCGGACGGCGAGCGCTCGGGCAGAAAAGCGAGCGCTCGGGCAGACGCCGAGCGTCTGGGCAGACGGCGAGGGCTAGGGCGAGGGCGGACGCTGAGCGCCTGGGCAGACGGCGAGGGCTAGGGCGGACGGCGAAGGCTAGGGCGGACGGCGAAGGCTAGGGCGGACGGCGAGGGCTAGGGCGGACGGCGAGGGCTAGGGTGGACGGGAAGGGCGGACGGCGAGCGCTCGGGCAGAAAAGCGAGCGCTCGGGCAGAAAGGCGAGCGCTCGGGCAGACGCCGAGCGCCTGGGCAGACGGCGAGGGCTAGGGCGAGGGCGGACGCTGACGCCTGGGCAGACGGCGAGGGCTAGGGCGGACGGCGAAGGCTAGGGCGGACGGCGAAGGCTAGGGCGGACGGCGAGGGCTAGGGCGGACGGCGAGGGCTAGGGTGGACGGGAAGGGCGGACGGCGAGCGCTCGGGCAGAAAAGCGAGCGCTCGGGCAGAAAGGCGAGCGCTCGGGCAGACGCCGAGCGCTGGGCAGACGGCGAGGGCTAGGGCGAGGGCGGACGCTGAGCGCCTGGGCAGACGGCGAGGGCTAGGGCGGACGGCGAGGGCTAGGGCGGACGGCGAAGGCTAGGGCGGACGGCGAAGGCTAGGGCGGACGGCGAGGGCTAGGGTGGACGGGAAGGGCGGACGGCGAGCGCTCGGGCAGAAAAGCGAGCGCTCGGGCAGAAAGGCGAGCGCTCGGGCAGACGCCGAGCGCCTGGGCAGACGGCGAGGGCTAGGGCGAGGGCGGACGCTGAGCGCCTGGGCAGACGGCGAGGGCTAGGGCGGACGGCAAGGGCTAGGGCGGACGGCGAGGGCTAGGGCGGGCGAGGGCTAGGGCGGACGGCGAGGGCTAGGGCGGGCGGCGAGGGCTAGGGCGGGCGGCGAGGGCTAGGCAGGACGGCGAGGGCTAGGCCGGATGGCGAGAGCTAGGCCGGACGGCGAGGGCGAACAGCGAGCGCTCTGGCGGACAGCGAGGTCTGGACGGGGAGCGCTCGGGCGGACGGGGAGCGCTCGGGCGGACGGGGAGTGCTCGGGCGGACGGGGAGCGCTCGGGCAGACGGGGCGCAGGAGAGCAGGCGGTCAAGCGTGCAGGTGCAAGAGGGGGGGGGGGATGGGTGATCACAGGTGCAACTGCTCCCTGTAATCACTTTACACGGCTGGCAGAACGAGTGGCAGAACCAGCCGGTCAGTGCACAGTACAGAAGAGGAGGGGGATGGAGGGGAGGAGATGGGGGATGGAGAGGGGGAGATGGGGGATGGAGGGGGGGAGATGGGGGGATGTGCGGGGGAGAGGGGGAGATGGGGGGATGTGCAGGAGGGAGGGGGAGAACGGCGGAACAACAAGAGAGAGGGAAAGAGAAGACAGGGACAGGCAGCGCACAGAGGGAGTACAGAGACAGGGAAAGAGGTTACCGGCGGCTGCGGCGGCTGCGGCGGCTGCGGCGGCGGCTGCGGCGGCGGCTGCGGCTGCGGATCGGTCTCGGTGCGGCGGATCGGTCTCGGTGCGGCGGATCGGTCTCGGTCGGCGGCAGATGGACCACGCTCCTTGGCATCCAGGGACGGAATGGACCAGGGAAGCGTGGTCCACCATTGTAAACACTCCCCTGGATAGCCAATTGGAGGGCTAGCGTCACATGGACACTAGCCCCAATCAGATCCAGGGGGGGGGGACACATACCCCCCAGCCAATGCCTGATGCTATATGCATCAGGCCATCCCAAATCCAGAATATTCCACCAATTTTCATTGGTGAAATATTCCATTGATTCTGAATGGCAGTGACAGATTTTCACTGCCAATCAGAGGGGCCCTAGGCACGGGGGGGTTAATCCACCCCCCGTGGGGTGAACTACAGGTTGTCACTGTGCATTAGCTACAGTGACACCTGAGTCACCCCCCTCACACGGGCCGCAGGAGCCCGATCATTCCATGGCCCACCCCTAGGGCCAAGGGTCGGGAACCACTTTGTTTTCATGGCCCAAACGTAGGGCCAAGGGTCGGGAAGGGGTTAAATGGGTACTTACAAGTGTCTATTATCTACTTATACAATCAAGTATGCCACCACACTAATATCCGCATACCGCCCCTATGGGGTATTACCATCACCATGGTGACGCATATACAAGGCTATTTCTGGGCTCTGTGACCACAATCCCGGTCTGATACCGGAAGTCGTCATCATTAGCGGTCACGTAACCAACGAGTCAAATGACCGCAATACACTATGCGGTGTGATCCGATCAGCCTCCAGGTGTCTCTCTTTCGCTGACAATCACAGGTGAATTTATACACCTCCCTTGGCTGTTTACTGCAGGTGTAGGGTGATAGGAGGGAGGAATAGTGGGAAAAGTTGGCTGTGGGGGTCCTGGGTTGGGAGATATGTCTCCAGTGGCTAGCAGCAGCAAAGAGAGAGCAAGCAGGTGGGAGAATGAGAGCGGCCGGCTTGTTTTGTGTTTCTGCAGGTGGGGTGTGAGATTGAGAAGCAGGTCAGCAGAGGAGATCAGGTAAGTTGATAAGAGAGATGGGGACATAAATATTTGTGCTGGGAGTGTTGGAGCTTGGGGGTAGTGAAAGAGGAAAGGATTAGTGAAGCAATTACTGTTAGGGCATAAGTACGCATGGTAAAGTGTTAGTGGGAAAGGAAAGTCTTAGAGAAAAATTCAACATATGGGTATAGATTGTACCTTCTGGTTTCCTCTGGTTTATATCTGGGATATCTCTGCAGACCACTTAATGAATCACACTTTATGAACACACGCAGGCTTACCCACATTAATTTAGGGGTGCCCTGCCTAATTGTTATAATTCCTGATCATGCCTCCTAATTAATTTTTGAACCCCATGTATTCATACTATTATTTGGTATCATTATGTGATAGTTATACTGTATTTTAGCACTATGGTGGCATACACAATTATTCCGCCTGCTGGTGGGCTATTAGATCCTTATGGTATCTCTGTATAGTCAGCCTGTTACCCAAGCGTGATGGTTGCTTTATTAACCCCTTCAGGACCCAGCCTATTTTGACCCTAAAGACCTTGGCCTTTTTTGCAATTCTGACCAGTGTCCCTTTATGAGGCTATAACTCGGGAACGCTTCAACCGATCCTAGCGATTCTGAGATTGTTTTTTCGTGACATATTGGGCTTCATGCTAGTATTAAATTTAAGTCAATAATTTTTGCGTTTATTTGTGAAAAAATCAAAAATATGGCAAAAATTTTGAAAATTTCACAATTTTCACATTTTTTATTTTTTTTTCTGATAAACAAGAGAGATATGTGACAGAAAAAAGTTATTAAATAATATTTCCCACATGTCTACTTCACATCAGCACAATTTTGGAAAAAAAATTTTTTTCGTTAGGACGTTATAAGGGTTCAAAGTTCATGAGCAATTTTTCATTTTTCAACCAAAATTTACAAAACCATTTTTTTTAGTGACCACATCACATTTGAAGTCCTTTTGAGGGGTATACATGACAGAAAACACCCAAAAGTGACACCATTCCAAAAACTGCACCCCTCAAGCTACTCAAAACTACATTCAAGAAGATTATTAACCCTTCATGTGCTTCACAGGAACTAAGGCAAAGTGGAAACAAAAAATGGATATTTTAATTTTTTTTATCAAAAATGTTCTTTTCGCCTCAATTCTTTCATTTTCACATGGGCAACAGGATAAAATGGATCTTAAAATGTGTTGTGCAAATTCTCCCGAGTACATCGATACCTCATATGTGGTCATAAACCATTGTTTGGGCGCACGGCAGGGCTCAGAAGTGAAGGAGCGCAATTTGAATTTTGGAGCTAATTTTACATTCAAAAAGTGAAATTGCGCTCCTTCCCTTCTGAGCCCTGCCGTGCGCCCAAACAGTGGTTTATGACCACATATGAGGTATCGGTGTACTCAGGACAAATTGCCCAACAAATTTTAGGATGAATTTTATGCTGTTGCCATGTGAAAACGAAAAAATTTAGACCAAAAGGAAATTTTTGTGAAAAAAAAAGGACTATTTCATTTTCACAGATCAATTTGTAAAGCACCTGGGGTTCAATATGCTCACTACCCATCTAGATATATTCCCTGGGGGGTCTAGTTTCCAAAATGGGGTCACTTGTGGGAGAGCTCCAATGTTTAGGCACACAGGGGCCCTCCAAACGCAACATGGTGTCCGCTAACAATTTGAATAAAAATCAGCTCAAATTGTTAGCTGTCACCATGTTGCGTTTGGTGAGCCCCTGTGTGCCTAAACATTGGAGCTCCCGCACAAGTGACCCCATTTTGGAAACTAGACCCCCCAGGGAACGTATCTAGATGCATAGTGAGCACTTTCAACCCCCAGGTGCTTCACAAATTCATCCATAAAAATGAAAAAGCACTTTTTTTTTCCACAAAAATTTTCTTTTTTTCATTATTACGGATCAATTTGTGAAGCACCTGGGGGTTCAAAGTGCTCACTATGCATCTAGATACGTTCCTTTGGGGGTCTAGTTTCAGAAATGGGGTCACTTGTGGGGGAGCTCCAATGTGGAGATGCACAGGGGCTCTCCAAATGCAACATGGTGTCCGCTAACAATTTGAATGCAAAATGAGCTCAAATTGTTAGCGGACACCATGTTGCGTTTGGAGGGTCCCTGTGTGTCTCTACATTGGAGCTCCCCCACAAGTGACCCCATTTTGGAAACTAGACCCCCAAAGGAACGTATCTAGATGCATAGTGAGCACTTTCAATCCCCAGGTGCTTCACAAATTGATCTGTAAAAATGAAAAAGTACTTTTTTTTCTGCAAAAATCTTTTTTTTCCATTCATTTGTGAAGCACCTGGGGGTTCAATATGCTCACTACCCATCTATATATGTTCCCTGGGGGGTCTAGTTTCCAAAATGGGGTCACTTGTGGGGGAGCTCCAATATTTAGGCACACAGGGACTCTCCAAACGTGACATGGTGTCCGCTAACGATTTGAATAAAAATCAGCTCAAATAGTTAGCTGTCACCATGTTGCGTTTGGTGAGCCCCTGTGTGCCTAAACATTGGGGCTCCCCCACAAGTGACCCCATTTTGGAAACTAGACCCCCCAGGGAACGTATCTAGATGCATAGTAAGCACTTTCAACCCCCAGGTGCTTCACAAATTCATCCATAAAAATGAAAAAGCACTTTCTTTTTCCACAAAAATTTTCTTTTTTCATTATTACGGATCAATTTGTGAAGCACCTGGGGTTCAAAGTGCTCACTATGCATCTAGATACGTTCCTTTGGGGGTCTAGTTTCAGAAATGGGGTCACTTGTGGGGGAGCTCCAATGTGGAGATGCACAGGGGCTCTCCAAATGCAACATGGTGTCCGCTAACAATTTGAATGCAAAATGAGCTCAAATTGTTAGCGGACAATATGTTGCGTTTGGAGGGTCCCTGTGTGTCTCCACATTGGAGCTCCCCCACAAGTGACCCCATTTTGGAAACTAGACCCCCAAAGGAACGTATCTAGATGCATAGTGAGCACTTTCAATCCCCAGGTGCTTCACAAATTGATCTGTAAAAATGAAAAAGTACTTTTTTTCTGCAAAAATCTTTTTTTTCCATTAATTTGTGAAGCACCTGGGGGTTCAATATGCTCACTACCCATCTATATATGTTCCCTGGGGGGTCTAGTTTCCAAAATGGGGTCACTTGTGGGGGAGCTCCAATGTTTAGGCACACAGGGACTCTCCAAACGTGACATGGTGTCCGCTAACGATTTGAATAAAAATCAGCTCAAATAGTTAGCTGTCACCATGTTGCGTTTGGTGAGCCCTGTGTGCCTAAACATTGGGGCTCCCCCACAAGTGACCCCATTTTGGAAACTAGACCCCCAGGGAACGTATCTAGATGCATAGTAAGCACTTTCAACCCCCAGGTGCTTCACAAATTCATCCATAAAATTAAAAAGCACTTTCTTTTTCCACAAAAATTTTCTTTTTTCATTATTACGGATCAATTTGTGAAGCACCTGGGGGTTCAAAGTGCTCACTATGCATCTAGATACGTTCCTTTGGGGGTCTAGTTTCAGAAATGTGGTCACTTGTGGGGGAGCTCTAATGTGGAGATGCACAGGGGCTCTCCAAATGCAACATGGTGTCCGCTAACAATTTGAATGCAAAATGAGCTCAAATTGTTAGCGGACACCATGTTGCGTTTGGAGGGTCCCTGTGTGTCTCCACATTGGAGCTCCCCCACAAGTGACCCCATTTTGGAAACTAGACCCCCAAAGGAACGTATCTAGATGCATAGTGAGCACTTTCAATCCCCAGGTGCTTCACAAATTGATCTGTAAAAATGAAAAAGTACTTTTTTTCTGCAAAAATCTTTTTTTTCCATTAATTTGTGAAGCACCTGGGGGTTCAATATGCTCACTACCCATCTATATATGTTCCCTGGGGGGTCTAGTTTCCAAAATGGGGTCACTTGTGGGGGAGCTCCAATATTTAGGCACACAGGGACTCTCCAAACGTGACATGGTGTCCGCTAACGATTTGAATAAAAATCAGCTCAAATAGTTAGCTGTCACCATGTTGGTTTGGTGAGCCCCTGTGTGCCTAAACATTGGGGCTCCCCACAAGTGACCCCATTTTGGAAACTAGACCCCCCAGGGAACGTATCTAGATGCATAGTGAGCACTTTCAACCCCCAGGTGCTTCACAAATTGATCCGTAAAAATTAAAAAAGAAAATTTGTGTGAAAATAAAGTATTTTTTCCATATTACGGATCAATTTGTGAAGCACCTGAGCGTTCAAAGTGCTCACTATGCATCTAGATATGTTCCCTGGGGGGGTCTAGTTTCCAAAATGGGGTCACTTGTGGGGGAGCTCCAATGTTTAGGCACACAGGGGTTCTCCATACGTGACATGGTGTCCGCTAACAATTCCAATTGTTAGCAAACACCAGGTTGCGTATGGAGAGCCCCTGTGTGCCTAAACATTGGAGCTCCCCCACAAGTGACCCCATCCACATATAGAGCATAATTACACATCTGTACCCAGCCTTCCAGAAGGACAGGTCAACTTGTAACCTGGCCGTTCTGCAGGAAGGGATTTGATCTAGCACCGGAATGAGACCCCAAAGCTATGGTAAAGACTAAGGGTGCTCTTATCAGCGCAAGGTCCAATGTTCGGGTGTTGTGCGTGTGTGTGTGTGTGATGTTGTGTATGTCATGCTGGTGTGGGTGAGTTGTGTAGGAAAGGTCAGTATATCAGTCCGGGGACTGGTGATGAATTTTGAAGCAATCATTCAAACACAGTCCTGGTTTGTCTGGACACGTTTCACATATGAAACGTGTTTTCTGGTTTCTCCCTCTTTGATAGCAGACCCGGCACCTTTTTCTTTCTGAATTTGCGACCTCACGGGGAAAATGTTGCCCTGGTACCACACGGGAGCCTCTAGTTCCAGGAGTGCTGGGGCGTGCTTCTTCTTCTTCTTCTCCTCCTCTTCTAAACATCAGGGCCTTGATCACCTTCTCCTGGAACTGGAGGAAGGTGTTGGTGGTCTGGCCTGCACATCGTGATAGCACGTATGCATTATACATTGCCATTTGAACAATGTGCACGGCCAGTTTTTTGTACCAAACCTTCGCCTTCCGCATGGCACTGTAGGGCTGGAGGACTTGATCAGACAGATCAACCCCCCCATGTGCTTGTTGTATCCCAGGGCACAGTCCGGTTTGTGGACCTGTCCTGGGGTACGTCTGGTGGTGGTGGCCGTTGTGCCGGGACCATGAATTGTGGTCAAGAAAAAGACATCCCTTCGGTCTTTGAACTTGACCACAAGCATGTTGCTGCTACATTGAGCTCGGCTCTCACCTCTTGGGAGAGGCTGCTCAACCAGCGTCAGAGGGAGACCCTTTTGGTTTCTGCGCACAGTACCGCAAGCGGCGGTAGTTCTGGCAGAAAGGGAATTAAATAGTTGGATACTTGTATAAAAGTTATCAACGTACAGATGATAACCTTTATCAAGTAGTGGGTGGATCAGATCCCACACTATTTTCCCGCTTACCCCCAGAGCAGGGGGACACTCTGGGGGCTGGATCCTGGAATCCTTTCCTTGGTACACTCTAAAGCTGTAAGTGTACCCTGAGGTACTCTCACACAGCTTGTAGAGTTTGATTCCGTACCTCGCCCTCTTGCTGGGGAGGTATTGCCGGAATGCAAGCCTACCTTTGAAGTGGACGAGGGATTCATCCACACAAATTTCCCGTTCTGGAACGCACACTTCAGCAAACTTGTTGCTGAAGTGTTCGATGACCGGCCGAATTTTGAACAATCTGTCGAAATTCGGGTCATCACGGGGAAGGCTGTCCGCATTGTCCCTGAAATGTAAAAATTTGTGAATGACCTCGAATCGCTTTCGGGCCATCACCGCGCCGACCACTGGAGTGTGATAGAAAATATCTGTACTCCAGTATTGGCGGATTTCTGGTTTCTTCACAATCCCCATGTGAAGTACCAATCCCCAATACTTCAACATTTCTCCAGAGTCCACGGGACTCCAAGAAGAAAATATGGAATCTGGGTTTTGGACCAGAAACTGTTGGGCGTACAGGTTCGTCTGCTCCACCATGAGACTCACAATGTCCTCAGAGAAAAAGACTTTGAAAAAGTCAATTTCCTTGAAGTTTGTGGTCTCAAGCTGGATTCCTGATTGGGGAAGGAAATCAGGAATCTTTGGAGTGTATTGTTCAGGGACGGGGGTCCACACAGGGGCCCTGGTGCTAGCTTGGACGTGACTAGCACCAGGTTGAGGGTTACTCACAGACGGCTGTGGGTCGATGGCCTCCGGCTCCTCTTCTCCAGGCTGCGGCTCTTCTCCAGGCTGCGGCTCTTCTCCAGGCTGCGGCTCTTCTCCAGACTGCGGCTCTTCTTCTACGGCCCCCGGACGATGTCTTGTCCTGCGACGTTGTCTTGGAGGCGAGTTGGTGTCACTGGAGGAGGAAGAATGTGAGGAATAGAGGAACGTGGGGTCCTCTCCCTCACTGTCAGCATCGGAGGCAAGTATAGCATATGCCTCCTCAGCCGAGTACGCCCTTTCTGACCTTGATGACTGTGACGAACGGGACGGGCGGGACATTGTGTGCTGTGTTTTGTGTGCGTGTGTAAAAAAAAAATCTAGAATTTATTGTACGGTAGTGTGAGTGTACGTGTGTATGCGGGTGCTTGGTGTAACTTTGATGTGTGGGGTCCGTCGGGCGGAGGGGTCTGTCGGGCGGAGGGGTCTGTCGGGCGGAGGGGTCTGTCGGGCGGAGGGGTCTGTCGGGCAGACGGCAAGGGCGGACGGCGAGCGCTCGGGCAGAAAGGCGAGCGCTCGGGCAGACGCCGAGCGCCTGGGCAGACGGCGAGGGCTAGGGCGAGGGCGGACGCTGAGCGCCTGGGCAGACGGCGAGGGCTAGGGCGAGGGCGGACGCTGAGCGCCTGGGCAGACGGCGAGGTCTAGGGCGGACGGCGAGGGCTAGGGCGGACGGCGAGGGCTAGGGTGGACGGGAAGGGCGGACGGCAAGCGCTCGGGTAGAAAAGCGAGCGCTCGAGCAGACGCCGAGCGCCTGGGCAGACGGCGAGGGCTAGGGCGAGGGCGGACGCTGAGCGCCTGGGCAGACGGCGAGGGCTAGGGCGGACGGCGAAGGCTAGGGCGGACGGCGAAGGCTAGGGCGGACGGCGAGGGCTAGGGCAGACGGCGAGGGCTAGGGTGGACGGGAAGGGCGGACGGCGAGCGCTCGGGCAGAAAAGGAGCGCTCGGGCAGAAAGGCGAGCGCTCGGGCAGACGCCGAGCGCCTGGGCAGACGGCGAGGGCTAGGGCGAGGGCGGACGCTGAGCGCCTGGGCAGACGGCGAGGGCTAGGGCGGACGGCGAAGGCTAGGGTGGACGGCGAAGGCTAGGGCGGACGGCGAGGGCTAGGGCGGACGGCGAGGGCTAGGGTGGACGGGAAGGGCGGACGGCGAGCGCTCGGGCAGAAAAGCGAGCGCTCGGGCAGAAAGGCGAGCGCTCGGGCAGACGCCGAGCGCCTGGGCAGACGGCGAGGGCTAGGGCGAGGGCGGACGCTGAGCGCCTGGGCAGACGGCGAGGGCTAGGGCGGACGGCGAGGGCTAGGGCGGACGGCGAACGCTAGGGCGGACGGCGAGGGCTAGGGCGGACGGCGAGGGCTAGGGTGGACGGGAAAGGCGGACGGCGAGCGCTCGGGCAGAAAAGCGAGCGCTCGGGCAGAAAGGCGAGCGCTCGGGCAGACGCCGAGCGCCTGGGCAGACGGCGAGGGCTAGGGCGAGGGCGGACGCTGAGCGCCTGGGCAGACGGCGAGGGCTAGGGCGGACGGCGAGGGCTAGGGTGGACGGTAAGGGCGGACGGCGAGCGCTCGGGCAGAAAAGCGAGCGCTCGGGCAGACGCCGAGCGCCTGGGCAGACGGCAAGGGCTAGGGTGAGGGCGGACGCTGAGCGCCTGGGCAGACGGCGAGGGCTAGGGCGGACGGCGAGGGCTAGGGCGGACGGCGAAGGCTAGGGCGGACGGCGAGGGCTAGGGCGGACGGCGAGGGCTAGGGTGGACGGGAAGGGCGGACGGCGAGCGCTCGGGCAGAAAAGCGAGCGCTCGGGCAGAAAGGCGAGCGCTCGGGCAGACGCCGAGCGCCTGGGCAGACGGCGAGGGCTAGGGCGAGGGCGGACGCTGAGCGCCTGGGCAGACGGCGAGGGCTAGGGCGGACGGCGAGGGCTAGGGTGGACGGTAAGGGCGGACGGCGAGCGCTCGGGCAGAAAAGCGAGCGCTCGGGCAGACGCCGAGCGCCTGGGCAGACGGCAAGGGCTAGGGTGAGGGCGGACGCTGAGCGCCTGGGCAGACGGCGAGGGCTAGGGCGGACGGCGAGGGCTAGGGCGGACGGCGAAGGCTAGGGCGGACGGCGAGGGCTAGGGCGGACGGCGAGGGCTAGGGTGGACGGGAAGGGCGGACGGCGAGCGCTCGGGCAGAAAAGCGAGCGCTCGGGCAGAAAGGGAGCGCTCGGGCAGACGCCGAGCGCCTGGGCAGACGGCGAGGGCTAGGGCGAGGGCGGACGCTGAGCGCCTGGGCAGACGGCGAGGGCTAGGGCGGACGGCGAAGGCTAGGGCGGACGGCGAGGGCTAGGGTGGACGGGAAGGGCGGACGGCGAGCGCTCGGGCAGAAAAGCGAGCACTCGGCAGAAAGGCGAGCGCTCGGGCAGACGCCGAGCGCCTGGGCAGACGGCGAGGGCTAGGGCGGACGGCGAGGGCTAGGGCGGACGGCGAAGGCTAGGGCGGACGGCGAGGGCTAGGGCGGACGGCGAGGGCTAGGGTGGACGGGAAGGGCGGACGGCGAGCGCTCGGGCAGAAAAGCGAGCGCTCGGGCAGACGCCGAGCGTCTGGGCAGACGGCGAGGGCTAGGGCGAGGGCGGACGCTGAGCGCCTGGGCAGACGGCGAGGGCTAGGGCGGACGGCGAAGGCTAGGGCGGACGGCGAAGGCTAGGGCGGACGGCGAGGGCTAGGGCGGACGGCGAGGGCTAGGGTGGACGGGAAGGGCGGACGGCGAGCGCTCGGGCAGAAAAGCGAGCGCTCGGGCAGAAAGGCGAGCGCTCGGGCAGACGCCGAGCGCCTGGGCAGACGGCGAGGGCTAGGGCGAGGGCGGACGCTGAGCGCCTGGGCAGACGGCGAGGGCTAGGGCGGACGGCGAAGGCTAGGGCGGACGGCGAAGGCTAGGGCGGACGGCGAGGGCTAGGGCGGACGGCGAGGGCTAGGGTGGACGGGAAGGGCGGACGGCGAGCGCTCGGGCAGAAAAGCGAGCGCTCGGGCAGAAAGGCGAGCGCTCGGGCAGACGCCGAGCGCCTGGGCAGACGGCGAGGGCTAGGGCGAGGGCGGACGCTGAGCGCCTGGGCAGACGGCGAGGGCTAGGGCGGACGGCGAGGGCTAGGGCGGACGGCGAAGGCTAGGGCGGACGGCGAAGGCTAGGGCGGACGGCGAGGGCTAGGGTGGACGGGAAGGGCGGACGGCGAGCGCTCGGGCAGAAAAGCGAGCGCTCGGGCAGAAAGGCGAGCGCTCGGGCAGACGCCGAGCGCCTGGGCAGACGGCGAGGGCTAGGGCGAGGGCGGACGCTGAGCGCCTGGGCAGACGGCGAGGGCTAGGGCGGACGGCAAGGGCTAGGGCGGACGGCGAGGGCTAGGGCGGGCGAGGGCTAGGGCGGACGGCGAGGGCTAGGGCGGGCGGCGAGGGCTAGGGCGGGCGGCGAGGGCTAGGCAGGACGGCGAGGGCTAGGCCGGATGGCGAGAGCTAGGCCGGACGGCGAGGGCGAACAGCGAGCGCTCTGGCGGACAGCGAGGTCTGGACGGGGAGCGCTCGGGCGGACGGGGAGCGCTCGGGCGGACGGGGAGTGCTCGGGCGGACGGGGAGCGCTCGGGCAGACGGGGCGCAGGAGAGCAGGCGGTCAAGCGTGCAGGTGCAAGAGGGGGGGGGGGATGGGTGATCACAGGTGCAACTGCTCCCTGTAATCACTTTACACGGCTGGCAGAACGAGTGGCAGAACCAGCCGGTCAGTGCACAGTACAGAAGAGGAGGGGGATGGAGGGGAGGAGATGGGGGATGGAAGAGGGGAGGGTGGGGGATGGAGGGGGGGAGATGGGGGGATGTGCGGGGGAGAGGGGGAGATGGGGGGATGTGCAGGAGGGAGGGGGAGAACGGCGGAACAACAAGAGAGAGGGAAAGAGAAGACAGGGACAGGCAGCGCACAGAGGGAGTACAGAGACAGGGAAAGAGGTTACCGGCGGCTGCGGCGGCTGCGGCGGCTGCGGCGGCGGCTGCGGCGGCGGCTGCGGCTGCGGATCGGTCTCGGTGCGGCGGATCGGTCTCGGTGCGGCGGATCGGTCTCGGTCGGCGGCAGATGGACCACGCTCCTTGGCATCCAGGGACGGAATGGACCAGGGAAGCGTGGTCCACCATTGTAAACATCCCCTGGATAGCCAATTGGAGGGCTAGCGTCACATGGACACTAGCCCCAATCAGATCCAGGGGGGGGGGGACACATACCCCCCAGCCAATGCCTGATGCTATATGCATCAGGCCATCCCAAATCCAGAATATTCCACCAATTTTCATTGGTGAAATATTCCATTGATTCTGAATGGCAGTGACAGATTTTCACTGCCAATCAGAGGGGCCCTAGGCACGGGGGGGTTAATCCACCCCCCGTGGGGTGAACTACAGGTTGTCACTGTGCATTAGCTACAGTGACACCTGAGTCACCCCCCTCACACGGGCCGCAGGAGCCCGATCATTCCATGGCCCACCCCTAGGGCCAAGGGTCGGGAACCACTTTGTTTTCATGGCCCAAACGTAGGGCCAAGGGTCGGGAAGGGGTTAAATGGGTACTTACAAGTGTCTATTATCTACTTATACAATCAAGTATGCCACCACACTAATATCCGCATACCGCCCCTATGGGGTATTACCATCACCATGGTGACGCATATACAAGGCTATTTCTGGGCTCTGTGACCACAATCCCGGTCTGATACCGGAAGTCGTCATCATTAGCGGTCACGTAACCAACGAGTCAAATGACCGCAATACACTATGCGGTGTGATCCGATCAGCCTCCAGGTGTCTCTCTTTCGCTGACAATCACAGGTGAATTTATACACCTCCCTTGGCTGTTTACTGCAGGTGTAGGGTGATAGGAGGGAGGAATAGTGGGAAAAGTTGGCTGTGGGGGTCCTGGGTTGGGAGATATGTCTCCAGTGGCTAGCAGCAGCAAAGAGAGAGCAAGCAGGTGGGAGAATGAGAGCGGCCGGCTTGTTTTGTGTTTCTGCAGGTGGGGTGTGAGATTGAGAAGCAGGTCAGCAGAGGAGATCAGGTAAGTTGATAAGAGAGATGGGGACATAAATATTTGTGCTGGGAGTGTTGGAGCTTGGGGGTAGTGAAAGAGGAAAGGATTAGTGAAGCAATTACTGTTAGGGCATAAGTACGCATGGTAAAGTGTTAGTGGGAAAGGAAAGTCTTAGAGAAAAATTCAACATATGGGTATAGATTGTACCTTCTGGTTTCCTCTGGTTTATATCTGGGATATCTCTGCAGACCACTTAATGAATCACACTTTATGAACACACGCAGGCTTACCCACATTAATTTAGGGGTGCAGAGAATGAGCCAGGTGAGTAGAAGGGAGGGGTCAGAGGAGGGAGACAGGACACAAAGCATCAGGGGAGAATTAACAGATTGCTGTTAATATAAACATTTGGGGCAAATCAGCATGACAGAGAGACACAAATCAGGATGAAGTAATAAGGATATTTGTAAGTTACAAAGGAGATGGAGGAATATGCGATACCATAAGACATATGCAAGGCACATAGAGCTTGGGTACAGGAGAAGTTAGATACAGCAGTGGTACAATGGGTCCATACCATAAGACATATGCAAGGCACATAGAGTTTGGGTACAGGAGGAGTCAGATACAGCAGTGGTACAATGGGGCCATACCATAAGACATATGCAAGGCACATAGAGTTTGGGTACAGGAGAAGTTAGATACAGCAGTGGTACAATGGGTCCATACCATAAGACATATGCAAGGCACATATAGTTTGGGTACAGGAGAAGTTAGATATAGCAGTGGTAAAATGGGGCTATACCATAAGACATATGCAAGGCACATAGAGTTTGGGTACAGGAGAAGTTAGATGCAGCAGTGGTACAATGGGTCCATACCGTAAGACATATGCAAGGCACATAGAGTTTGGGTACAGGAGAAGTTATATACAGTATTGATACAATGGGTCCATACCATAAGACATATGCAAGGCATATAGAGTTTGGGTACAGGAGAAGTTAGATACAGCAGTGGTACAATGGGTCCATACCTGCAAATGAAGATGTTTTGTCAGATATTACATCTCTGAGATATCTCTGCAGACCACTTAATGAATCACACTTTATGAACAGATAAAGGCCAATGCACACAGGCTTGCCCACATTAATGTTCTCTGGTCATGGTGTGGCAGTATTTGTCCATTGTATATAGCATTATTCGGTTTTTAAGTGGTGTTAATATGTGGTCTTGTTATGGTGTGGCAGCATTTATACCTTGTACATGGTAGTATTTGATCACAGTTTGGTGGTATTATGTGCTCTGGTCATGGTGTGGCAGTATTTGTGCCTTGTATGTGGCATTATTCAAGCACTATGTGGTGGTAATATGTGCCCTGGTCACAGTTTTTCTCCCTTTTATGTGGTATTATTAGTTTTGGTATAGTGGACTTTGGTAAAGATCTCACCAAATACTCAATGTGTGCATATGGCCTAAGGATAGCTGATAAGTTATTTAGTGGTGGGCATCTGACTGCTGAATGTGCAACTTCTATCCCCCTTATGTGTCCAAAAAAATAGAAATATATACAGCTCGACCCCTGCTCCGTTCACTCCCTCAGTAGCTGTGAGAGCTAGGTTTGGCTTTTTTTGGAAGCCCAATGATGATGAATAGAGCCGTGGTCACATCATTACTGGCCGTTGCAGTTTATAATGTGGAGAATAGTTCTACATTCCTCTGATGGTGCAGTTTCCACTAGTCGGATTCCACCAATAAATAAGTGATCACCTTTCGAACCTGTGGATCACTGATAACTTGTTTTCACCAAAGAATCCCTTTAATACAAATTACAGTAATTGTACATCACAGTTATGCTGAGAGCACAGTGATGTGCAGGAGACGCCACTATCAAGGTATAATGGCTAACAGGTACTTGCATATAGTAAGGTGGGCCCTTGGAGCCAATTTCCCAGGTGGACCCCTGAAATCCCAGTCCGACCCGGACGTGAGGACGCTTCGCGGTAGTAATATGTATAATTATAATGTTTATTAATAATGTGCTTGTTTTTTCAGTCCCTGGACCCAAACTGTAACATGGGTTTCCCATGGAAACTATGTGTTCGGTATGAGTCCAGAACTTTACAGTTTGGGTTCGCCCATCCGTATTTGTAGCCAAAACCAGTAGTGGAACAATCAGAGGGAAAGAATAACAGATATACGTCACCACTTCTGTATATATCACCCACTTCTGGTTGTGGCTGCAAATACTGAGGTAAAAAACTTCCCAAATACTGAATGTAACAGAGAATACAATGTGGCCGTCTTTTAGGAGCACTAGGGCAACTGGGCAAAGATTAAACCACTCAGTGAGCGTATTTACCAACCTTTATTGCCTTTTGCTTCCCACTACGCTGTTCGACAGGATATCTGTCTTCATCAGGTGGAGTCAACTCAGGCACCCAGTCAAAATGCGCTACTAGGGCAATAAAGGTTGATAAATACGCTCACTGAGTGGTTTAATCCGTGCCAAAATTCCCCAGCGCTACTAAAAGACCGCCACACTGTATTCTCTATTGCCTTGTTCCCTCGCTGAGGGACTGGCGGCAGGAGCAGCTCCGGTCTATTCAAATCTTATCTGAAGGACCTGGCATCTCCCGGATAAAAGTAAACAGCACACAAGGACCTGCTGTGATGTCACTCGTTCACCGATCATGTGACCGGAACCGGATGTGACGCGGGAGAGATTGCCACCGTCAGCAAGGAGCAGGGATCCTCAATCCAGGCGCCTGTTACTAAGGTTGTGCAAACGTGCACAACCGAGTTAGGTGAGTGACCCCTCGGCACCCTCTTTCATTTACCCTTTATCACTAGGTGCCTTACATATTGCGCCCCTTCTGTTGTTTATCTTTTACAAATACTGAATGTGTGTACGAGGTCTAAGAAGAGATGAAACTATCACTTGTATTGTAAGATGGTATCAATAAAACCCTCAGCTAGCCATATTAAAATTATTAAAAATAAACCCTCACACAATGCCATTGATTGAAAAATAAAAAATATTATGATTCTTGTAATATGGATGCTCGTTGTCATAGATTATCAGCCACCCTACAGTCTCAAAGTGGCCCACAGCCACCTAATCAAGCAGCGCGCTCAGTTCAGACCAGTGGAGCAACCAGCCGAGTCAACGTTGTGACTTGAATAAATCAACATCATAAATTATGCTTAATTCATGGTTAGTTAGAGGCTTCACATTTCTGCTTATTATTATGAATCTTTCTGCAACTAGAATATGTTTAGTAATTAAGAAACATAATTAAGCTACGTTTACATAACACCCTGTAATACCTGATTATGTTAGTAAAATATTAAAAAGTTTTCATTTTTGAGAGGTTAAATGCAAGTGAAATTATCCTGACAAATGGAGGTCATTCAGTGTTCATTACAAATAATTGCTAATTATGGTAATTACAGATCTGGTTATTCTCTGATCATGTGCTTCATCTAAAAATTAAAATGCATTGCTATCAATTTTCACATAGCAAATGAGTACACACATAACTGAAGAGGAAAAGAAGACAGAAAGATCTTGTTTTCAGGGTTTTTTATAGGATAAGCAAAATAAAATAGACAAAAATATTTAGTTTTGATCTGTCAAACTAGTTTTCAAATGTTGACTTTAAAATAGCTATTTTTTATATTTTTATTTATAAATACACATTCAGAATATATACACGATTCACACGGACTCAGCATAAAGGAGTGCACCATCTTTGAAAAGTAAGGGGCGGCACAGTAGCTCAGTTGTTAACACTGCAGTCTTGCAGTGGTTCGAATCCCACCAAGGACATCTGCAATGAGTTTGTATGTGTTCCCCATGTTTGTGTGGGTTTCCTCGGGCTCTCCGGTTTCCTCCCACACTCCAAAGACATACTGATAGGAGGTTTAGATTGTGAGCCCCAATTGGGACAGTGTTGCTGATGTACAGGAAGCACTGTTGAATTAATGGCGCCATAAGTGAATAAATGTTATTATTAGTATTAGTAGTAGTATTTTAATCAATATCTCACTGAAGACAAGAACAACTTCTAAATATTTTTTAGCTCATAACTAGAAGGTAAAGATAATAGTATTGATTTTATTACAAAATTAACTAATAATATACTTTAATTAGTTGAAGCAAAAATAATAAAATAAATACATAATAAATTAGATACACCCCACATCAAATACTACTACTCTTAGGCTGGTTCACATTGCGGCGGCGTCCGGTCCGAGGCTGTCAGGAGTGACAGCCTGGACCGGAGTTTTGCTGCATAGAATACTATCGGGCTGCACGGAGCTGGATCGCGCCGGGTGGCAATTATCTGCCATCCGGCTGCTATCTCGCCGGATGAAGCCAGGACAAGTGGGGTTTTTCTTCCGATTCCAAAAACGTTGCATGCAACGTTTTTGGATTCGGCAGACAATTCCCCACTACTCCAGGATACATCCGGCGAGCTAGCAGCCGGATGGCAGATAATTGCCACCCGGCGCGATCCAGCTCCGTGCAGCCTGATAGTATTCTATGCAGCAAAACTCCGGTCCAGGCTGTCACTCCTGACAGCCTCGGACCGGACGCCGCCGCAATGTGAACCCAGCCTAAGGGTACCGTTACACGTCGCAACATTGCATACAATTTCAGTTGCAATTTGCTGGTTGCAGTGAAATCATGGACCTTGTTCTATTTTGTTGTCGTGTACAAATGGAACAATGTGTCCATGATTCACTGCAACAGCAAATTGCAAATGCAATGTTGCGACATGTAACGGTACCTAAGGGTACCTTTACACACGGCTACATTTGTAGCTTGTCACCAGGCAACTTACTGGTTGCAGTGAAATCATGGATACATGGTTCTATCTTGTTGCTGTGTACAAATGGAATCATGTATCCATGATTTCACTGCAACCAGTAAGTTGCCTGGTGACAAGCTACAAATGTAGCCGTGCGTAAAGGTACCCTTAGTGTTTTGTATGTAGTTGTATGTAGTTTTTGTATGACCTCAATTATTTTTAACGACAGTACCAATTCTTCTAGGCATGGAATAAACAAATTGTGACCTAAGACTGACATCAGCTACAATCTGAACCTCCCACTCTTGTTTTCAAGACTTCCCACGAGCTGCCCAAGTTTTCTGGAACAGATTACCAAGAAAAATTCAATTAATTCCAAATGTCCTTAGTTTTAAGCGAGCATTAAAAATACATCTCTTTGGACTAGACTACCTCCTCACGTCTTTCAAGTCAGTGATTGCATCAATTTTCATTTTATTCTGCCACCCATGCGACGTTTCGATCCCTGAGGAGCTTTCTGAAGCACATTACACTTGTAAAGAATCCCCCTTAAATAACACAAGACCAACCCCCTCATTATACATATCCAAGCAAAGTTGAGTACCCACATTAACCTATATAAATCACTTTTCCACACTGTTAAAATACCCAATTGATATAGGTTAATGTGAGTACTTAACTTTGACTGGTATAATGAGGGGGTTGGTCTTGTGTTATTTAAGGGGGATTCTTTACACTGTGTAATGTGCTTGAGAAAGATCCTCAGGGATCGAAACGTCGTATGGTTGGCAGAATAAAATGAAGATTGATACAAACACTGACTTGTGAGGTGCTGTGCTTTTTACCTTACTGATGTAATGCTATCCAAGATGGACTCCTTGGGCTGACATGCGCCCCAACTAAGGGTAATTATAACAACCCTACCAAGCCATAAGGTGCTGTAAGCCAATTTTGCATTCATCTCTTTATGTCATCTGTCTAATTATTCCCATGCTATCCTTCTCCAAATCTAGCCTCTTGTGTTGTCTTTCTACAGCCCCCATGCATTATATAGCACTTTATTTGTATTTGTAACAATCCTGGATGGTGACCGGTTTATGCAACGTTACGTGAATCCCCTATTTATTATATTGATGGCTGGACCATATATGATGGCAGTTTATACCATTACCTTTTGTACCTTCCCTACTATTTCCTCATAGATTGTAAGCTTGTGAGCAGGGACCTCACTACTCATGGTTTCAGAATTTTTTTAATTTTTTTTTTCTCTCATATTGTCTGTATTGTATTGTCTATATTGTATTTTATAATATTATTGTATTGTATAATATTATTGTATTGTTTTGTACTGTATTTTATCAAATACCCTCTGAATTGTAAAGTGCTGAGGAATATGTTGGCGCTATATAAATCAAATTATTATTATTATATTATATCATATATCTGTGGTCAGGGGCGGAACTACCGTGGTGCAGCTGGTGCAGCTAGGGGGCCCCTGAAGGCTCCAGCGGCGGTCCGTTCCGGGAGGGGGGTGTGCTGATAGACTACAGTGCCGCCGCTGCCGCCATTCACTCCCCCGTGGGGTGCTGTGCCTCACAGGGCTGACTCCAGGGGGGGTCCCGGGCTGCAGAGGCCAGGAGGGGGGCCCAGAGACACTCACAGACCGGGCTCCTCCTCTGTCACTCTGCTGCTGGCCGAGCCCCAAGGGCAGGGGGCGGAGCCCAGCAGCGTACCTGAAGAGTGGCCCAGGGGTGCAGTAAGGCAGGTGGGCGCCGTCGGCAGTGTGCGGTCACGGTGACTCCCCGGCGGCTGCAGTGTGAGTCGGACATTCTCTCTCTGAGCCGCCGGAGAAAGTGCTGCAACCGCCGACTCCCACTGCTCAGCTACCTGAATTGAAGCCCTGACCGCGGACACTTCCGGGTCAGGGTGACGTCAGGGTGATCATCTCCACGCTGAAGACGTCACAGCGCCGCAGAGGCGCAAAACAGCAGCGGTGGAAAGTGCTCCGCTCTAATGGAGCTGAAGACACCGAAGATGGAGTCCTCAAGCAAATGTAATTGGGGGTGGGGGACATTATTATAGTCAGTAAATGGAAAGAGAGGGGGAGGAGAGAGATGGTCAGCAGAGGGAGGGGGAGAGGAGAGATGGTCAGCAGAGGGAGGGGGAGAGAAGAGTGATGGTCAACAGAAGGAGAGGGAGAGGAGAGTGATGGTCAGCAGAAGGAGGGGGAGAGGAGAGTGATGGTCAGCAGAGGGAGGGGGAGAGGAGAGATGGTCGCAGAGGGAGGAGGGGTGAGGAGAGTGATGCTCAGCAGAGGGAGGGGGAGAGGCGAGATGGTCAGTAGCGGGAGGAGGAGAGGAGAGATGGTCAGCAGAGGAAGGAAGGGTGAGGAGTGTGATGGTCAGCAGAGGGAGGAGGAGAGCAGAGTGATAGTCAGAGGAGAGAGGAGAGTGATGGTCAGCAGAGGGGGGGAGGAGTGTGATGGTCAGCAGAGGGAGGAGAGTAATGGTCAGCAGGGGGAAGGGAGAGTGATGGTCTGCAAATGGAGGAGGGGGTGCATGTGATGGTCTGTAAATGGAGGGATGGGGAGTGTATCATGTGCAGCAAATGGAGGACAGGATTTGAGAACAGAGAATGGGGAGCAAGGGGGTGATAGGTGCAGACACAGTATGGGGAGCCATAGGCTAAATCTGAGTACACAGTATGGGCATGTGTGCAGACAATATGAGTAGTTAGGGGGAATAGGTGCAGAAAAAGTATAGGAAGTGAGGGGAGGTGGGTGCAGACACAATATGTGGAATGAGGAGGAATGGGTATGGACACAGAATGGGTGGGTCATGGGGTGTTGGGTGCAGTCACAGTATGAGGAGAAAGGAGGGACGGGTGTGGACTCAGTATGGTGGTGAGGGGGTATTTTGTGTGCAGACATAGTATGGGGAGCAAGTGGGTGATGAGTACGGAGGTAGTTTGGAGAGAGTACGGGATAAGAGAAATGTGAGGTCACACATAATAAAGACTGGGTAGCGTGGGGGCGGGATGGATGCAGACACGACTGGGTAGTATGTGTTTGTATCAAGATTATCCCCTAGGGGAAGGAACACGATCCAATGGTCATTTATATGAAAATATTAATTTTTATTAATCAAAGATTACGCGGTACAGGGGGTGAGAGTGAGGTAGAAAATCAGCATTGATACCACTTAGTTTAACCATGTTATAATCTATGTATACTTCCAATACATGACATAGACTCTCCATTAATTATTGGTCAAAGGTATACATGATTCTATTCAGGGTAGTGAACCAATTCAATTCTTAATTGATATCTGACAAGATCTCTTGTATATTATGTATATAGTATATATTACAACTAGATATCCATAAGAATATGGTTTATAAGGTTTATATCACATATAGTTCATAAAGCAAAAATAGATGAGGTCGAAGATGGCATATCTTTATAGTGCCCTACACATGTAACTCACAACTGCTCTCATATTGATGTGGTTGCGATTAATCACTATATAATATATACACACATCAAAATCAGTTTACTTTAATATGCAATTTAGCAATTCATGCTGTTTTTTGCTGAAAATTGAAAGAGGGTCTATTAAATACCACAACAGTGAGAGCAGCACGTGTATCACATGAGATTACCACTCAAAATACGCCTGTACAGCCTATATATGCTTAGTTGATTGCAAGGTAAATAAAGCACTGCACAAGAAAACAGGGCACCTGTATCTGCAGCATTGATCAACCCCTCATTATATCAGGAGAGGACCTCTGCTGCTGCCGTCCTTAGATAGATACTATATCAAACAATGTGACAATAAACCACCCACCGAGGGTTCCAGTGCTCCAATATGCATTGCCATTAGTTGGAGATCAATAGGAGTCAACCAAATATTCCATTAAAGTTCAGTACCTGTTTAGATAAGTGCTGGTATCAAGCATGCGCCCTTATGCGCATTTCGGATTTCTCCTTCGTCTGAGGGCTAAGTGAGTGAGGGGAAGGGGAGGTTTAAAAGGCAGCGTGAGCCAATCCGCATGCAGCACCTGTTGCTATGGCGGCGGACGCTTACACCCAATTGTCTGGGCCGGCCGCGTTCATTGCCGACGTCATAGAGGGGCGTGCCAGCAGGTCATATGACCCACAGCACGTTCTCCATAGAGATGTCCACAGACGAGCGGGACGGCACCATTAGGGAAGCGACCGCACAGCGGCAGGGTGCTGCACCAGATACATCAGACCATTATGTGATCAACCATACTCGATTGTAATCAGTCCCTGAGGGGGCCATATAAATAAGGTGTGCCAGATCATAAGACAATTACTTGCCCATATCATTTGTCTATTGCATATGAATTACTGACCATATTATTTAACAGTATACATAGTTATATCTAATCACGGCATATACCTGCCTCAATGTATCACATGTTAGTAATCATTCTATTAGAGATCGCAACACCAATCTCACGTATGCATATATGACCACATTCTATTAGTAAAAATATATCTCATGGCACCATCAAGGGTCATTTAATGACTCAGGATGGATCAAATATTAATGCCAATTATATTCCAGTGGTCATCATGCATATATGAAATACATTGCAAGAGAGACATGGGAATTTATAACCACCAATATCATATACAGTATGTTGTACCCAATAGAAATAACAACATCATATCATATTCACATCAAGATATGTGTCCCCTCAAATACATCCCATATATTCATGACTGTATGTTCCCTACTATAAGCAGATATACCCCGTGACCAGACACATCAAATCACACAAAAGTACATTTAGTACATATGATCAGTTAAATCCTCCATCGGGTGACATCCACAATGTAGATATTCTCTTTTTTCGATGATCACTTGTTAGATGGTCTAGTATAATCATATTCAATCAAAATCGAGATTGTCACGCTGCAAAGAGTGAAGGTTAAAAACAATTAATATACAAAAAATTAAAACCACATATACCCTAAATCAATATTAGACTTTCACAGATATGGGACATAGCTGATGGTTTCGTTAAGGCCTGCGGGTTGGACTGTCTTAAAACAGCAGCGGTGGAAAGTGCTCCGCTCTAATGGAGCTGAAGACACCGAAGATGGAGTCCTCAAGCAAATGTAATTGGGGGTGGGGGACATTATTATAGTCAGTAAATGGAAAGAGAGGGGGAGGAGAGAGATGGTCAGCAGAGGGAGGGGGAGAGGAGAGATGGTCAGCAGATGGAGGGGGAGAGAAGAGTGATGGTCAACAGAAGGAGAGGGAGAGGAGAGTGATGGTCAGCAGAAGGAGGGGGAGAGGAGAGTGATGGTCAGCAGAGGGAGGGGGAGAGGAGAGATGGTCGCAGAGGGAGGAGGGGTGAGGAGAGTGATGCTCAGCAGAGGGAGGGGGAGAGGCGAGATGGTCAGTAGCGGGAGGAGGAGAGGAGAGATGGTCAGCAGAGGAAGGAAGGGTGAGGAGTGTGATGGTCAGCAGAGGGAGGAGGAGAGCAGAGTGATAGTCAGAGGAGAGAGGAGAGTGATGGTCAGCAGAGGGGGGGAGGAGTGTGATGGTCAGCAGAGGGAGGAGAGTAATGGTCAGCAGGGGGAAGGGAGAGTGATGGTCTGCAAATGGAGGAGGGGGTGCATGTGATGGTCTGTAAATGGAGGGATGGGGAGTGTATCATGTGCAGCAAATGGAGGACAGGATTTGAGAACAGAGAATGGGGAGCAAGGGGGTGATAGGTGCAGACACAGTATGGGGAGCCATAGGCTAAATCTGAGTACACAGTATGGGCATGTGTGCAGACAATATGAGTAGTTAGGGGGAATAGGTGCAGAAAAAGTATAGGAAGTGAGGGGAGGTGGGTGCAGACACAATATGTGGAATGAGGAGGAATGGGTATGGACACAGAATGGGTGGGTCATGGGGTGTTGGGTGCAGTCACAGTATGAGGAGAAAGGAGGGACGGGTGTGGACTCAGTATGGTGGTGAGGGGGTATTTTGTGTGCAGACATAGTATGGGGAGCAAGTGGGTGATGAGTACGGAGGTAGTTTGGAGAGAGTACGGGATAAGAGAAATGTGAGGTCACACATAATAAAGACTGGGTAGCGTGGGGGCGGGATGGATGCAGACACGACTGGGTAGTATGTGTTTGTGTGGGGGGTTGCATGGGGTAGAGGAGGCTGCATGGGGTGACAGTGTGAGGCCACAGCAAGGATGAGACAGTATGTTGAAGAGAGAGAGTGTGATGAGAAGGTACAGTATAGAGGACACAGTGTGAGAGGACAGTGGGATTATTTGTTCAGGAGCGCAGTGTAGGGCAGATATTTTCATTTAGACAGAATTATAATGACACTCTTATTTTTAAGGGCACTGTGTCAGGATGTGCTGCAGAAAAGTGGAGAAGATGGAAGTCTGTAAAGACGTGAAAAGTCATCATGGCGTCAGGACAAGATGAAGAAAAGAAAAAGACGACGCCGATCAGAGACAAGGTGATCTATAAGGTACCTGGGTGGAAATGGGGGGGAAGGGGGCCCCCGAAAAATTTCTTGCACCAGGGCCCACTACATTCTGGGTCCGCCCCTGTCTGTGGTGCCCCTATGGCTAGGTGCCACAGGAAGGTACTGCACCCCAAAAAGAAGGTATAGTGCCTCCGTAGCTAAGGGTTTGGAATTGTACTTATGGAGTCTGAATTTACACACAACGCTAGGCCACGTTAGCATAGGGGGACTGACATACAGTAAGTCCCAGGGGGTGGAGCCTAGATTAGAGTAGGAAAACCAGGAAGTAGGAGATTTTTAGTCAGACAGTTCTGGGAAGTCAGTCAGTGAGGATGTGCCTGACAGCTGTGTGACAGGAGGATCACCCATCTCCAGGAGGGTGACCCGGGACAGAAGGGGACGATCCAGCACCGGTTAGTGCTGGCTGGAAATGTCTGGGTCAACACCGGCAACACAGAAGCCGAGGCGGTCAGCAGTTCATCTCTGACTGCAAACCGACGAGCCGCGGTCCCTTAATCACCGTATAGCCATAGGTGCCACAAGATGGTACCTCACTCCTCAGGCCCATAATCTGTCCAAGACTATGAAGGTAATGGTCCATATTCTGGTGGCGGGAGAGATAGTGCATTGCTGCTGCTCCAGTCCGTACTGGTCAAGGATAACCTGTGCCTCACCGTATGAGACCAGGGGACTGATGAGAGAGCTCTGCAAAGGTGGTGAATGACAGAGAAAGGTAGAATTGAGACCCTGAAAGATAACAGAGGAAAGAACATCTTCAGACTCCATAGGGGCTCCCTGAACCTGCAGCTACGTCCCTGTTCTTCCAGACTGTACCGTGTATCGTTTAACGTTTGCCTATACCAGTAAAGTGAAGTTGGAGTTGAATCGGTGTCTGTTTTCCTTCCCGCCGATGCCCCGAAGGCCTCAGCATCCTCGGAGGGGTAAGAACAACTACTCCCCTCATCCATCATCGCTGCCCTGAGGTAAAGCTCCACCTGTGGGGAGCTGTACTACACTAAGCTGCATCCCATCACCTCAGTGGTCTGCCTGCAGTGCTGGTCCCAACATTACCAGGGTCCACAGGTGGCGTCACAGACTATTAATCCTTGTAAATATCTCCCCCCACCAAACAAATGACAGCCAGGGCACGGAACCGGGAACCCGACCACCCGTGATTCCCCGTCACAGCCATCAATCCATTCGGTGTCCAAGTACCCCTCTCCCTGTGCTCATCATATCTTTCTCCAATCTTCAAGAACAAGCATTTTTAGTGCCAGGATGCTGGATGGACAGTGATGCTCAACTTGACTCTTTAGAATTCTCCAAATGTGTTCAACTAGGTTCAAATCATATGAAATAGTTGACCATTAATAACTTTCACCCTGTTTTCCTTCAGAAATACAATAGTGGCCTTTGATGTGTGTTTCCTGAGTTTCGGACTGTGGTATAACTAGAATCCAATGTGCCCTGATGCAGAATTTGGACCTTGGCCCTATCAGCATGTTGGTCAGATGTATGGGCTCTTAAAAATGTAATGTCCCCTATCCTGTGCTCCTTCAAGTAAAAATGAGATCCCCATCCTGGGCCCTTTGAGGTAATCATGTCTTATATCCTTTGCCCCTTCTAGTAAGAATATTCCCCAAACTGTGCCCCTGCCAATAATAATCTCCTCCATCTTGGGACCCTTCCTGGTATGATGTACCTCATCCTGACCAGGCTTTCTCCAGTAATAATATCCCCATCCCGGTGTAATGTCCCCACCTGGGCCCCTTGTAGTAATATATGTCCCCCATTCTGGCAAAATGTCCCCATCCAGTCTTCTTTAAGCTTCAATAATATATTGCTATGTTAATATTTTTTTAATTAATGTTTTTGACATTTAAAAATTAGTATTATTATTTTTATTAAATTATACAAAGATTTGATCTAGAGTAAATGTGTAAATATGAAATAACATTGTCTAAAGTAACCTGGAGGAAATTGTCCAGGTGTTTCTTACTAGTTGTTATAGGTTACAACACACTTCTCAAGGATTGTAGAATGACTTCTAAGAGGGTTGTTGTAATCTTAAAATATCATGATCGAAGGTCTTAAACATATGTCATACAGTCGTGAAAATGTAAGTATAGAAGTCGGAGGAATACTGATTTATTGAGCATAAAATGGGAATCAAACTTTGAAAGTCCTCTCTTCCCTATTTATTTTTTGACATTCATTTAAGGTCGTTTGAACTGGAGGTAAGCAATCCATTAACTGTTACACTAACAAGTGTTAATGTAGTTCCTGTCTTTCCTCTAAAGGCCCATAAAACCTTGGGGCTTTTAGGATTTACACATTCTCATAAATCTTGTATCCAGGTGTTTCTTCACCCCTTTCCGTAATCAGAAATGACACTGCTCTTGCCCAAATCTGGTTGAATTTCTTTTCGAGTGCATAAGATGTTTGCATAGGCCAAGTCTCTAAAGCATGGACGTCATGACTGAAAGCTCACTGTGACAGCTTTCCTTTCAGACTCCTTGTCTAATGAACCATGAAATTGGGCTAAAATATACAGCTGTGTAAAGATTATGAAATTGTCCTAAAAGAGATACAAGCACCTTCCACAAGTGAGGTTTCTTCGGGTTGATATATGAGAAAACAACTCCAAAGTAACAAATCGGTAATCCTTTTATTTTGAGTTTAACATTTTTTTAACTCATTAATGTCAGATAAGTAGCTACTTTACCATTGCAAATAAATTTAACTTTTGCATTTGTAATACAGGTTGACAAATTATTTTAGCTACGCTGAGCTATAATTGATTTTACTTAGACTATTTTTGCCTAAGCCCTGAACTCGTTCCGTCATCATCCCACCAAACATAATGATATGCTATGAATGAATTCTAGAATATGGATCATTCGCAGCAATGAGGGCACCTCTCCTCTCGGAGCGAGGTGTTCTGCTGATACGCCTTATGTCCAGCTAATTAGAAGAAAATGAGCTTTAATGTACATAGCAGAATGCTCTCCGGAACTTGTTTTTCAGACACTTCGCTATTGAGCAAGGTACTAATTCCTTTAGTTTATTATTAGAAGAGATCACAAGTGGTGTGATTATAGATAGTGATGGGCGAATCCTAAATTACTCGGAATCGCTTGACTCTAGCGAGTCCGAGCACAGGACTCGCTACTCGTTGCGAGTCTAGCGAGTCCAATGTTAATGAATGGGGAAGCGAGTAATAGCGAGTAGTGTGAGATTTACAAATCGCAGATGTGTCTCGGAAGCTTCAGCCTGAAGCAATCCTAGTTTTGTCATTTATTTGCATTGGACTCGTTTACTTTGCAACTGTAATCGCTGGGAAACTCGCACAGATAAGAGTCCTGTCTCCTCTGTGCTGGCTGCCACAGCTCCAGGGTCCTAGAGCCTGCCTGCTGCCTGATGTAGCAGTGCTGAGATTGTTCTCAGTCTGCTCATTCCCTGTGTACAGACATGAATGTCTGTGCACAGAGATGATGTAGCAGAGCTGAGATTGTTCTCAGTCTGCTCATTCCCTGTGTACAGACATGAATGTCTGTGCACAGAGATGATGTAGCAGAGCTGAGATTGTTCTCAGTCTGCTCATTCCCTGTGTACAGACATGAATGTCTGTGCACAGAGATGATGTAGCAGAGCTGAGATTGTTCTCAGTCTGCTTATTCCCTGTGCATAGACATCTATATTTATGCACAGGGGATGTAGCAGAGAGGACATCGCGTTTTGGACTGCGTCGGACGGAAGAGGATTTTTTTAATTAAAGATGGAGTCCCTAATGGCTTTTTTTTTTTATTTCTAATAAAAAATTTTCCGCTGGAAGAGCGGGGTTCAGCGCCAGAGGATGGCGCTTCAATGAACGCGCCATCTTCTGGGGCGGCTGCGGGCTGCAATTTGCAGCGGGGGGTGCCCAGAAAGCTTGGGCATCCCTGCGCTGCGGATTCCAGCCCCCAGCTGCTTAGCTGTACCTGGCTAGACATAGAAATTGCGCGGAGCCCCTCGCATTTTTTTTTAATTATTTCATGAAATTCTGAGATTCTGACTCTGACTCTGAGACTCTGACTCTGAAATTCATGAAATAATAAAAAAAAAATGCGTGGGGCTCCGCGCAATTTCTATGTCTAGCCAGGTACAGCTAAGCAACTGGGGGCTGGAATCCGCAGCGCAGGGATGCCCAAGCTTTCTGGGCACCCCCCGCTGCAAATTGCAGCCCGCAGCCGCCCCAAAAGATGGCGCGTTCATTGAAGCGCCATCCTCTGGCGCTGAACCCCGCTCTTCCAGCGGCCCTGGTAGCGGTGGCACGCTGGGTAATAAAGAGGTTAGGGCCAGCTTTGTATTATCAGCTGGCCCTAAGCCCGAAATTTATGGCGGTCACGCCAATATTAGACATGACCGCCATGAATTTCTATTAAATTGTTTTAAAAAAAACACAACACAAGGAAAATTTTTTATTAGAAATAAAAAAAAAAGCCATTAGGGACTCCATCTTTAATTAAAAAAATCCTCTTCCGTCCGACGCAGTCCAAAACGCGATGTCCTCTCTGCTACATCCCCTGTGCATAAATATAGATGTCTATGCACAGGGAATGAGCAGACTGAGAACAATCTCAGCTCTGCTACATCATCTCTGTGCACAGACATTCATGTCTGTACACAGGGAATGAGCAGACTGAGAACAATCTCAGCTCGGCTACATCATCTCTGTGCACAGACATTCATGTCTGTACACAGGGAATGAGCAGACTGAGAACAATCTCAGCACTGCTACATCATCTCTGTGCACAGACATTCATGTCTGTACACAGGGAATGAGCAGACTGAGAACAATCTCAGCACTGCTACATCATCTGTGTGCACAGACATTCATGTCTGTACACAGGGAATGAGCAGACTGAGAACAATCTCAGCACTGCTACATCATCTCTGTGCACAGACATTCATGTCTGTACACAGGGAATGAGCAGACTGAGAACAATCTCAGCACTGCTATATCATGTCTGTGAGCAGGCAGGCTCTAGGACCCTGGAGCTGCACAGAGAAGACAGCTGGACTCGGCTCGCAAAGAAACAGCAGTTATCTGCGAGTTTCCCTGCTATCACTGGCACAGTAGCCAGTGATTACTCGCACCAGTCTAATGCAAACAATGGCAATCCTAGTTTTGTCAGCGTTTCTGACAAAACTAGGATTGATATTGATTTGCATTGGACTCGTGCGAGTAATCACTGGGAAACTCGCAGAGTACCCTTACTACTCGCCGAGTAACGAGTCCTAGCGAGTAGATTCGCCCATCCCTAATTATAGACAGGATAAAACTGCAGTTATGTGACTGCTAAAGCAATAAGGTAACATCATTTTCTTTTATGACAAGTTTTAATATTTATAACAAACTCAAGTTTCTCAAAGATGTTTTCTAGCGTAAATGAAACCTCTCAGATCGTTTATGCCCCCAACCTATCAGTATCTTGATCTGCATGTTTAGAATCCTTTCTTTACCATCCCTGTATAAGCTAACAGTATACTCTAAAATTGGAGAGAAAAGCTTTTATTACCTTTGAATTCCAGATACAAATGAGCCCAGCGACTAGTCAACTACTGTGGGTGTGATAACCTAATTTCCAAGAACTGTTGTCATGAGAATCTCCCTCCTGCCCGCAGCGCTTCGTGGGAGCGAGATTCTGATGATGACAGCACTTGGACTATCACACCCACACTAGTCGACTAGTCGCTGGGCTCATTTGCATCCGAAAATCAAAGGTAATATAAGCTTTTTTCCACTTTTAGACTACACTATTACCTTATAAAGGGATGGTTAGGAGAGGATTTCTGTCCCTGTGTAATTTGCCTTATTATTTGGGTGTACATGTTCTGACATCAGGAGGCACAGCGCGCATGATCTGGAGCCGGGAAGTAGCCGCCTGGCTAACACGCACACAGAGTAGGGCCAGAAATTAACCCTTCCCAGTTCCAGATTATCACTGAGCGGCATAACGGTCAAGGATAGTAATGATGGGCAAAAGGCGATTAGGGGAACTAGTCTAACCCTTAGACTGGGGGTCTCTGGCTCGTCCTGTTCCCAGAATTACCTCTGAAGGTGAGGATGTCCTGGCCACTACCCTTGTCCATGCTGCTGATCAGACCTAGGTGCATGCCCCCTCATCTCCACTTCAAGAAGCACAGCAACTCCCACAAAAAAAGGATAACTCCAAGCAAAATACAGCAGGAAGGCTTCAGCACACACTTCACTAAGCTCAGGGTCCATGCAGAGACAAAACTCTAACAGCAACATCTCCTGGTAGAAGAGGGAACTATTTAAAGGCCACTTTACAATAGACAAGAAAAGAAAGTCCGCTCTCCTAGCATCCTTCTCTGTTTCCCCTTCGTCTCTGCACCAATACCAAATATCCAAGAATAGATCCAGCAAGTAAAGGAGTTCTCCACACTTTGAGTTCTCATAAAATATCCATTTATTTTGACAAAAGTTCATGATCACAGATTAATACACGGTGACGCCTTTTGGCTAGCTTGTAGCCTTATGTCAAAATAAATGGATATTTTATGAGAACTCAAAGTGTGGACAACCCCTTTACTCACTGGATCTATTTTTGAGTATGGACAGCTATGTAACATGACAGACCCCCTAACCTAAAGAGCTGTAATAAACCATAGACAGCAGCAGCTTCTGACATTAACTCTGTAGTTACAACAGGAATTAAACTTATGAAATTACTGCAGAGCAGTCCAAGAAGACTGCAGCAAATGATTCACGTGGCACAGATCATGCGCACTACACCTTCTGAAGTCAGGACTAGTAAACCCAATACTGAGGCACACTGCACAGGTCTGGAAAGAAGTGCAGGCGGGTGCGAGATTCAGATGACATCTTATATAAGACCAGCTGACGCGATGCTCAGCAAAATCTCCTCTGTAATCAGTTCAGGGAGAGTGGATATAAGAGGGAGATATTAGGTTATAGCAGGCATACATGCAATGTTCAATTGCTATTCAGTAATTATATACCGCTAAGCACCATTAAAACAATAGTCCTTTTCAGGGCTACATACTGTACTTTCTCTAGTAAGATTGATATAGACACACAGACAGATAAATAGACATACAGACATATAGAGAGATATATAATTGCACAACCATCAACATATAATGGAATTGCTCCCTGTGGAGCTTTTCATACAGATTTTTATGATTAAATAATTTAATAAATACTGTAAATGAAAAAACGATGTTGCTGATATTATCAGGCTGCAAATGTCTATGGTTCTTTGGCCTCTTTTAGCCTAAAAATACGTCATGGGAGCAGTGTGGACTACTTCGGAGCTACAGGGTTTTCTTAAATAAAAATATTTGAACTGTTTCATGTTTTTATATTTTTACCTCTTTCTTTTTTAAATTGTTCACATTTGTGGACTACTTCATGTTTGGTGAACTACTTTGGATCTTCATGGCTTTTGTTTAATAAATTGGTGATCAAGGGCAAGAGATGGGGGTTTTTTTAGAGTAAAATAGTAGTGTTTTTCTTTTTACTTATTGGGTTAGTAATGGGGTGTCTGATAGATGCCTCTCCATTACTAACACAAGGGCTTAATGCCAGCGCACACTACACAGTTGACATCAACCCCAACTTCCATTATCCCTATTGACTCCGCACCAGCGCAATTGGAAAAAGCCGAGGCAAAGCACCAGAATTGGTGAATCTTATGTCATGCGCCACTTCTGGGGCAGTTGTGGGCAGGTTTTTTTAGAATGTGAAGGGTCATATAACTATGAATCTTCCCAGCCTGATAATATCAGCTCATAGCTATCTGCTTTACCTTTGCAAGTCATCAAAAATAAGGGGGGACCCCATGCTGTTTTGCTCAATTAATTATTTATTAGGTTAAACACGTTTGGTGACATATGAATGGCACTAAAGGATGTAATTGCATAACATGTAGGGTGGTGGAACATTACTTAGCTTTGGTCAACTTCCTTTTTCTTCAGCTTCCTGTCATTCAACCAACTTTATTGAGACATAAAAGTATGCGTCAAAAATGTGGCAAAAATGCAATGAAAAATGCAAGTGAGCGGAGGTGTGGGATTTATATGGAAATTCAGCTATGTGAGCCTGAACAAACACTGAATGTGTTTACATACCAAAGGAAGGCATTTTTTTGTTTTCTTTTTAATTTAGCTTGATATACAAGTCATTTACAGGAAAGATTGTTTTGTAACATTTTCTCCTGTAAGATCCATTTTATCTTCGATTTTGTATTTTTTATTTTCAGTATGTGAAAGGTAAAAGTGGAGCAATGCTCTGATAACATTGTTCCCAGCATAGGTTTGGGAATCAGAAATGTGTCCAGGCGTCATCCCCATATGCTGTATCCATTCCATTTGGGCACTATTTTCATCAACTTCTGTATTATTTCTGCTTACCCAGCCCTCCTTGTGGGGTCTTCTGGAAAAATGCTCAAGTTTCCCATTGACTTCCATTATACTCGGTACTCGAGTCAAGCTCATCCAAGTTGTCCGACCAGCTTAATGAGAGTACCGAGCACTCAATCATTTTAGTACTCACTACTGGACTTATGCAAAATGGAAATAATGTACCTTTAGATATAATTCTGAAATTCTTGCCGCTGGCCTATGCATGAGACATATTCATTAAGTTTCATTAAATTGTTCAGTAAAGAAAAAAAAATTTCTTGACTCTGCTCTCTCCCATTCATCACTATTCCTTTTGATCCTGCCCTGCCATGTCAAGCAGCAGCATGAGGTCTACAGAGGAGTGTCGTCAAGTTTGCAGCAGAACACACCCCCAACCAAGACCCCATTGATCCTATCAATCGCTCAAGAGTCTCTGAGAAGTGCTCAGATCATGGGACAGGAGTGCGCAGCTCCTACCTGACTGCTCATATAGCACCTCAGGGTCCAGTTGCTGGTGACCTCTATGCAGCAGGTAGCCGTGGCTCAGCTACTGCTGCACAGAGGTCAGTGGCTCGCTAGCCAGGAGATGACCGGCGCGGACATCCACGCGTGGCTCTTTTGCATACGCTGCGCTCATTGGTCGCCACGGCTGGCAGCGACCAATGAGCGCTGGCGCGCAATTTCGGCCTCAGACAGACATGATTAGGCAATTATATAGTAGACTGGCTGTACTACCCGGCTACGCCCGGGTTAATAAATAGCTGCTATTAGCTATAACAAAATGGAATTTGAATATGTCATATTAATGACCTGTAGGAAAATAGAAGCTGAGCTGTGATTGGTTGCTATAGGCAGCCTAATAAATCTCCAGCCAACAGTAAACCCTCCCCCCCGGCCGGGCAGTATATATTACCTCACACATACACATAAAAGACAGCTCATGTGACTGACATCTGCCTTGATTCCCTATATGGCACATGTGTTGCACATTGGCTGTGTTTAATCAGATGTTTATTTTTGGAAATTAAAGATACCAAACGTATGAGGCGAGTTGTGTGAGGTGATTTGTGCACATCTGTGTTTGTCTGTGTGGTGTGTGTGTCCCTGGGGTGTGTGTGTGTCCCAGTGGTGTGCGTGTGTCCCTGTGGAGGGGTCCCTGTGGTGTGTGTCCTTTTGGGGGGGAGGGGTGTCCCTGTGGTGTGTGTCCTTGTGGGGGGGAGGGGTGTCTCTGTGGTGTGTGTCCATCCCTATGGGGTCTGTGTGTTCCTGTGGGGTGTGTGTGTGTGTCTCTCTGTCCCTGTGGGGTGCGTATGTGTGTATGTCCCTGTAGTGTGTGTGTCCCTGTGGGGTGAGTGCATGTGTCCCTATAGGGTGGTATGTGTGTGTGTCCCTGTGGGGGGGGTGTCTGTGTGGTGTGTGTCTCTGTGCTGTGTGTGTCTCTTTGTGGTGTGTGTGTTTGTGTTCGGGTGCGTGGTGAGTATCCAATGTTGGATCTTTAGGTTCTTGAAAGCAGAGACGCCACTCGCCCGAGTCTTAATCGGTGTTTTAATGAGGGAACGTGTACATTCAAGGCAGGGAGGGGGAGGACGGGGCAACTGACGACGGCACCGTTTCGCACTTGTGTGCTGACCCGTGGAAGCACACAAGTGTCTCTGCTTTCAAGAACCTAAAGATCCACTGCTGTTGTGCTCGAGGACTGGCACCCCTGTTCTATAGCCTGAGTGCTCCTAATTTGGTCCGCCCGGCGAGCTGTCGGCTCTGGTGCCCTGTATTCCTTCTGTACCTGTGTGTAGTATCCAATGTTGGGGCTCCACCTTAGCTGTTATTCTTTGTGAGCATGTGGTGTGTATACATGTCCCCGTGTGTGGTGAATATTCCATGTCAGGGCCCCACCTTAGTGACTATATGCTGTTAGTCTTTGGTGCTGTCATTAAGCCCTTCTCATTCACAACTGTGAACTGGTAACTGTCACTTTCTCTCCATTATGCAAATAGGGCCAAAATTGTTTGGTGAACTGGAATGCGCGGGGTTAAAATTTCGCCTCACAACATAGCCTATGACGTTCGCAGGGTCCAGACGTGTGATTGTGCAAAATTTTGTGGCTGTAGTTGCGACGGTGTAGATGCCAATCCCGGACAAACACACACACACACACACATTCAGCTTTATATATTAGATATGCAAAAGTTTGTGATTGTAAATTTGACAGTGCAGATTTCTTTAGTGGACATACATACACACATGCACACATGCACACATACATACATACATGCATACGTACACACATACACACATACATACACACATACACACATATGCACATTTATACATACATACACACAAACATACATACACACATACATACACACATATGCACATACATACATACATACATATACACATACATACATACACTCATACATACATGCATACACACATACATACATACACACATACATATACACATATGCACATACATATATGTTTATATATTACATTGAGATATTTAAATTAGAATTAATAATTTTGGTAAGCAGTGTAAGTAAATTAATTTAAAGAAGTAATTTTTACTACATAAAAATTTGACAAAGACATGGTAATGAAACTTTCCCTTTTACATACTTTTTTGTCGTAAATTTTAATGATACTTTAATTATTAATAAATTTAAATATGTAATATTTTAATTTAATTTCCACTAAACACTGGTACAATATTGTCATATTATCTGATGATGTTCATTACTATGCCATAAATAGCAGTAACTTAATCAATACCAGCATTCATCAGATTTTCCATACATACCTACCTTGTTGTTTTAGTTTTAGACAATTCAACTACTATTGCACAGATTTACATTTGCCTATTTTTCTTTGCATTTAGTAACCTAAACCATTAATAATATAGTTGAATAATTAATATCACACATTCTAGAATCTCCCAATGCGATAGAAACTGTCTAGTCTACTCTATAATAATGCTACTTTTGTATGTGACAGAGATGCCTCGGGACCCCAGTCCAGGTGGGATTGCAACTTCTGAACCCCCAGAGCTTCATCCGTAGTTTTAAATGTTTAAAAAAAAGATATATTTTTCATTTTAGAAAAGCATCTTTTAGTCATATGCATTTTATTTTTAAATAATTCACTTTACTTAAGGTCACATACATTATTGTGCTACCACACCATGCTAAATTGGGTGGCGGATAGAAGGAATGGGATCCCATATAATCTTTTTTTTTCAGGTTTGCATAAACTATGAAACTTACAAAAGGACAAAAAGGAAGCATACTATGGCCATGACATCAGTACGGTGGGCAGAAAATTCCCTCAGAGTTGGGGTTAGGATTAGGTTTAGGGTTAGGTGTTAGGGTTTAGGGTTGCCTGTGGGCATTTTTCCTTGTGGGCATTTTTCAGGGAACCAATGGCAGTACATGGCCATATTATGCCTCTTTATAACCTTAGAGTTAAATGAAACTGTAAGACTGCAAAATATAAATCTGCATATGCCAAATTCATAGTTCCTTCATAGTCCATATTTTTCTGACATGAAAAAACTAGTTGCATGTCCGATCAGATACCTTTCATTGCTTCTAGGGGAGAATAACCCCACATTAAATTGCCACATAAAGAAGCAGGGCCTCTTAAATTTCAAATTAGCTTAGGTTTTAATAGATATATTTTTATTACTGATGTATGTAAAGTGCTATGGAATTAATAATGCTATATAAATGAATAAATATTATGATATTATATTATTACAGATCCATTCCAGGTCAGAAAAAATCATTAAATTCATGTCCAGGCTTAGACTGTGTGCATATGACCAACAGTGACTCCAATAAATTTGATAGGAAGAATAGAAACACTTGTAAGAGTAATGTACTGTAGGATTACTCAGGGATCAATTTGCATTTGGGACTACACAGTGAAAACCAAACTCTTACAATGAGCAAATCTATATTTATCAAACGTGGTAGATAGAATGAGATGTGCAGCAAATGTAAAAGTTCATCAAACGGGTAACACAGAAATCTCTGGAAATACTTCTTAGCAAGATAACAAAACACAAAGCCACGGGAGATAATTCTCACTGGGAGAAACCGATGCAGAAAAAGCAAGTCCAACACTTATTGGTGTAGTACAGCTTTTGAAGAGTCCTGATGTTCATGTAACTGCACTATAAACAAAAGTTAATTTTGTGCTAGCAGGGCACACAATATTTATGTGATACAGGGCTTGTGAAGCTGGAGAAAAGTCAGGAACTAACACAGACAGCTGCAAGCAGGAGAGTAGCTGAGTCTGGAGAGATTACAGGAGTCCAAGGCAATAGCTTGAAAATCTGGAGCACATCAGCAGGAGGTGGAGCACACTTGGGAAGCACTGAAAGCCTGGAATTCAAACTGATACGCGAGCACAGGTGGATGGTAGGACGACGTTTATAAAGGCAAAGGGTAAAATCACATGATCAGGAATGAAGCAGCAGACTGTCGTGAACCGATGACTAACATAAAGATTCCACAGAAGTCGTTGGTGACTATACTGACCGCAATCCCTGACTACACACCGCAACTAGAAGTAGCCGTGGGATGTAACTAACCAGACCTAGACACCTCTGCACAGCCAGAGAACTAACTGCTCCTAAAGATGGATGTAGGAAAAGTTATCTTGCCTCAGAGCAGAACCCCAAAAGAATAGCAAGCCCCCTCAGATATTAACTGGGAAACCAGAGAAAGAAAAACAAACACAGGCAGAGTAAAACGTTTAGCAAATGAGGCCAAACTAGCTATATAGGAAAGACAGGATAGAATACTATTGCGATCAGTATAAAACACTATCAAAACACCACCTACAGCAGATAGTACAAAAATTACTCTAAGTCACTAAGACTCGGCGCCCTCTATATCTGCAGACTTCTATAAATCAAATGCCATCAGAACTGGAAATAACAGATAAAAGTGAATGGTAAAATTCCTAGTAAGAAAACTTCCTATCTGAGAGCAGATAAACAAATATACAGACTAAATTGCAAACCCACAGATCAGAATAAGACAAAACATAAGCAGAACCTTAAGCACACAAAAGTCTGCCACAAAATATCAAAAAAAATCCACTTAGCTTGCAAAGAATTCCACAGAGCAGAAGAAACAAGATAGATGTGAACTCCTCCAGGAACCAAAGACAACTGGCAAGGATTGATCCACTTCAAACCATTATATGCTCCAAGAACCACCATCTCCTGTGAAGCCACACAGTCAGCTGCATCACCAGCAACAACCACTGGGGCTCCAATGAATCACACAGCGGACGCCATATTATAAAGGGGCAACATGCACAGAATGTCAACAGAGATCCAAAGTCCTAACATTAAGTTAATGAAGGCCATTGAATGCTGTTGGTATCTGTGTTGTAGCAGATCAGGCCACGCATTACAGTTTTCATTCTGGAGAATAGAGCCTTAAACAGACATTTTGCATTGCAAAATTAGTTATAACGTAAGATCTACTTATTTACTTTTCCTTTTTCCTTTGTAAAGCATTATATTTACCAATAGTAAGAAACAGTAAAGGTTTCATATAGATAGAAGAATTTATTACATAATTTAATACAGTATACTCTCATCTCCTGTGGGCATCACCACTATCTTTCCTGTGAGACAATGAAGGCAACAATCCGGTGTTAGAGCGCTCAATCTCTTCGCCATCTGATCTGATCTGAACTAGTAAACAGATAATATAACATGGAGTGCTGCACCTGACCAGCTAAGTGAGCCTTTACTCTCTGAACATTGGGTTTGGATTCTCCATATTGTTCCACTTTGGTGATGTTAAAAAATGAAATTTTACACATGTGAGAACGATCATCACAAATCCATCTGCAGGAATGTGATGTAAAAGTGCATCTCACGGAAGAAGATAGCTTATATAACTTATTACTTCAGCTGCAGTGAGAGTCTGAAGTTATCACTGCTGTCATTCGCTGTCAGTATCGATGAAGAAGAGCTACAAAGCAGACATTTGTCAGGCTGAAACATATGTTACCCAATAGATGGTAAAAATCCACTAAACCAGCTCTGGATAGCTGGAACATGAATTGTAATCCAGAATATCTTCATGGTCTAATTTAGGAGGTGCAGCTATGGGGATTTTAGAGGTAGGAAATTAAACATACGCCAGTCAGCCAAATAACAAATCAGGAGTATTGCAACGGGACATAATTAAGATTCAATGGCTGCTGCTTTACAGTTGGTGGAACAATCTCATTTAAGGCTCCGCTACATGTCACGACATCGTTAACGATGTCGCTGATAAGTCACGGGTTTGGAGTCGTTCCATCGATATCGTTAGTACGTTGTTGCGTGTAACACCGAGATTCAACTAGTCGTTGGAGTCGTTGGATCGCTGATCGCAGGTTTGAGAACATATTCTCAAACCTCACGATCAACAATCAGCCAACCTGCTATATCGTCGTGTGTGACACCGTGATAACGATGTCGTTTACGACTTCGCCCATTCACATCAATGAGCAGGTATCGTTCGCTGGGTTGTGCGAACAATACCTGCTCACAACATCGTTGGTCAGTTATTCACGATATCTAGACGTGTGACATCTCTCCAACTATGTCAAAACGATGTCGGAAACGACCGTGCTCCCACGAGATTGTTGCCGACATTGTTCCAACGTCGTGCTGTGTAACGGTACCTTTAAGGGGATCTCTGCTCATTTTTTGTGCAATTATTTTTACAGATTTTTTAAGTAAAACAACTGTACAAAATAACAATAAAACCTTTCCCCAAAACGTTCGCACTCACCATCCTCCTTTTCCATACAATGTTATTACATGCTGGACATGGCATATATATTTAAATACACCTACCAGTCTATTTACTTGCAATTTCTAGAAAAAAGGCATTAACTATCATGTACATTGCATGCTGTATATATTACTATTTTAATTAAAGACAAAGAAAATGTAAACTGTAACAATTAGACAGACTGCACAACAAATTTGAAGTTTTTCCCATAAGTCTCGTGGCCGATCCAAGGATGTTCATTCACTGATATTAGTGATGGGCGAGTCCTAAATTACTCGGAATCGCTTGACTCTAGCGAGTCCAGCCCGGGACTCGCTACTCGTTGCGAGTCTAGCGAGTCCAATGTTAATGAATGGGGAAGCGAGTAATGTGCGATTTACAAATCGTAGATGTGTCTCAGAAGCTTCAGGCTCTATCTGCTACAATAGCTAAATCATGTTTAATAGGCTCCCACTGTTACTTCCGGGGCCGCCTATTAAGCTCATTACATATTCACTGCACTGTCAAACTAACAGCCAATCACAGGAGCTCACACTCTGTGGGAGCCTCTGTGATTGGCTGTTGTAATCAGACTGGATTTTCTCAGTCTGGACAGTGATTCTGCTTGGTTGCCATACACATTAGTGTATGGCAACCAACCTGGCGTTGTAGGGTGTAAAATAAATAATTATTTAAAAAAAAAAAACGCGTGGGGCTTCGCAGCATTTTTAAGTCTAGCCGATGAAAGCAGGCAAACTGCGAGCTGCCACCCTCAGCTGCTTAATTTCCCCTTGGCTAGCAAAAAAAATGTATGGGCTCCACCCTATTTTCCATGCCAGCCAAGGTAAAACTAAGCAGCTGAGGGCTGGTATTCTCAGCGGGGTGAGGGCCCATTGTTATAGGGCCACCCCACGCTAAAGAATAGCAGCCCGCAGCCGCCCCTGAAAATGGCGCATTAATAATAAGCGCCATTTCCAGGCGCCTTACCGGGCTCTTCCAGTGGCCCTGGTGGCGGTGGCACGCTGGGTAATAAAGGGGTTAATACCAGCTTTGTTATACAAGCTGGTATTAAGCCCGAGATTCTTAATGTCAGGCCAAGTTTGACCCGGCCACTAAGAATCTAAAAAAAAACACCACACAGAGAAAAATTCTTTATTAAAAATAAAGACACAGACAGCATTAGGGACACCATCTTTATTTCCACCACATATCCCTCCAAAGATCCAGGTCTTCTCTTCTTCTCTGCTTAGTTTTACCTTGGCTGGCATGGAAAATAGGGCGGAGCCCATGCATTTTTTTTTGCCAGCCAAGGGGAAATTAAGCAGCTGAGGGTGGCAGCTCGCAGTTTGCCTGCTTTCATCGGGCTAGACTTAAAAATGCTGCGAAGCCCCACGCATTTTTTTTTTTTAAATTATTATTTGTTTTACACCCTACAACGCCAGGTTGGTTACCATACACTAATGTGTATGGCAACCAAGCAGAATCACTGTCCAGACTGAGAAAATCCAGTCTAATTACAACAGCCAATCACAGAGGCTCCATCAGAGTGTGAGCTCCTGTGATTGGCTGTTAGTTTGACAGTGCAGTGAATATGTAATGAGCTTAATAGGCGGCCCCGGAAGTAACAGCGGGAGCTGTTATAACAATTATACAGGACTCGGATTCGTAGACTCGCTCAGACTCGCTCAGACTCGCTGCTGACAGCGGCTATCCGTGAAGCGGTGCGATTGTTTAAACGATTTGGGGAGATTCAAGCTACATAGCGATGGGATATAGCTAGTCTAGCGAGTGAGAAAAAGTACAACTCTGACAAAACTAGGATTGCCATTGACTTGCATTGGACTCGTTACTGTGCGAGTAATCGCTGGGAAACTTGCCGAGTACCGAGTCCTGTGAGTCCCTTACTACTCGCCGAGTAACGAGTCCTAGCGAGTAGACTCGCCCATCCCTAACTGATATCACTTTTTTAAATCTAATACAAGTACCTCTTTTTTAAAAAATTGCACTGTCATAGGTCATCATTTAATTAACCTTATTTATAAATTCCTTTTTAGTTGGCACATTATTTTGAATCCAGTATCCAGCAATTAACTTACAAGGTAAGTACAATAGTCAATTTATGGCAGCTGTACCACAAGGATCCAACGAGTGTTCCTCCACATAACCCAGAATACACGTCTTGAGGGTTCTGGTTACCTTAACGTTAAAGATTTTATCTCTCATGTCTAGTCCCTTTTTCTTGAAACCATGAAGTTGAGAGATCCCCATAGAATGTGACTCAAATTTGTGGCTTCTGCATTCTACATTACATGTTGGACATTTGGCATCTTGTCTGAGTCAAATGTTGGGAATTCTGCAAACCCTACGCGCAGTATATCACTGTGCGAGTTTGACTCTTTTAGTCAAAGATAGTAAAGAAACTGACTGTAAGTTCATTTCTCATTGGCTTTTTGTTTCCCATTGATGTATACTTATGAAGAGATATTAATCTAAGTACTTACTAAGAGAGCATGGAGTGTGTAAATGAGAGCTAAAATAGTGCCTTAGATCCCATTAGGAAGATCATTGAATTGTGTTATTCAGATATTCGTTTATTTATTTTGTGTTTCAAAAGCACGGCAAATTTGAAGAAAGTGATGAAAACATATTAGATAAATTGACTTCTTCTAACTCATGACATTATTTAAAAACATCATTGATTAACAGTTGGGACAGTCTGATGATGCCTAACGCTTAGGTTAGTATAACACTATAGTATTTTTGAATCTGGGGGCATGCAGGAAAGCCTGCATGTCCCGGATTCCCCCTCAATGATAAACTGAATGCTCCTGCACCCCGTTTTGCAGATTTTGCAGGCATCTGCTGGATGGTAAATTACACGTTCCTAGGGCGTGTCATTTAGAAATGTGATCTGCCCATATACAGAACATTGAGCATGGACCGGAAATCCAGATCCACCAGGATCCGGAGTCCAAGTTATAAGTGACTCATAGCCCAAACTCTACTTTTACCTGTGGTGCATTGGATCCATGTAGATGCAGGTTTTCATGCTTTTTCCCGAAGACCAAATCACAACAAGATGCAGATTTTGTCTCCATGAAAACACTGTGGACACATGTACAGTGTTGGCCAAAAGTATTGACACCCCTGCACTTCTGTCAGATAATACTCAGCTTCTTCCTGAAAATGATCGCAATCACAAATTCTTTGGTATTATTATCTTCATTTAATTTGTCTTCAATGAAAAAAACACAAAAATAATTGTCCTAAAGCCAAATTGGATATAGTTCCACACCAAACATAAAAAAGGGGGTGGACAAAAGTATTGGCACTGTTAGAAAAATCATGTGATGCTTCTCTAATTTGTGTAATTAACAGCATCTGTAACTTACCTGTGGCACCTAACAGGTGTTAGCAATAACTAAATCACACTTGCAGCCAGTTGACATGGATTAAAGTTGACTCAACCTCTGACCTGTGTCCTTGTGTGTACCACATTGAGCATGGAGAAAAGAAAGAAGACCAAAGAACTATCTGAGGACTTGAGAAACCAAATTGTGAGGAAGCATGAGCGATCTCAAGGCTACAAGTCCATCTCCAAAGACCTGAATGTTCCTGTGTCTACCGTGCGCAGTGTCATCAAGAAGTTTAAAGCCCATGGCACTGTGTCTAACCTCCCTAGATGTGGACAGAAAAGAAAAATTGACGAGAGATTTCAACTCAAGATTGTGCGGATGGTGGGTAAAGAACCTCGACTAACATCCAAACAAATTCAAGCTGCCCTGCAGTCCGAGGGTACAATAGTGTCAACCCGTACTATCCGTCGGCGTCTGAATGAAAAGGGACTGAATGGTAGGAGACCCAGGAAGACCCCACTTCTTACCCTGAGACATAAAAAAGCCAGACTGGAGTTTGCCAAAACTTACCTGAGAAAGCCTAAAACCTTTTGGAAGAATGTTCTCTCTTTTTGGGCAAAGGCATCAACATAGAGTTTACAGGAGAAAAAAAGAGACATTCAAAGAAAAGAACACGGTCCCTACAGTCAAACATGGCGGAGGTTCCCTGATGCTTTGGGGTTGCTTTGCTGCCTCTGGCACTGGACTGCTTGACCGTGTGCATGGCATAATGAAGTCTGAAGACTACCAACAAATTTTGCAGCATAATGTAGGGCCCAGTGTGAAAAAGCTGGGTCTCCCTCAGAGGTCATGGGTCTTCCAGCAGGACAATGACCCAAAACGCACTTCAAAAAGCACTAGAAAATGGTTTGAGAGAAAGCACTGGAGACTTCTAAGGTGGCCAGTAATGAGTCCAGACCTGAATCCCATAGATCACCTGTGGAGAGATCTAAAAATGGCAGTTTAGAGAAGGCACCCTTCAAATATCAGGGATCTGCAGCAGTTTGCCAAAGAAGAATGGTCTAAAATTCCAGCAGAGCATTGTAAGACACTCATTAGGGTATGTGCCCACATAGTGGTTTAACGTCGGTTTAGCAGCGAAAACCGCCGGCGGTTTAGCATAGGTTTTATTTAAATTTATGTAAATCCTAAGCAGTGTTAGGACTTACAAGTAACCCTATGTAATTTAGAAAACGCTGTGCACACATAGTCGGTTTATGTGACCGGATCCGCCAGAGGTTGAGCTGTTTCCCAGCGTTTTAGCAGCATACAACATGTCAATTCTTCTCAGCGGTTTTTGAGCGTTTCTGAGGCAGAAAAGGTTTCCAGCATGAACAAAATCCTCCATAGAAAACCGCTTTTAAAACCGCCGGAAAAACCGACTGAAAAACACTGTTCAACAGCTCTTAAAACCGCTGGAAAACCGCTGAGAAACCGCAGGAAAAGCGCTGGAGACTTCTGAGCTCAGGAGTCTAGGCTCCTTGAATTTTCCAGCGGTTTACTGACAGTCTGAACGTCCCTAAACCTCTATGTGGGCACATACCCTTAATGGTTACCTGAAGTGGTTGATCGCAGTTATTTTGGCTAAAGGTTGTGCAAACAAGTATTAGGCTGAGGGTGCCAATACTTTTGTCTGCCCATTTTTGGAGTTTTGTGTGAAATGATCAATGTTTTGCTATTTGCTTCATTCTCTTTTGTGTTTTTTCATTGAAGACAAATTAAATGAAGATAATAATACCAAAGAATTTGTGATTGCAATCATTTTCAGGAAAAAACTGAGTATTATGTGACAGAATTGCAGGGGTGTCAATACTTTTGGCCAACACTGTATACAAATTGTATGCACCCGCAAGTGCCTGCAGCTCCATTGAAAGTCAATACAGCCAAAAACTGATGCGGGTGCATTCAGTTTGTGATGGATTCACAATGATGCTGAAAAACATGGCTGTGAAACTAGCCTTACCTGTTACTTATATCTTGTAAGCAGCTAAATTCTGATAAATTTCTGTTATTTCAAATCAAAGTATTCACAGTGCAATCTAGTTGGCAGCGGATTGTTCAGGATACTCTCCAAGCATGTGATAACAGAGATCCTTTATTTAGCAACAAACAGCATTATATACATACAGGGCTGATATTATGTGAGCCCTGTATGCCTTAAGGTATCTTTACACGCCGCAACTATCACTGGCGATCGGTATCAACCGTACATGCATGTGCACGTTTTTAACGGTTGCTAACGATCGCCGATGCCGCATGTACACGCCGCAATTGCGCCCTCAACCTAAGGGAACATGGTTCCCTGAAAGTTCCAACAGATCCTGTGGGAAACATCCGGTTGATTCCCGTCACCGCTTCACACCTTCACACGCTGCAATCAGTAGGGGAATGTGAGCGTACATGTTCAGTGGCGCTGAAACATAGGCGTGACAGACTCGTGTATTCCGTGATGCTAACACGCTGATTGGACAACCCAATAGCATCATGATTGGCCAGCCTGCGCAGGAAGGCTGGCTAATACATGACGCCATTGCAATTGTGTAGTGTGAATGGACAGCTCTTCAAATATGGTGCCCTGTGAAGGGATAGCCAATGGTAACACAGTAGCCCCCACGAATCATTGCTGATGGGGCGTGGAAAACATCACGCTGTGGCACGCCTCTGGGAAATCACTAGGTGACGCAGATTCCATCCCTATCGCCTGTTTACACACCAATACCAGGGCAATTCACCATCTGGGTTGCCTCTGATTTTAGAACAATGCTCTGAAACCGCAACCTGGAGCAACTGCAAAATCCCGATCACTTTCCCAAATTACACGCCGCAACTTTGAAGCTATTTCAAGGCAACCGTGACAAAAATCCCGATTGCCTGGCAGTTGCTACCCCGCAGTGGCCGCATGTAAAGGTACCTTTACAGTCATATGAAAAGGTTTGAGCACCCCTCTTAATCTTACTCATTTTTTTTTTGTTAAATTTGGGTTTTTGCAACAGCTATTTCAGTGTGATATATGTAATAACTGATGGACACAGTAATATTTCAGGATTGAAATGAGGTTTATTGTACTAACCGAAAATGTGAAATATGCATTATTTCAAAATTTGACAGGTGCAAAAGTATGGGCACCTCAACAGAAAAGTGACATTAATATTTAGTAGATCCACCTTTTGCAAAAATAACAGCCTCTAAACGCTTCCTGTAGCTGATAATGAGTTCCTGGATCCTGGATGAAGGTATTTTTGACCATTCCTCTTTACAAAACAATTCCAGGTCAGTTAAGTTTGATGGACAGCCCGCTTCAAAACATCCCACAGATGTTCAATGATATTCAGGTCTGGGGACTGGGATGGCAAATTCCAGAACATTGTAATTGTTCCTCTGCATGAATGCCTGAGTAGATTTGGAGCGGTGTTTTGGATCATTGTCTTGCTGAAAGATCCATCCCCGGCGTAACTTCAACTTTGACACTGATTCTTGAACATTATTCTCAAGAATCTGCTGATACTGAGTGGAATCCATGCGACCCTCAACTTTAACAAGATTCCCACTGCCGTCATTGTCCACACAGCCCCAAACCATGATGGACCCTCCCCAAAATTTGACACTGGGTAGCAAGTGTTTTTCTTGGAATGCTGTGTTTTTGTGGCGCCATGCATAACGCCTTGTTGTATGACCAAACAACTCAATCTTTGTTTCATCAGTCCACAGGACCTTCTTCCAAAATGAAACTGGCTTGTCCAAATGTGCTTTTGCATACCTCAGATGACTCTGTTTGTGGCGTGCATGCAGAACCAGCTTCTTTCGCATCACTCTCCCATACAGCTTCTCCTTGTGCAGTGTGCGCTGTATTGTTGACCGATGCACAGTGACACCACCTGCAGCAAGATGATGATGCAGGTCTTTGGAGGTGGTATGTGGATTATTCATGACTGTTCTCACCATTCTTCTTCTCTGCCTTACTGATATTTTTGTTAGCCTGCCACTTCTGGCCTTTACAAGAACTGTCCCTGTGGTCTTCCATTTCCTTACTATGGGTAGGGTCACATTGGCGTTTTTTGTTTAAAATCCTGATCCGGTTTTGAGCTTTAAAAAAGCTCAAAACCGGACCAGGAAAGGCTCCTGATGGAAGCCTATGCAAAACACCGGATGGCTTCACAAGCCATCCGGTGGCCGGATCCGGCACTGCTGCCTGCGTTTAAAATCATGCAGGCAGCAGTTTTCGCAGCGTTTCTGGGACCGCACTGCGGTCACCGGATGGCTCAGGATGTGTAATCCTGAGCCATCCGGTAACTGCAGAGTGTGCGGATCCCGATCGGCCAAGTTAATAAAGATTTAATTTAAGTACAGAACTGACTGTTAGAGGTCTGTAGGGGGGCTTAGACCCCCCCTACAGACCGGGCGGCCACTTCTATAGTGTTCTTCTACAATTGTACCTATGGCACGGGCTGATCTGAGCTCCGTGCATGTGATCCAAATATCCCCCCTCCCCCTATCACTATACAGGGGTGCATACACCCCTGTAGTACAGTACTGCTTTATTTAAGTTATAAACAGCAAGATTTGTCCCAAACGGAAGATAATTAGATATTTACATGTTCCATAGGCAGAGTCGAGTGATTTCCATGGGCGGGGCTGTGTGCAGTAGCCTCCGCCCGCTCCTTCTTGATGCCCGCCCCCTCTGGCCGTAATCCAGTGTTGTGGGGGTGGCCGAGTCGTTAAAGGGGCGTGGCTAACCGCGGCTCATGGTTAGCCACGCCCCTTTAACGACTCGGCCACCCCCACAACACTGGATTACGGCCAGAGGGGGCGGGCATCAAGAAGGAGCGGGCGGAGGCTACTGCACACAGCCCCGCCCATGGAAATCACTCGACTCTGCCTATGGAACATGTAAATATCTAATTATCTTCCGTTTGGGACAAATCTTGCTGTTTATAACTTAAATAAAGCAGTACTGTACTACAGGGGTGTATGCACCCCTGTATAGTGATAGGGGGAGGGGGGATATTTGGATCACATGCACGGAGCTCAGATCAGCCCGTGCCATAGGTACAATTGTAGAAGAACACTATAGAAGTGGCCGCCCGGTCTGTAGGGGGGGTCTAAGCCCCCCTACAGACCTCTAACAGTCAGTTCTGTACTTAAATTAAATCTTTATTAACTTGGCCGATCGGGATCCGCACACTCTGCAGTTACCGGATGGCTCAGGATTACACATCCTGAGCCATCCGGTGACCGCAGTGCGGTATTCTGCACACATTTTTGAATAAAAATGTGTGTGACCGGAATTGCATTCACCGCATCCGGATCCGGATGCGGTGAATGCAATTCATGTTTGCAATGTGACCCTACCCTATGTTCCTCACAGTGAAAACTGACAGGTTAAATCTCTGAGACAACTTTTTGTATTTTTCCCCTGAACAACTATGTTGAACAATCTTTTTTTTCAGTTTATTTGAGAGCTGTTTTGAGGAGCCCATGATGCCACTCCTAAGAGAAGATGCAACTAGGAGAACAACTTGCAAGTGGACACCTCAAAAACTTTTCTCATGATTGGATACACCGGGCTATGAAGTACAAAGATCAATGAGGTTACCAAACCAATTTAGTGCTTCAGTAAGTCAGTAAAAAGTAGTTAGGAGTATTGAAATCATGAAAATCAGAGGGGTGCCCATACTTTGGCACCTGTCAAATTTTGAAATAATGCATATTTCACATTTTCGGTTACTACAATAAACCTCATTTCAATCCTGAAATATTACTGTGTCCATCAGTTATTACATATATCCCACTGAAATAGCTGTTGCAAAAACCCAATTTTAAACAAAAAAAAATGAGTAAGATTAAGAGGGGTGCCCAAACTTTTTCATCTGACTGTATTTGGGTTGTATACTTGGGTACTGTAATTTGGTATTATTTGGGGACCATATACTAGTATTATTTGGGCATTCTATGTTCGTATTTGTGTTGCTGGTATTATCTGAACACTGTATCAGTTTTATTTGGTTTGTAATTATTTGGGCACTGTATATTAGTATTAATTGGTTGGCATTATATAAGCACAGAATATTGGTATTGATATGTCTGTTTTTGGTTGGTATTGAGCAGAATTTATCACTATTTGGTTTGTATTATATAACAATAAAGATCAGTTTTTATTTTATTAGCATTGTTTTTGCACAAAAATGGTCATTATTGCTATTTTTGCAATAATCCATTAGTAAAGGCAGGGTATTATAGACACATTTCTGCTGTTTTTTGTTATAAATTTGATAATAATTGGGCGCTAAGTACCCATATTATTTGGGTATTGTTTGTAGCACTAGTTATTCAAATGATTGGTTTTAGGATTTATACGGTAACACACAAAAAAAGAGAAGTAGGGTATTTAACACAAAACATAGAAAGTAGGGACACATTAGCACTATAAGGGAAATCATAGAAAAGATAAAGTATACTATAAGAACAATCACTAACATCAAGACACAGGAGGATAATAAATGCAGATATCTCTCATGATAAGAAGAAGTCATTATTTGAATTATTATAGAATTTAAAAGGTATGCGGACCCATAAATAAATAAAAGTTAGGAAGAATCACTGATATATATATACATCTCTGCAGAGGAGACAGAAGGAATAGAAAACCCCGCCAGCAGGAGGAAGAGGATTAACACCACAGAAAGGTCTCCAACAGCCTGATACAGGTACATGTACTATAAAGAGAAGTGAAAGAATGATGAGGTACTAGCAACCACAAATACATGGCTAATGTATAAATATCTATAAGAGCTACAGGACACAAAGAGAATTAATACAGAAGCAAGAAGCAGAAAAGAAGGTAAATCTTCGAGAGACAAAATATAATCTAAACCCAGGAATGAAATTATAAACAAAATCCTCAAATGTTATATCCTTGTAGGACCCCTTTTAAGGATAGAAAGACATTGATCCATCAAACAAGAAAACTCAAGACAGAAGATTAAACTGATTGATATACAGGAAGAAATCAAGGATACCCTAGAATCTATACAAAGGAGAAGACTGGACTGTATAGAAAAATTATTTTTAATATACATTTATTTTTAATATACATTTTTTAGCACTATGTATTTTATACATTTTTAAATGTTAGTATGCAAAATTACCTTTTAATAATTTAGTATACAGAACAATCTTTTTATATTGAATAAATATCCGGTTGACGGTCAATCAAGAATAGTGGTATGATTAATATTACTGGGGAGTATAAGCCATTGTCAGAGGGTCATAGTTAGCGCTGGGCTCCTATAACCAATCATTTGTACAACTTTTAGGTGGGATATAACACGGTAATCCCCTCACAGCCTTTTAGCACCAACACACTCTATATTTCGTAACCTCAGAGACTAGATCTAGTGTATAATCCAATTTACTATTGTAGCACTAGTTAGCTGGGATGTTTATTAATTTTTGTCCATTTATTTATTTAAACATATTTTTATACATATTATTTGAGCACTATACCTTGTTACTATTTGTACTCTGAATTTTAGTGTTATTTTAGCCTTGTATAGTGATTGTGTTCTGCATTGGTTCAGCATTGTATAATGGACTGTGTTTTTGTGTTTTATAAGCAATATATTGATATTAATTGTTGGAATTTTTATGGTACATATTGGTATTTTTAATATATCTGTATTTTTGGACACTGTATACTGGTATTAATTGATGGGATTTTTTGGCACATATTCGAACACTGTATGTTGCTAGAAATTATTTCACTGTATAGACTACTGTCTACCGCCCCCCAGGATCCTCATCCACCTTCTTCGACCACTTCACAACCTGGCTCCTCTACCTCCTCTCCTCTGACATCCCCACCATCATCATGGGGGACTTCAACATCCCCATCGACACCCCCCACACCGCTGCCTCTAGACTCATATCTCTAAACTCCTTTTTCGGCCTCTCCCAATGGACTTCTTCCGCCACACACAACACACTAGACCTCGTCTCCACCCGCCTCTGCTCCCTCACTGACCTCGCAAACTCACCCCTCCCCCTATCCAACCACAACCTGCTGACCTTCTCCTTCCTCTCCCCCCACCACCCTCCCCCCTCTCTGGAAACTCTCTCACCGCTGCAGAAACCTTAAACTCATCGACCTCCACTTACTCTCCGAGTCCCTACTCCCTCTCTCAGACTTGACTTCTTTCAAGATGCTGACGCAGCCGCCACCCTCTATAACACCACTCTCACCACAGCCCTCGATCAGGCTACCCCGCTCTCATACAACACAACACGGCTCACCACCCTCACTAAAAAACTTCAACGGATGGCTAGGACGGCTGAGCGGAGACGGAAGAAATCCCACTCCGCAGAGCACTTCACCTTGTACAAACAGTCCCTCATTGTATTCAAGACTGCACTCGCCACTGCAAAACTAGACTTCTCTTCCCTAATAACCACCCTGTCCCACAACCCCAAGCAACTTTTCAAAACTTTCAACTCTTTACTCCGTCCCCCTGCACCCCCTCCCTTGTCCCTCATCTTCGCCGATGACTTTGCCACCTTTTTCAAAGAGAAGACCGACAAACTCAGACAAAGCTTCGATCCACAATCCCCTCGGCCCCCCACCTCCATCACTCAATCCCCCTCACCCAAACGTAGTTTCTTCCCTATGACAGAAGATGACCTCTCCTCCCTTCTAGCATGATCACACCTCACCACTTGTGCCCTCGACCCACTCCCCTCCCACCTCATCCCTAACCTCAGTCCTTATCCCTGCCCTAACCCATCTCTTCAACATATCACTTAAATCCGGTGTCTTCCCCTCATCCTTCAAACACGCCCTAATCACACCCATCCTCAAAAAAACCCTCCCTTGACCCTGCAACAGTCTCCAACTATTGCCCCATATCTCTCCTCCCCTTCGCCTCAAAATTACTTGAACAACATGCCTATTCCGAACTGTCAACCCATCTCTCCTCCTACTCCCTCTTTGACTCCCTACAATCCAGTTTCCGACCCCAACACTCCACCGAAACAGCCCTACCCAAAGTCACCAATGACCTACTGACCACCAAGAGCAAGCGACATTACTCCGTCCTCCTCCTTTTCGACCTTTCTGCCGCCTTCGAAACAGTCGACCACTCCCTCCTACTTCAAATTTTAGAATCTCTTGGTATCATTGACCTAGCCCTCTCCTGGATCTCCGTTTATCTAACGGACCTGACTTTTAGCATCACCCACTCCCACACCTCCTCCCCCTACCCCCTATCTGTTGGCGTTCCCCAAGGCTTGGTCTTGGGACCACTACTCATCTCCATTTACACCCTCGGCCTAGGCCAACTCATTGAGTCCCATGGCCTCCAATACCACCTCTACGCCGACGACACCCAGCTCTAACTGTCCGGCCCTGACATCTCCTCCCTACTATCCAAAATTCTGCAATGCCTGTCCGCCATCCCATCCTACTTTTCCGCTTGCTTCCTCAAGCTCAACATGGACAAGACTGAGTTCATCGTCTTCCCCCTAGTCATTCTCCTGCCTTCCCTACCTATCCGTCACTGTCAGTGACTGCACACTCTCAGCCGTCCCCCATGCCTAGTGCCTCAGGGTGATCCTCGACTCTTCCCTATCCTTCAAGCCCCACATCCAAGCCCTCGCCACCGCCTGCCGACTCCGGCTCAGAGATATTGCCCGAATCCACTCTTTCCTCGACCAAGACACTGCTAAAACACTTGTCCACGCCCTCATCATCTCCCGCCTTGACTACTGCAACCTCCTGCTCACCGGCCTCCCTGCTACCTCCCTTGTAACTCTCCACACCATCCTCAATTCTACTGCCCGACTCATCCACCTGTCTCCCCGCTACTCCCCTGGCTCCCCCCTCTGCTGAGCCCTTCACTGGCTCCCCACTTCCCAGAGATCCGGTTCAAAACCCTAACCCTGACATACAAGGCCATACATAACCTGTCCCCTCCTTACATGTCCGACCTGGTCTCCCGATACCTCCCCTCACGCAACCTGCGCTCCTCTCAAGAGCTCCTTCTCCTCTGCCCTCGCATTTCCTCCTCACACAACCACATACAAGACTTCTCTCGTGCATCCGCCATACTTTGGAACTCTCTCCCCCACCACATCAGACATCATCTACCCTGGGAATCTTCAAGAAAAACCTGAAGACCCACCTCTTACTTCAAGCCTACAACTGTCACGTCGCCATTGGACTCGGTGGCTGTGGTGTTCCTGCCTCGGCTGCTAGGAGGTGCTGGATTCCTTCGGCTGATGGTGCCAGTGATAAGAGGGCCATGTCCTCATATGGACCTGCTCCTTTGACATCTGCCTCTGTCACTGAACGCTGCCGTGTTTCTCCTGTGGGTGATGTTGGTTGCAGAAGAGCGGGTCTTGTAGAGGTGTCTGATAGGCGCAGCCTTCGTTCTTTTGTCTGAAGTGGGGTGGTTGGTGCCAGTTGTGCATCACCGTCTGGCCTGGTTCTAGGGGCGGTCCGGAAAAGATCATCAGGCTGTGAGCTGCAGCCTATGGGAGGTAACTGCGCAATTCAAATACCTTGAAGCCTGTCTTGCAGGCCACCAGATATAGTCTTGGTTCTCCAGTGATATAGTGTGTGTTTGGTTTTGACTCTGACCTTAGCCTGGATTTTCGACTCTGCTACAGCCTGACGATTTTGTACCTTGGCTGCCCTCTCGGTTTTGACTTTGACCTTTGCCTGGATTTTCGACTCTGCTACAGCCTGACGTTTTTGTACCTTAACTGCCCTCTTGGTTTTGACTCGGACTCCTGACTACATTTTTCAGGTCCTGATTTTTCCCTTCCTGGCGACCTTCCTGCTCCGCTGCTCATAATAGGCAACTACCCTCTGGGCTCCGCTGTAATTCCATATCCCTGTATAGGGGTTAAGGGTCTCAGGGTTTCTCGGGGTGCTGCCATACCAGCAGCTCAGCCTCACAGCGGATGGTCGTCACAACAACCCACACTGACACCTATTCCTGTGCCACCTCACCCTCTCCACTCCCCTTCCTACTCTCTCCCCACCCATCCCCTGTACACTGTGAGCCCTCGTGAACAGGATCCTCTGCCCTACTGTACCTGTATGATTCAGTTGTCATCATTTTACGTTCTTGTCCTCATCTGCCCTTTCACATGTAAAGCGCCATGGAACCTAATGGCGCTATATAAATATTTAATAACAATAAAAATAATATTAGTATTTGTTTTTCATTATTTAAGCATTGTATTTTCGCATTATTTGGCCCTGTATATTGGAATTATTTTAGTACTGTATAGTGATGTGTTACTGTGTATTTGTTGTAATTATTCTGTATTTGGTGTCTGTATTGTGTAGTTGTTGTGTGTATTTGATGTACAGTTAGGGCCAGAAATATTTGGACAGTGACACAATTTTCGCGAGTTGGGCTCTGCATGCCACCACATTGGATTTGAAATGAAACCTCTACAACAGAATTCAAGTGCAGATTGTAACGTTTAATTTGAAGGGTTGAACAAAAATATCTGATAGAAAATGTAGGAATTGTACACATTTCTTTACAAACACTACACATTTTAGGAGGTCAAAAGTAATTGGACAAATAAACATAACCCAAACAAAATATTTTTATTTTCAATATTTTGTTGCGAATCCTTTGGAGGCAATCACTGCCTTAAGTCTGGAACCCACGGACATCACCAAACGCTGGGTTTCCTCCTTCTTAATGCTTTGCCAGGCCTTTACAGCCGCAGCCTTCAGGTCTTGCTTGTTTGTTGGTCTTTCCGTCTTAAGTCTGGATTTGAGCAAGTGAAATGCATGCTCAATTGGGTTAAGATCTGGTGATTGACTTGGCCATTGCAGAATGTTCCATTTTTTTGTACTCATGAACTCCTGGGTAGCTTTGGCTGTATGCTTGGGGTCATTGTCCATCTGTACTATGAAGCGCCGTCCAATAAACTTTGCAGCATTTGGCTGAATCTGGGCTGAAAGTATATCCCGGTACACTTCAGAATTCATCCGGCTACTCTTGTCTGCTGTTATGTCATCAATAAACACAAGTGACCCAGTGCCATTGAAAGCCATGCATGCCCATGCCATCACGTTGCCTCCACCATGTTTTACAGAGGATGTGGTGTGCCTTGGATCATGTGCCGTTCCCTTTCTTCTCCAAACTTTTTTCTTCCCATCATTCTGGTACAGGTTGATCTTTGTCTCATCTGTCCATAGAATACTTTTCCAGAACTGAGCTGGCTTCTTGAGGTGTTTTTCAGCAAATTTAACTCTGGCCTGTCTATTTTTGGAATTGATGAATGGTTTGCATCTAGATGTGAACCCTTTGTATTTACTGTCATGGAGTCTTCTCTTTACTGTTGACTTAGAGACAGATACACCTACTTCACTGAGAGTGTTCTGGACTTCAGTTGATGTTGTGAACGGGTTCTTCTTCACCAAATAAAGTATGAGGCGATCATCCACCACTGTTGTCATCCGTGGACGCCCAGGCCTTTTAGAGTTCCCAAGCTCACCAGTCAATTCCTTTTTTCTCAGAATGTACCCAACTGTTGATTTTGCTACTCCAAGCATGTCTGCTATCTCTCTAATGGATTTTTTCTTTTTTTTCAGCCTCAGGATGTTCTGCTTCACCTCAATTGAGAGTTCCTTTGACCGCATGTTGTCTGGTCACAGCAACAGCTTCCAAATGCAAAACCACACACCTGGAATCCACCCCTGACCTTTTAACTACTTCATTGATTACAGGTTAACGAGGGAGACGCCTTCAGAGTTAATTGCAGCCCTTAGAGTCCATTGTCCAATTACTTTTGGTCCCTTGAAAAAGAGGAGGCTATGCATTACAGAGCTATGATTCCTAAACCCTTTCTCCGATTTGGATGTGGAAACTCTCATATTGCAGCTGGGAGTGTGCACTTTCAGCCCATATTATATATATAATTGTATTTCTGAACATGTTTTTGTAAACAGCTAAAATAACAAAACTTGTGTCACTGTCCAAATATTTCTGGCCCTAACTGTATGTATTGTGTTTTTATATTGTGTATTGGATGTCTAAATTGTGTATTTGATGTCTGTATTTGTCTGTACTGTGCATTTGATGTAAGCATTGTGTTTTTTATATCTGTATTGTGTATTTGTTGTGTGTATTTTCATGGATCAGTGATGTTGGTATTTTGCCATCATGGACACCAAAGGCGGATAGGTTTCAACTGAGATACCAAACTAAGCATACTGTCAAGTGGTAGCTTAGACAGCAAGATGTTGCGTGATGAGGCGGTTTGTATTGAAAATATACAAATCTGATTTAGTGTGGCTCCTTGAAGGGAGCCACATTACTGAGTGGGAGGAAGGCTTGGTAATCTACTCTCGTATAATGTCAAGAAAACTTGATGAAGAGTAGAACTAAAGGAATTTGATATAGTGATGGAAGATGCACCACTAGATTGAAAGGCACTCAACAAGCTACTGAGGAAGAGCTAATGGTCAACCTAAATATGATCAAGTTTTATGATGCACCAGGATCAAAGCCACAATGACATGTTAATGCTGATATTGCTTGGTCAAAAGGGAAGATTAAAAGTTGCAGGAATATGATAAAGTTCGAAACTTGGAAGTGTACGAGCCATGAACCAAGGCAAACTCGACATCGTCAAAGCCGAAATAGTGAGAACCAGACTTGAAGTACAATTAATTACCATATATACTCGTGTATAAGCCGAGTTTTTCAGCCCAAAATTTGGGCTGAAAAGTCCCCCCCTCGGCTTATACACGGGTCTATACGGTAGACCCGTGTGGTGGGGGCTGTGTGGTGGGGGCTCTGGAGGCTGGAGGAGGCGGGGGGGGCTGCTGTATGAGCGGCCCCGTCACGTGGGGCCGCTCATTAAATATGCACTGCATCCCCCTGTCAATCAGCGGCAGGGGGATGCAGTTCATATAGCCCCCCAAAAGCTGGCACTGTCCCCCCTTGTAAGGGCCCCCCCCCCCGGTGCTTATACATTACCATCCCGGTGTTCTGATCGGCGCCGCTCCTCGGTGCTTCTTCATCCTCCCGTCCTCGCTGGCTCCATCCGTGATCTCCGGCTGTCGCAGCGATGTGACGTCATCGCGCGACCGCTGGAGAACCCGGATGCAGCCAGCGCGGGAGGATGAAGACGCAGCACGGAGGAGCGGCGCCGATCAGAACACCGGGATGGTAATGTATAAGTAGCGGGGGGGGGGCACTTACAAGGGGGGACAGTGCCAGCTTGTGGGGGCTGTTGGTACCCCCTGGGGGCTGTTGGTACCCCCAGGGGGCTGCTGGGTACCCTCTGGGGGCTGTTGGTACCCCCAGGGGGCTGCTGGGTACCCCCAGGGGGCTGCTGGGCACCCCCTGGGGGCTGTTGGTACCCCAGGGGGATGTTGGTACCCCCAGGGGGCTGCTGGGTACCCCCTGGGGGCTGTTGGTACCCCCAGGGGGATGTTGGTACCCCCAGGGGGCTGCTGGGTACTCCCTGGGGGCTGTTGGTACCCCCAGGGGGCTGTTGGTACCCCTAGGGGGCTGCTGGGTACCCCCTGGAGGCTGTTGGTACCCCCAGGGGGCTGTTGGTACCCCCAGGGGGCTGCTGGGTACCCCCTGGGGGCTGCTGGGTACCCCCTGGGGGCTGTTGGTACCCCCGGGGGGATGTTTGTACCCCCAGGGGGCTGCTGGGTACCCCCTGGGGGCTGTTGGTACCCCCAGGGGGCTGTTGGTACCCCCAGGGGGCTGCTGGGTACCCCCTGGAGGCTGTTGGTACCCCCAGGGGGCTGTTGGTACCCCCAGGGGGCTGCTGGGTACCCCCAGGGGGCCGCTGTATAACCCCTGGGGGCTGCTGGGTACTCCCAGGGGGTCGCTGTATAACCCCTGGGGGGTGCTGTATAACCCCTGGGGGGTGCTGTATAATCCCTGGGGGCTGCTGTATATACTGCTGAGGCCTGTATACCACTGGGGCTGCTGTATATACCACTGGGGCTGCTGTATATACCACTGGGGCTGCTGTATATACCACTGGGGCTGCTGGGGCTCCTGTATACTACCACTGGGGCTGCTGGGGCTCCTGTATACTACCACTGGGGCTGCTGTATACTACCACTGGGGCTGCTATATACTACCATTGGGGCTGCTATATACTACCACTGGGGCTGCTATATACTACCACTGGGGCTGCTATATACTACCACTGGGGCTGCTGGGGCTGCTATATACTACCACTGGGGCTGCTATATACTACCACTGGGGCTGCTGTATACTACCACTGGGGCTGCTGGGGCTGCTATATACTACCACTGGGGCTGCTGTATACTACCACTGGGGCTGCTGGGGCTGCTATATACTACCACTGGGGCTGCTGTATACTACTGCTGGGGCTGCTATATACTACCACTGGGGCTGCTGGGGCTGCTATATACTACCACTGCGGCTGCTGTATACTACCACTGGGGCTGCTGGGGATGCTATACACTACCATTGGGGCTGCTGTATACTACCACTAGGGCTGCTGTATACTACCACTGGGGAGGCCTGTATACCACTGGGGGGGGGCCTGTATACCACACTGCTGGGGGCTGTATACCTGTGCTGGGGTCCACCCTCGGCTTATACACGAGTCAATAGGTTTTTCCAGATTTTTGGGGCAAAAGTAGGGGGTCGGCTTATACACGGGTCGGCTTATACACGAGTATATACGGTAACTAAGATGGATTGAATATGAAAATTTCCCATCAAAAGAACATTGGGTCTACTATTCTGGCACTGATAACCGAAGGACAAACAGTGTCATTTTTATTCTCAACCAAAAATTGTCTGGCACTGTCCTAAAGTACATTGCACAAATCCATGTATCAGTTATATAAGTCTAACAACAAATGATGAAGAGATGGACGTTGAACTGTTCCACCATCATATTTAAGAAGAAATCGACAAGTAGGCAAAAAAATAAATTACTCATTATCATGGGAAACTTGAATGCCAAAAATGGCCACAGCAAACATGGAACCTTAGTTGGAAACTTTGGACTTGGTGAATGACACGAGGCTGAAGCAAGATCAGCTGATTCATTCAGCTGCATGGTGAGGCGATCAGCTGAACACATCAGCTGACTGGTGAAGAGATAAGCTGATTCAGCTGCACAGTGAAGAGATCAGCTGATTCAATCACTGATCTCTTTACCAGTCAGCTGATCTGTTCAGCTGATCTCTTCACCAGGCAGCTGAATCAGCTGATCTCTTCACTCATCAGCTGATCTGTTCAGCTGATCTCTTCACCATGCAACTGAATGAATCACCAGATCTTGTGCCAGTGCCTGGACTTCACTCATCAGTGGATTCTCATGGATTACGTCAGAGGGTAATTGCTGGGAGATAATAAAGTGGTGAATGATGCGTCTGTGTATTTTGTTTGGAATAAAGGATTTCTCTCTGTGTAGTGTTTTAGTTTCTCTGTATAGAAACCATTGCTAATCATTGGTTGTTATACTGATGGCTGACATTAGCAATAGGGCTTGATGTCAGCTGCCAAAAAATCTGACATCAACCCCTTTATTACCCAGCCTTTCACTGCTACACAGCAGCTGGAAGAGTGGGGTAACTGCCGGTTTTTGCGTCTCTCATGGAACACCATGTAGCAGGGGTTTGCAGCCAGTAGCTGCTTGGGTTACCTGCACTGGCAATTGAAAATATAGTGGAACCCTACAAAATGCAGAATGAAGAAGAAGGAAATGACATCAAGGACCATTTTTTTCCAACTATCTTTATTCACTGTCCCTGTAGTGCATAATACTTGCAAAAATGCAGCATCAAAAACGCATCAAAAGTGTGACGCTTTTCTTGTGTTCTTTCTTCAAACGCTGATCCAGTTTTGCTGCTGAAAATTCCACAAAAATACAGCACAAAAAAAAAGTATCAAAAACGCACAGTCTGAACTCAGCCTAACCGTTTTCACATTATTTTCGAGGCATCTTTCCTTACTGGTGTTTTCTTCTTTTTGTTTTATTTTAAACTTTGTTGAACAATGAGGAAACCACTATCAGCTTTTGTAACAAATATACTGCAAAATGCTCAAAAAGATGTCCAGCAGTGATGAGCGAGTAGCGAAAAATTAGCATTTGCTATACTCGTAACAAATAGTTTTTAATACTCTCATATTTGTCAGAATAGCAGGTCTAATGTTAGTCAATTAGTGATAGGCCCCACCCACTCACATCCGGCTACAAAACAAGTCTTTTCGGGACAGGGCAGGAGGCTGTTTTGTTTTGCATTTCTACTACATAAAACACCCTGTTGTGTCCCCCAGAGAGACCCCAACATTCAATCTGCTCTCACTGGGGGGCCGACTCCCTTTATGTACTGAATCAAGCTGGCAATATGTGCCAGATCGATAACAATGGACACATCACTAACAAGCACCAGTAATACTCGCCAAGTAACGAGTACAGCGAATATCGTACCGTCTGTGCGAGTAGTGAATAGTAACGATTACACTCGCTCATCACTAATGCCCAGTCATCTGCTCAGCCTCCTTATTAACTTCTACTATAAAAAATAGAATAACCTCTGAGTGGGAAATGTCTATGAATTATATGTTTACTTCTTTTAACTGCTTGGCGTCTTTGGAAACCTGAAGCAGTTAAAAGGCGTTCAAAAGACTGATTATGTGAGCAATAGGTCATTTTTACATACAAATGCATATTTTCACTCTTTTGAGTACTTTTTTAGAGCTTTTTCAGATGGGTATCCAAGTGGTATCCACCTGACAAAGATGCTTCGTGCACACACACATTCTTAGCTCAGCTCCCACATCCACATGACGTATATTTTAAGCGTAAATTGAAGGCCTGAGAGCCCAATACAAAAATGTAGCCATGTTTGATTCATAATACTAAATTGTTCTTGAACGGCATAAGACACCTGTGCCCAGGTACTCTATTGGACCCAACTATCACTTAGATATTACTTGGCATACAAGGTCTGTCAACTAGCTTTCCCAGACTAGATGGCAAATCTGCATTCATATTGAGGGATACATTATTATTATTATTATTATTATTATAACGTTGAGCCTCACTGTCAGTTTGTTCACTGTATTCACTTGTTTGTACTTGTACTTGTTTGTTTGCCTTTCTCATGTACAGCACCATGGAATCTATGGTGCTCTATAAATAAATAATCCATGGGTAGAAAGGAAAAAATGATGGCACTCACCCTGGTTGTTGTTCACGTGCAATTTCTTTATTCCATAAAATGGAGTGGGTTACTTGCAGTTAGGGAGGGAGGGGGTGCGGTGGAGGACGATGGGCGCACCGTTTTGGGTTGGACCCGTAGAAGATTGAGTAAGGCGAAACGGTGCGCTCGCCGTCCTTCACCGCACCCCCCTCCCTCCCTAACTGCATGTAACCCACTCCATTGCATGGAATAAAGAAAGAAATTGCACGTGAACAACAACCAGGGTGAGTGCTATCAATTTTTCTTTTCTACCCATGGATTGCATTTCTAGATGGACATGATTTGAGCAACACCCTTGGTTAAAAGCTGATTTGCGTCGTAAGAAATGACTCCAGTGCCCAGGTTTCTTGTTTACTTGATATTATAAATAAATAATAACAATAATAACAAAAATAATAGCAAACAGAAAAGTGCTGAACAAATTGTTAACAATGTTAAATAAGTAATTTTATTCCAGATAAACTGCTCTTTAATTAAGTTCATCATGTCTCTCCATATACTGCACCTCCAGCCATAATAACCGTAGGTGGAATAAGGACAAAGAGTGAATCCACCCTGGAAACAGTAGATGCCAACTTGGGCATTTCTTTACCATTTTCAGATGTTCCTGTTCCTTTGGTAAGTCACGTCCTATACCGGGCTGATGTTATAATTGGGGGCTTTTAGCAGACAGCTTGAGTTTTATGTCTCAAGTTCAATATTTAAAAGGCTCACATGAGAAATGAAAAGAATAACATTTTAGTACGTACTTAAACAGGTTCTGGGATATAGAAAGATTGATCTAATCTGTAATACATACACCATCTGTAATTCCTAGCAGAACATAACACTGCAAGAGAAGCATGGACTTATCTGAGCATAGAAAGCATTTTATGGGTTTGCTGGGAAGCAGATCAGTGTTTAGGAAAGGATTAGACCTGGTCCCTGTTGGAGGTTATAACTCATATCCATTTATTTGATGATTTGCCTTTTTTATTCATATAAAGTAGAACTCCAGATTTGTTATTTCAAAATATAGCATTTTAATGTAATGGTGAGGACCTCAACATTTTATTACATCTTAAAGGAGAAATTTTTGTGCCATTATTTACAAAAGGGATGTAATGATGTTTGCCATGCACGCAATGGGGATTATGGGCTAAAGGGTTCAAATAAAGAAATGGGCACATGGCACACAGCAGACAATATGCTCAGCCTGCTATAGAATTAGACAAATAATGTGTTAATACAATTATTCACAGTTAGGCTTTTTTATACGAGTGGTTTTCACATATGCCCAAAACACAGCAGAATATTTCCAAGCATACTCCAACTTACAGAACATATGGAAAAAGTGAACTCTCTCTGGAGCCCCAGGATATCCTACTGTATTTGCTCTGTCTTTACTAAGTAGAGAATGTCTTAGAGGGTTTAGGCACAAGATGGAGATTTATCCTTATCCACCTGGTGGTAAATGTCTGATCACTTAAATTAGGGTCCTAAGCTCCCTGTTTCTCCTCGCTGACCAATCACAGTTAGGAGGAATTTCAATGACTCTGAAATCACTCTGCCACTTTAATGTCTATGGGGCTGACAAAAAGAGAAGCGTGCTGAGCCTGGCATCTCCGTTAGTCCCATAGACTTTGTGTGTATGCATGACTAATGTTCCACTTAATCACTCAGAAGAAGAAGTGGGTTGGGCACCACACTTGTGGTTTATCAGGTACGCTTGCTCCCAGGTTGCACACTTGATAGTCAATCAGACATGGAAATCCGTTTAGAAAGGAATGAAAAAGTTTCACTCACGGGAGAAGGTGGAAGTCTTCTTTATTGTGGTCCACCATTTACAAGTAGTGCACAGAGGAGAGGGGAAGGAGCTGATGATGGCAAACTGTTTCGCGCCAGGTGGCGCTTCTATGGGTTCTGCTGGGATCCATAGAAGCGCCACCCAGCGCAAAAATGGTTTGCCGTGTCCGCTCTTTCCCCTCTCCTCCCTGCACTACATGTAATCGGTGGACCACAATAAAGAAGACTTCCACCATCTCCGGTGAGTGACGCTTTTTCATTCCTTTCTAAATGGATTTCAATCTTCTCAATGAGTATGAAAAGAGGGAGTGGGTCTCCTGTTCTAGTGATCGGTGGTGGGGCCCTCAGAAATCAGACATTTATCAGCTATCCTGTGACCTGCAGTGACTGTGGCTTGTCTCATTCATTACGCAAAATATTTACCTCTGCAAAAATCTCTATTAGAAGAAAAATAGAGATAAAATAGAGATGTGCTTACATGTAGATCAAGAATGATATTGTATGAGGCTATCGGGCCACATGTTGAGTATTTGCACTAGATTTTTCAACAGCAAAAACCAGAGCGTTGACAGAAATAGCACTGCGTAAAATGTGTTCTTTTATGCGTTTTTAGTTGCATTTTTTCCAATTCATTTGAAATAATTGACATACTGAAGATTTGGAAAAATCACTTTGGTTGTTCAAACGCACAATGAAAATAAGCATCATGGGTATGAGATTTCAGAAATGTCATTCGCTTTGCTGGTACTGTAAAATGCTGCTTTTTTTCCATAGCAAAAAACATAGAGTGTGAACACACCTCAGGAATAATAGAATTATTTCCAATATTTCCTTTATATTGCCATTTCTAAAATATTGGCAGTCTTACTTTTTTATCAATGCTCTATTTGCAAAAGTTCCAAAAAGATGTGCGGACTTATAGGTTGTCACCTCTGAATCCATGTTGTGAAAGGAATTTTCAGATTTATTTCACATATAGTACCATGTAGATAATAACATCACTGAGAGTGTTGGCTGATCAGAAAATGTAATCAGAAAGAACTATTATACTGATGGTAGGAATGTGAAAGCAGAGAATGCTGCCCTATTGTGAGCACTTAAGGCAAGGGTCAGGAACCTTTTTGGCTGAGAGAGCCATGATTGCCACATATTTTAAATTTAATTCGTGAGAGCCGTACAATTCTTTAAAACTAATCCAAGTAAATGTGTGCATTTTATGTAAGACCAACACTTTAAAGTACAATAAGCCTCTGAATTTTTTTTTAATGGTGTAATTAGGCTGTTGCTAACCAATGATGAATCCCCTTGCAGCTACCAATGTGGTACCCCATCATCCCCTTACAGTCCTTTGCAGCCCCAATATGGTATCCATCAACCCTTGCATCCCAATGGTATCCCCATCATCCCTTGCAGCTCTTTGCAGACCCCAATATGGTATCCCATCATCTCCTTGCAGCCCAATATGTACCCCCATCATCCCCTTACAGCCATTTGCACGCCGGTTCCTGCAAAAAAAAAAAAAAAATACACACACACACACACATACTCACAGATCCTCCACGGTCCGTGCTGTATGGTGTTCCAGGTGCCACTTTGAACCTGCTGTTGTACCCATACGTTAGCAATCAGAAGCCAGCAGCCATGGTCCAATCAGAGGCCAGCAGCGGCTGGCCAATCAGATTCCCATATGTGACGTCATGCGCCACTGATTGGCATGCTGCTTCTGGCCTTTCATTGGAGCACGGCTGCTGACCTCTGATTGGCTTAACCCGTATGGGTACAGCTCCAGGGACAGAGCGACACCCGACAAAGGCAGAAAAGGCTTGATGTGTGTCAGCTGCATGCCCTGGTCGCCAAAGATGATCCTGATGTAATTCATTTTACTTCATCAGTTTAACTTGTGTAAAAACTTTTTACATAGATAAAAAGGTATAAAAATGGTTTTATATAGATTTGGCTGTGAGCCAGATGCAGCCATTAAAAAAGCCACATCTGGCTCGCGAGCCATAGGATCCCTACCCTTGACTTAAGGAATTGTTTCTTATTTTAGGGTCAGACTAAAGTCTAAGAGCCAGGTCAAAAACGCGTTGCCAGGAAAGGGTGTATATTTCTGCTAACTTTTACTTTTTTCAGCAACACTTCTTCAATCGTTCAATGACCACTTCTGGGCTTTTCAAATCCGCTCCTACACAAATAATGGAGCTGTGCTGTGCTTTTCTACAACCAATTAGGAGCGACCTGCAGTACTCGGGGGTCACTACACAATTGACGGATCTGTGCTGTTCAGTTCCACTACTAATTACATCCGGCAGCCGCTGATAACAAGATATGTTATCAATATATTTGTTGTGGAATAACCCTTTATTTATAGTCTGTTAGATCAAATCAGTGTCTGCAAGTAAATAAGGGAATAAAATTAAGTTTGTTCATGTTAAGCTTCAGAAGTTTTGAGATGTCCTCAGAACAGGCTTTAAATTATAATGATACTTTAACCACATAAGGACTGAGCGATTTTTCATTTTTAGGCAGTTGCTTTTTCTTCTCTTCCAACACGCATATTTTTTTTCTGTCAACATAGGGCTTGTATTTTTTGGTACAAGGTGTAGTTTTGATCAACATCATTTATTTTACCATATAATATCTACAATGCTAAGAGATGTGACATTTTGAAAAAGAAAAAAAACACATTTTCACCTTTGTTTTGAGGGCTTTCCTCTTACAATGTTCACTGACCTGGAATCATGATTCTCCAGGTCGGTACAATTATGACAATACTACTGGAAGTCTATCCATATATACTTTCTATATCTACCATTAAGCCACGGAAGCTAGTAGTAAGTTTTGTGATCTCACTGTTCGAGCAATGCTCCCACACAGAATGTCTATTGGATTAGTGTGGAACTCACCTGTAGAGCAGGATCTTCACGGAGTGCACCTCTTCGCCCAAATAGGAGTTACAAGGTCCACGGACAACCGGATAGAGAGGTGAGTAAGATTTATGAGTATCATTGCAGTCAATGCCCCATTGTGTAAATGCTTTCTGTTCTATTGATAGTATATTATTGTAAAATGGAAAGGTCGAATACTGTATTGGTGTGATGCAGCCACTTTGTAGCCAGTGTATAAATGACTGCTTTCTTGACTCCTTCAGCCTGGGTAGGGTTAATAGTAGTTGGATGGTTTGCACTCCTCTTAAGGGTGGAGCTAAGGTAAGAAACACAAGTAGACAAAATGAGGAGTCAGAAGAAGAAAAATGTGGTGAAGTGACAGACACTTTGCCTGTGGTAGGTGTGGTAAGAGCCCACAAGAATCAATTTGGCTGGACCTACAGATCAGACTCAGGACCTGAACATGTAATGCTTCTAGAAAATGAAGAATTGGACTGTGTCAGCCAAGTGACCACGTCCCTCCAGGGTTGAATCCATGGAGATTCCCGTGTGGCATACAACTTCTACTAGCAGTAACTCAAAACTTCCCTCGGTTGCCGAAGGCTCCTGGGCTGTGCTGAGTAGGCCCTAGAGGTGTGGCAGAGGAGTGTTGTCCCATTGGCCATTCCAATAGTTCTATACTAATTCCCTATGAGTGGGACAGAGTGACCCAGATAAACTGTTTGACTCCGTGGACATAAAATGATGCTAATGGGGAGGATGAGAGGCTTGTGTATGTTTTTGGAGGCCCACGTGCCAGGGAAATGGTTGACCACTAAATTAATTGTGACTGTTAATGATGAAACTCCATTCCTGTGAATCCCCGTTTGTCTAAAAGACAAAGTAAAATTCAAATGTTGTAAAGAAAACTTGACATGTGTATGTATCCTTACAAGAAATAAAACTATAAAGGCCATGTCACACGCTTCAACTTAGGGAACGATATTGTTAGCGATCACGTGCACGCGCGATCACTAACAATATCGCTCACATCGTTGGTGAGCTGTCACACAGACAGACTCACCAGCGATGTGGGCCAGCGAGATCGCTGGTAACTATGGTACACATCGGGTTACTAGGCGCCGTGCGGCGCTTAGTAACCCGACGTTTACCATAGATACCATCTCCCAGCATAGGCTCTGCCGCTGGGAGATCATTCATCGTGGTGTCACACACCACGATGAAGCAGATTGATCAAGCGATTATCGCTTGATTTGAGCTCCTGCTCAGAAATCTGCGATCACACAATCAAGTGATTTTACATTGTAAAATCGCTTGATTACACGCAGCGACGCACAGACGATATAGCTTAAGCGGTCAAAAAAGCAGATCGCTTAAGCGATATCGGGCAGGAAATTGAAGCATGTGACATGGCCTTTACATTTCACCTGTGTGCCCTGGGGAGGAGGCCAGGGTGCGGACGACCATGAAAGCTACAATAGCCCTGCGCTGCCCCTCCATCACATTCACCTTCATTATACTTTGCCAACTGTGTTGACATCCTTAAATCTAGCTTTACATGCAGACCCAGTTTTTAATGTGATTGCTTTTAATAACATTACGACAGATAAGCATTATTTCCAGTTTATGTGTTGCACTATTTAGAGGTATATAGGCTGATTTTGCTCCACTTAAACACTGGGTCTTACATCAACTCCCACTTTTTACGTGCAAGGACATTTTTTTTGTTTGTTTTATTTTTTGGTTGACAAACCTGTGTGTTTGTTTTTTGTTTAACAAATTGATTGTTTCATAAATACTCATTTAAGGGTACAAAGATTTTTGGCATTTATCTGCATTTTTTAGAGAGGTGTGGTGACAGAAAAACTACAATTCTGGCATTTTGATTTTTTTCTCTTCATTGCATTTACTGCATGGAACAATTTATTGTATAGGGTGGGCTATTTATATGGATGCACCTAAATAAAATGGGAATGGTGATATCAACTTCCTGTTTGTGGCACATTAGTATGCACTGTGTTCCAAATTATTATGCAAATTGGTTTTAAGTGTCATAGGGTTATATAGGGTTATTTATTTATATTTTCTCAATGAAACCACCCCTAAACCGTGCTCACAAGCAGAAACAGTTGCAGTGGGTCCAGATATACATGAAGACTAATTTTCAAACAGTCTTGTTTACTGATGAGTGCCGAGCAACCCTGGATGGTCCAGATGAATAGAGTAGTGGATGGTTGGTGGATGCCACCATGTCCCAACAAGCTGCGACGTCAGCAAGGAGGTGGAGGAGTCATGTTTTGGGCTGGAATCATTGGGAAACAGCTGGTAGGCCCCTTTAAGGTTCCTTAAGGTGTGAAAATGACCTCTGCAAAGTATATAGAGTTTCCAACTGAGAACTTTCTTCCATGGTACAAAAAGCAAAAACGTGCCTTTAGGAACAAAATCATCCTCATGCATAACAATGCACCATCTCATGCTGCAAAGAATACCTCTGTGCCATTGGCTGCTATAGGCATAAAAGGAGATAAACTCATGGTGTGGCCACCATCTTCCCCTGACCTCAACCCTATAGAGAACCTTAGGAGTATAATCAAGCAAAAGATCTATGAGGGTGTGTTCTGAGGTGTATGGAGCGGAGTGTGTACAAGGTGTATGGAGTGGAGCCATGTGTGTATGGGGCATACGGAGCGGAGCCGCGTGTGTATGAGACGTACAGAGCGGAGCCGCATGTGTATGAAGTGTACGGAGTGGAGCCACGTGTGTACGAGGTATACAAAGCGGAGCTGCGTGTGTACGGAGCAGAGCTGAGATTGTACGAGATGTACAGAGCAGAGCCGCATGTGTTTGAGGTGTACGGAGCGGAGCCGCGTCTATACGAGGTGTACAGAGCAGAGCCGCATGTGTTTGAGGTGTACGGAGCGGAGCCACGTGTGTACGAGGTGTACAGAATAGAGCCGCATGTGTACGAGGTGTACGGAGCGGAGCCGCATGTGTACGAGGTGTACGTAGCGGAGCTGTGTGTGTACGAGGTGTACGCAGTGGAGCTGCGTGTGTACGAGGTGTACGAAGCACAACAGAGTGTGTATGAGGTGTACAGAGCGGAGCCGCGTGTGTAAGAGGTGTACGGAGCAGAGCTGAGAGTGTATGAGGTATACTGAGCAGAGCGGCATGTGTATGAGATGTACAAAGCAGAGCTGAGTGTGTACAAGGTGTACAGAGCGGAGCCTGTGTGCACGAGGTGTACAAAGCAGAGCTGAGTGTGTATGAGGTGTACGGTGCAGAGCTGAGAATGTACGAGGTGTATGGAGTGGACCTGCATGTGTACGAGGTGTACGAAGCAAAGCCGAGTGTGTACAAGGTGTATGGAGCGGAGCCGCATGTGTACAGGGTGTACGGAGCAGAGCCGCGTGTGTACGAAATGTACAGAGCGGAGCTACATATGTACAAGCTGTACTCAGCGGAGCAGCATATGTACGAGGTGTACGGAGCAGAGCCGCATGTGTATGAAGTGTACGGAGTGTGTGTATGAGGTGTATGGAGCAGAGCTGAGAGTGTATGAGGTGTACGAAGAGGAGCCGCATGTGTGTATGAGGTGTATGGAGCGGAGCCACATGTGTATAAGGTGTACGAAGCAGAGCTGAGTGTGTATGAGGTGTATGGAGCAGAGCTGAGAGTGTACGAGGTGTACTGAGTGGAGCTGCATGTGTACGAGGTGTACGAAGCAGAGCCACATGTGTATGGGGTGTACAGAGTGGAGCCACGTGTGTACGAGTTGTACTTAGCAGAGCCGAGTGTGTACCAGGTGTACGGAGCGGAGCCAAGAGTGTACGGGGCATATGGAGCAGAGCAGAGTGTGTACGGGGCATATGGAGCAGAACCGTGTGTGTACTAGGTGTACAGAGCAGAGCCATGTGTGTACGGGGCATGCAGAGCCGTGTGTGTGTGATGTGTGTGTACCAGTGGTAGCCCCCCACGGATGCTGCTTCCACTCCTATTGTCCCAGCTGCCTCTGCCAGCAGCATTCTTCTCCCGAGTCCTGCCTGCAGCTGTCCGCCCTCTGCAGCTCAGCACAGCGGGGTACAATGATGTCATCACTGAGCGCAGCTGTACTGAGACGTGCAGAGAGGCAGAGCAGGTGCTGAGGAGACTGGAGCAGCAAGAAGAGAGGTGAGTATTTACTTTTTTTTTTTTTTTTTTTTTAATCAGTGAGTACACTGATGGGAAACTATGTAATGGGCAATATAATATAGGAGGACAATGGGGGTGCAATATACTATATGGAGGGACTATGGGGGTTCATTATACTATAATGAATGCTATAGAGGATGCATTACACTATATGGAGGACTATGGGGGTGCATTATACTATATCGAGGACTATGGGGGTGCATTATGCTATATTGAGGACTATGGGGGTGCATCATACTATATGGAGAACTATGGCGGCCCATTATATTATATGGAGGACTATGGGGGTGTATTATACTATATGGAGGACTATGGGGGAGTATTATACTATATGAAGTACTATGGGGTGCATTATACTATATGGAGCTATGGAGGACTATGGGGTTGCATTATACTATATGGAGGACTATGGGGTGCATTATACTATATAGAGGACTATGGGGTGCAATATACAATATGGAGGACTATGGGGGCCTATTATACTATATGGAGGACTATGGATGTGCATTATAATATATGGAGGGTTATGGGGTGCATTATACTATATGGAGAACTATGGATGATGTATTATAATAATTATACTATATGGAAGCCATTATAATATATTGACGGCGCTGTGAGACGCATGATAGTACTTGGAAGGGTGTGAGGAGCCTTTATACTTTATGCAGGGCTGTTTGAGGGTTATATTGGGGCCATTATACAGCGTGAAGAGGTATAGGTGCCATTATACTGTATGTAGGTTCATTACATTGTATGGTGGGCTGTATGGAAGTCACAGCTGAAGATCATACTGTGCCAGTGTTGTTGGGCTTATAGTAGGGTCATCATATTGTGCGTATGGAGGCATTCACTGTGGGGCATCAGATAGTGTTTGGGGGCACTTTCGTTGGCATCACACCTTATGGCTGTAATGAAAGGGGAATCAAGGGGCTTCAATAGGTCGAAAAATGTAAAGGGGCACAAAATAGAGACTAAGCATGTGCGGAGCTGTATGGAGAGGGGGCAGCATGTGGGGACAGTATGTCGAGTTTTGGGGAGTTTGATGAGGGAGAACAGTATAAACCGTGGGCAGTATAGGAAACAGTGTAGAGGATAGTGTGACCAGGGAGCCCAGTATGGAAAGGAAAGGGCAGCGTGATGAGGGGGCAGTGTTGAGGGCATGTGCCACTAGAGGGACAGTGTATAAATCATATTTTGGGTAGGAAACAGTGAGGAGGAGCAATTATTTATTCCAGGGCACAGTGTAGGGCAGATATTTTTACTCAGGAAAATGTTGATTATTCTGCAATTTTACGGGTATCGTGCCAGGATGTGCTGAAGACCGGAGAAGATGGAAATATACAGAGGCAAGCTGTGAATGTGAAATGTCATCATGGTGTGTGGACAGGATGAAGAAAAGAAAAAGACAACCCAGATCAAAGACAAGGTCAACTACAGTCCCTGACAAAAGTTATGTCGCTTATCCATGTTATGTAAATAAAAGCTTATAACCTGATGTTAAATTCATCCATTGGTTGTATAAATTACTCTTTTGAAAGCTGAAACCCTCCGAAATGTGGTTTAGGTTAAGAAAATAAATTGGCATCAATGCTGAAATATTGATCATTTAATCAACACAGAATGGTCAGATTTTGGCAAGACAAAAGTTTTGTCGCCAACAGAAAGTAATGTGATTTTCAAACAAAAAATTAACTTAAAATACAAATATATGTTGCATAACATTGGTGAATGAAGTTGTGGTGCTATTAGAGTCATATTTAATATTTTGTGTGACTTCCATGAACTTGAAAGACTGCTTCATGATGTTCAACAATTTATTAATGAAGTCATCAGGAATAGCAAAGAATGCAGCCTTACATGTTTCCTAGAGTTCATCTAGATTTTTTGTTTTTGTCTTCCTAGCTTCCTCTTTCATCCTACCCTAAACATGCTCAATGATGTTCATGTCTGGTGACTGGGCTGACCAGTCCTCTTTTTTATCTGGAGGAACTTTGTTGTAGAGATGGATGTACGAGATGGAGCACCATCCTGCTTCAGAATTTGATCCCTTTTATGATTTGGAATGTAAGAAGTAGCTGATACTTCTTGATATTTTAGGCTATTGATATTGCCTTCCACCTTGCAAATGTTTCGCGCACCCCCATACCGAATGTAACCCCAGACCATGTTCTTTCCACCACTAAATTTAACTGTTGTTTTCTGAGTGTATTTTGGATCCATACGGGCTCCAGTAGGTCTCTTGCAGTATTTGCGGCGGCTGTGGTGTAATTCTACTGAAGATTCATCAGAGAAATCCACCTTCTGCCACTTTTCCAGCGTTTAGCAGGCTGTGGGACTTTGCAAATGCCACACGGCTTTTTAAAGGCAAAAAAGAAAAGGCGGCACTCACCGGAATACACAGGATAGTCCTTTATTCCAAGAACTCGTGGAAAAACAGGGTGCATGGAGGGGGCACGAAGGGCCAAAGGATACTCGAACCCGTAGAAGTGACACGCGTCGCGAAACGGCGTCGTAGTCCGTTGGCCCTTCGTGCCCCCTCCCTGCACCCTGTTTTTCCACGAGTTCTTGGAATAAAGGACTATCCTGTGTATTCCGGTGAGTGCCGCCTTCTCCTTTTTGCTTTTCAAATGCTGGTGCTTTGGCAGTGCACCGCCGGTTGGGAACATGCCATAACTGGAGGATTATCCGGACCTGACAGAGGTAACGCTTAGTGCCACGTTCATCTCACTTTTCATTGGCCACACGGCTTTTTATTTGCCTTTTGTTTAGTGTAGGCTTCTGGACACTGATTCGACCATGAAGGCCATTTCGAGAAAGAATCCTAAAATCTGTTCTAGCTGACACAGGGACTTGAGGTGACCAGGCCTGTTGGAGCTCTGCTGCAGTGGAAGAGGGGCCTGTTTTGGATTTTCTAACCAACAAACATTTCTCCTGAGCAGTTGTCTTGCCGGATCTGCCGGACCTGGGCTTTTCAAACACATCTCCAGTCTCTTTAAATCTTTTTTAATTCTTTGTACTTGACTCTGAGGCACATTAAAGGTGCCAGCCACCTCTGCAGTGGATCTGGTCTTCAGCCTCTTGATAATCAAGGCTTTGGTCGCAGGGTGGATTTTTGGCATGTTGTCAGAGCTCAAGTTGCAGTTCAAGTGAAGGTCTGGGGTGCTGGATTTCCTTTTAGACACACCCACTAATTAACCTATCATTTACTAAGCACAGGTGAGGATGTAAACTAGTATTGGGTGCATTATATGACCAGGCGACAAAACTTTTGTCGTGCCAAAATCTGACCATTCAATGTTCATTAAACAATCAATATTTCAGCATTGATGCCAATTTATTTCCTTAACCTAAACCACATTTGGGAGGGTTTCAGCTTTCATAAGAGTAATTTATACAACCAATGGATGAATTTAACGTCCGGTTATAAGCTTTTATTTACATAACATGGATAAGCGACATAACTTTTGTCAGGGACTGTATAAGGTACCCAGATGTAATTGATTATTTGTGATAATGACTAATTCTCATCAGTGCTGTGGTTCCTGTATGCTTTTATTGACGGCTGGTAACAACAAACCCAGTATGACCTAACCATTGCTAATGATGTAGTAGGAGTTATAGGTTCATGCAGTACAAATGTGTACTGACATTACAATTGTTTACAATATACTGATGGTGGTTCTTATGTTGAATTTTGGTACTGATGAGCGTTGGGATTTCTGTAATGATGGGAGTTCTATTTATGTATTTCTGTACCTCTGGTGGATCCTGTTATGTATTCTGTACTGATGTAGCTTTTCACATAGTGTTTCTGTACCTCTGGTGGGTCTGGTGATGTATTTTTGTTCTGATGGGGGTTATATGGATGTATTTCAGTACCTCCAGTGGGTCTGGTGATGTAGTTTTGTGTTAATTGTTCTGATCCTGTACACATCTAACAACCCATAATTTGTAAGCTTTCTTGATATATGGTTATGTTAATAAAGTGTTGTGCATTCTAACAAGTTAAGGGTTCTATGTATTTATTTGTTAGAAGCATTAAAGGGGTTGTCCCAAGCTTGTGATGAGTCTGCAGTCATTCTCTGTGTCTCTATGTGACTGCAGACTTCTGAATTCTCACAGAGTGTATACTGCCTGCTGTCAGGATTGCCTGGTGCCGGCAGTGAGAGTGTAAGGTCACGTAACCATAGGTATGCAATTTACATACATGCAGTCACGTGCTGACTAGACATGCGAGGTTTTGATCACTTAAATAAATTGAGCAAGGCCAGACACATCTAGTCAGAATGTGGCCAGAAATATATAAATCGCATACTTGTGTTCACATGACCGTTCAATCTTACCATTGACATGGGAGAATCCTGAAAGTGTGCAGTGCACGCGCCATGAGAATTCGGAGGCCTGCAGTCACCTAGACTTTCATCTCAAACCTGGACAAGCCCTTTAATTATAACATTAAACTCCTTAGCCCACTCCTAACATCGTGTAATACTCACTGCCAGAAACAGTTTTTGCTGGTTCAAGCAGTCACTGTACCTGTAAGTGTAAAAATTGCATATGGATGATTGGTCACATGACATCTCCTGAGATCACTGGGGATGGGGGGAAGTGCCAAACTGAACTCTTGCCCCGGGTGCCAGAAAACCTAGATACCCTCTGGGTTAACAGAGATTGTGACTTAGCTGTGACAGATCTTTCCTTGGCACATAAACCTCTGATGAGTTTGACCTGATCCTAAACTCTGATATTGCTTAGCAACTGTGCTGTTAGCTCAGTCTAATCTGATACATTGTTTGCTCACCAGCTGGTCAGGAGTGTAGGCCATGCCCGCTTTATCCTTATATCCGTATTCACTAAAGACGGATCTGAGTGATAATAAACATATGTCTGCTTCACACACAGTGCAGTGGGGATACCTAGTGGAAAGTATATGAATGGCTTGAATTTTCTAATGAAGTATGCTAGAAAGTTTATTATAATCACTTACTCTACATTATTACTATATAAAAATGAAAATGACAGTTACACTTGAAGTATCTATCATAGCTAGCATATGTTATAATTGAATTCATTTAACTGATACAACATAAAACTGTTCTTGCTGTATAGGTGTTCTATACTATAAAATGCTATCCATTAACTATATATGTTGAACAAAGTATTTTTATTACTTACCAGCCTTCATTTCAATCTCGAGCCATTGCAACTATTGGTGCTCTATGCTGTACAGTAGCATCCATTAACTATAGACTCCTATGTTGTAAAAAGTATTTTTATTATTTACCAGACCTTCAGCTCAATCTCGAGCCATGGCGAGTTGATGGATAAATGATTTGTGGGAAGATGATCTTGTACGTTTCTAGGTAGGTCCACCAGGGTCCTCATCCTCTGTTATCTTGATAGCTTCAATCCATATGGTTGCTGGTTATCCTTTTTGCCTTGTTCCTTCTATTTTTCCTATCCTGATGTCCTTCTCCAGGGATTTCTCTTTCCGTATAATTTGTCCAAAATAGGCAAATTGTAGCTTGGTGATGCTTGCTTCAAATGACATATCTGGCTTGATTCGTTCCAATTGGTTTATTTGTTCTTTTTGCCATGAATGGTATTGTTAACATCCTTCTACAGCACCATATTTACATGACATTGACTCTTCTTCTGTCTTGTTTCTTTCCCTCAGAATCTTTACTGTTTTAATCTGCTTGTATGGAATAACTTAGTGAGCGTTTTTTGTGCTTTGATAAAGTGACGCAGGACAATAGCCATGGGCAGGTTACTCATCTCTAACGCCCTGGCATGTTACATGAAGATAGGCCTGGGAGTGTGAACTAGTGCTATGGGTGCATTATGCACTTTCAGGCCACATGATGCGGGTGCCTTCAGATGACCAGGACCAGATGTTGAACAGTTAAATGAGGGAGACCACTACTGAAAAACAAACTTTTTACTAAACAGTAACTGTGGGAATTGTACAGTAGATAATGGGCAGACAGTCTAAAGAACCTTTCCTTCACGATACAGAACATCTCCACACACAGTCTCTTTACTTCTTCAAGTTTACTTGTTTCTGCCTCAACTAATCTAATTTCCTTCACCAAACCCAGCACAATACTATTGTCCAATTAGTGAAAGTCCTATTATTAACCGCAGTACTGTATTTTAATCCCTCTTAAAGGAACAAGTTTGTCAATATGGCTGGACTTAGCTTCTCTACTTATGAGCTTTGAAACTCTAGCCCGTGGCACTTTAATCTCATGTTCTCCCTTCCATCCTGGCCCGTTACCTCTTTGAGCTATAAACTCAGGGTTGTACTGCTGGGTTTCATATCCCTGAACCTTCTTCAGCCAATCACTCTGTTCTTAGGTGAATTCTCTCTCTTTCTTCCTCTTCAGGATCTTGCTATATCCACTATGTTGATCTCCCTCCCGTCAGGCTCACCCACGTCATGTGGCTCTGCTCACTAGTCAGACTTAGGTCCATCACTACTGCATGATGGACCCCATTTGACCTCCTGACAGGAAACTGTCTCTGTCCTCTTCACTTTAGCCTCTCCCACTCTGGGCTAGTCCCAAACATTAACCCTAACTCTTGCTACTATTAGAAAAAATACAATTTATCTCTAATAATGCATGTCTCACTACTCATTACATACAATAACAGTATTGTGTCTTCAAAATGGAATGTGAGCAGTATGTCTATTTCCTACAATACTGATGTGTACTGGGCAGACAGAGGCTAAAAGGACATTCTCATGAAACCTCATGAAGACACCATGTACTTTGGGAGCTTTTGTAGTATGCACATATAGTATATGAAAATGGGTTCTTACCTGCGTGACTAGCATAACATTTTCCCTTTACAGAATGCAGAAAGGTAGAATTGTGAATCCACCTCTAAATTAGATATAAGGGATTTTTCTGTTTTAGCATTAAAGACTTCTGTAATTTTACAGTTATTATCTATCTTTAGGATGACCTAAATATGTATGGGGTCTGACTCACACACCCCACAAAACCAATCAGCAGAATAAAGAGTCATGGGTAATATATAGGGTTTGCCAGAGTTACACAGTCATGACCTATCCTAAGGACTGGCTTCAATTGATTTTTAAGTATATTAGGTAAAAATATAGACTGTGAGCCCTCGTGGACAGGGTCTCCTCCCCTCCTGTACCTGTACGTCCTGATCGCCTAGATTTAGTGTACTTGTTCTTGTCTCCCTTATCCTCATGTAAAGCGCCATGGAACCTAATGGCACTATATAAATAAATAAATAAATAATAATAATAATATTAGTATGACATGGCCAACTTAATGCATCCATGGGCCATTACAAATAAATATGTCATGGAGAATATACCCAGTTATATAGCTATTGCTTTGGTATTACTGCAACACCAAGACTGTTCCTGTTAAGCAAACATTAGGACATTTGGTCTGTGAGCTGAATTTTATACGTGAAACTTGGGGATTTAATCATAACCTTGACATGTACATGTGACAGCGGAAACATTTTCTAAACCAACCAATAAACCAAGTGACAATGGAAAACATGGTTCATAATTTATGAGCTCACTTTAGGCAAGAAATCTACAGGTCTAAGTCGGTAAATCTCTCTGCTTTGTATAATGACCCTTTTACTAGGGGAGTCAGAGAGAATAATCCTCTTATAAATCCTGTGACTTGTAAAGGGCAGGATGTTATTTTTTTCCTCTTCTCTATGAAAACCAGTGCAGTTTAACAAGACTGTTTCGAGGCATATTTTAATGCTGATCTACTTAAACAAGAATAAAGATAACCCCGGGTTAATGGAAACAAATTACTTTTTGCCTTTTTTTGTCACAAAATGAATCCTCCTGGCTTACCCCTACTGTACACGTCTGTTTTCTGGAGAAATGTGTCATTATGCTGGACAGGATCTGTTATTTTAATAGAACTACTGGGTCAAGTAAACTTAAACAAATCACCATTACAAAGTTTATAACACATTCTAGCACATGTGGCACAGCAAATCCTACAGATGCACATGGCGTAGATATGGGGGGGTGCGGAGGATGCAGCCTCACCAGGAGCCTGGTACCTGGCAATGCCTAAAGGTGTGAAGGCCTATCATAATCACTGCGTAATAGCATAGTACATAATACACAGAGCTAATATGTAATACTAGTAAATACTTCACGCACAAAGTCTGAAATAGGTTACACAGGTGCAAAACAATATTGATAGGGGTTCAGTGCCGTGATGAAACAAGTGGAGCACTTTTATCTGAAACACTTCAGAAACATTAGCATTGAAGTCACCGGGAATAGGACTTGATTGAGTGGGGGGCATGACTACAGATATTATTGTATGTATTGTTGAGTAGTTATAAAGGTGTTTAATTCTCAAGTCAAGTACAAATTAATGGGAAAAAAAGTTATAAGAGTAAGCACATAGAAGGGCATATGTAAAGTAAAAGTACTGGATGAATAGGGCAACGGATGGGGCAAAAAGTGTTAGAACTTGAGGAGAAGTTATCATGACAAGTGGTAAAAGTACTTTATGTGTCTGGGATAACAGTCTATGGTTACGCTGAAGCCCCATGTAAGAGGTTCTAAGCTGCTCCCATTAAAATCAAGGCAAAGTCGGATTCACAAAAGCAGATGCAAAGTTCTCTTACATTCACAAAACATTACATTTTCACATCAGTATTGTCGTACGTATCTCCATTTTTCATATCCACATGTCCATTTTTAATATCCCTCTGTCATCCATATGTCCGTTTTGTACGGCTGTACGGCATGCAATTTTTATATGAACAATTTAATATTGTTAGGCTGCCTTCACATTTGCGGACGCCTCCGCAGCGTTCTGCGGAGGGGTCCGCAATGTGACCGCAGCAGCCGCCCGCTCCTATCTTTATAATGGGAGCGCACGGCGCTGCGCTTGACAGCGCAGGACCGTGCACACCCATTCACTCCCATATGTGATCTGTGCGCAGGCGGATGCCTGCGCACAAATCACACACTCCCGCCCGCACCAGGGACGCAACATGTCGCGTCCCTGGTGCGGACGAGTCTGTGTGATCTGTGCGCAGGCAACCGCCTGTGCACAGATCACATATGGGAGTGAATGGGTGCGCACGGTTCTGCACTGTCAAGCGCAGCACCGTGCGCTCCCATTATAAAGATAGGAGCTGGCGGCCGCTGCGCACACATTGTGGACCCCTCCGCAGAACGCTGCGGAGGGGAACGCTAATGTGAAGCCAGCCTAAGTCACAGTTTTCTATCTTCATAGTTGTAATGGATGTTTGAAAATGACATGACATAAGGATAGTAACACATATGTGATCTGTTGCACTCATTGATGTAGAATGAGTGAGTCTGATCCAGAGTATGGTTCGAAGTTGTGTATTCTGCATTATTTTTACTCACAGACCATCGGACCATGTGTAAGAACGTTCATGTGACCTAACACGTTGACTTACACTAGTCAGGGTGCTGCCTGTAAGCTATCAGTTTTGCATACAGACAGAACATAAATGTGTAATATGCTCAACTGAGTGTTACAGTCCTAGTCATGCACACAGCCTTCTCAGCCCTTGGATGGGCGAGACATGCTAAGATCATGTGACATAGTATAAGCGCTCTGTGCCCACAATTTTTCGCATCATATATAACATAAATGTAACAATAGATCTTAATACATAAAACACTTAAAGGGAACCTTTCACCTCCATTAAGCCCCCCAGGCTATCACTACCTGTCCCTGCACCTTCCTATTATTACTCTAACTATCCCTCCCTGTGCTAAATGTGCCTTGTGACTGTGTAATAAAAGCCTTTTATCACTTACTCATTACTGTGTTAATGATCGGGGGGGGGCCGCCATTGCTAGCCCCCTGGGCGTCCTCTCTGTGTCCTGTGGCCGCTTCCTGTGTAGTTTATCGCGCCACGATGGGCGTGATATTGACTTCCGAATGCATGCCCCCCAGCCTGGCTCGCTCCGCTCTGCAGAATGTGCTCAGTGGATGAGCTGCGGAGTACCGGAAATGATGCGTTCATCAGCGGGTTTTTTTGCGGAAACTGTGACAATACCGCACTTGCTGCACCTGCCACAAACCCCATAGACAATGCATGGGGCTTTCCGCAAGTGCGACCGTTAGGCGGCAGATAGGCAGATGTAGTAAATCTGCCGGACCTGCCACAAGTTGAAAAAAACGCTGATGTGAAGGAGGCCTTAGACTGAAGATGCTGCAGAAAAACTCATTCCTCACCTCAGGCAAGAAAATTTGTTTCCTCAGAAAGCAGAAGCTGCGAAACCCTACTGCTTCGTCTGTATACTCACTTATCATATTTGCCAGAAGGATACGTGATCCCAAAAAATTCACAGGATGGATAATTGCAACTTATTGTCAATATATTTCAAAATCATCTGACACCACCACATTTGGTTTGTCCTGATAAAGAAGTCAGATGACTTTGAAAAGAGTCAACAATAAACCGCAATAATCCATCTTTTCTCCTGGGAATCCTTTGGGATCTCCTTCAGCAGCACAGAAATTCCACCTATTTCCTTCTGACATATCTCCAGTTTTTAACCCATGGACTTCAGCCGCTGATAATTGCTCTTTATTCTTTCATGGTTGGAATGTAACTTTACCAGGGGAGCGCCTCCTTGCACTTTTATGCCCTTCTCCATCAGTTAAGATCCTATTGTGCTTTTATTCTGTGCATATTTCTGTGCACTTATCATAATGGACTTCCCCTTCCTCCCTGGCCCGAAGATGTAGTATGTGCAGTCTATGAACTGGACCAGTACGGTCAGTCACAGTAACTACACAGTACACAGCGGGGGAACACTTATAAGATTATCTCATAACAGGAACATTATTTTATAACATATTGTATTGTGGAATGTATTCTTATTCCAAGTTCTATTAATGAAAATATAATTTGTTGGGCAGCCCTTTTAAAACATTTTACTTCATTCACCAAACCATATAGAGTCACAGCCGCCTTAAATCCCCAGTAAATAACTGCACTGCCATTTCCACTCATAGTATGGCATCTTGAAAGTAATTTATCCATCATTTTCACATTCTTTCTACAAAATACATGCAGAATTGCAAGATACATTGCGCTCTTATCTATTTGCACAAATTCTAGGATCAGGAAAAGATATTGCAGTCTTAAAAATGTCAGATTGAAAATCCAGTATTACGCACAATTTTACTCTTTTCGTGCTGAGTTTTTACTGCTCTTTTTATTTGTTTATGCGAGTGTAGAACATGCTATATATACATATATAAAAGTTATGTATTACAACTATAAGATTAAAATTGCTAAAATTACCCATCAATGCATTAGAGCTGCTGGAATATATACAACCACAAATATACTGTATAATGGCAGCTCTTCCATCTATTCAACCAGTTGGGACTTCAGAACTGTAACCATAACCATAGCAGTTTTCTTAGGCCAGTTTCACACTGGTGTTTGCATGCATTGCATCAGCATGCGTCCGCACTGCGTCACTATGTTAACATGGGGACGCATAGTGGATGTGTGCATCTGATTGAATTTTTTGTGTGCAGGTGAAAATTGCAATTTTCTGTAATTTTTGTGCATTCGAGGCTGCATGATTTATACGCATGCATCCTGAAGTGGACAAAGATTACATGGAGTCCAAAGGGGCCGCACTGCAATCCAGGTGTTAGAGCTAATAAACGCACAGAAAATTTCTACTCTCTCATTTTCTCTCTCTTCTCACTCTTACTCTCTTTCTCACTCTCTCTCTCTCTCACTCTCTTTCTCACTCTCTCTCTCACTCTCTTTCTCTCTCACTCTCTCACTCTAGTCCCGAACAGATAACAATGGTTTCCTATGGGGATTTTGATAAGTACGGATCTGCAGAATAGACGCAGCATTGACATCAGTAAGTGTACATTTGGGCATCCTTCTGCGTCTCTACACTAAGACAGATGTGTGTGAACGCTAATGTGAAACCAGCCTTATGTAACCTACCTCTCATTGTGCAAAGCTGAGTTGTGTCCTTACCTCAATTCTAGAGAAAACTATGCAAATTGGACATAAAGTATATGAGATTGAAAGCCAATAGTCATGAGTTACTTTTTAGAAATATATATTGATTATACAGTAGATGAGAGTATAGGGATATGTGCATATGGCGTCTTGTTTCCACCTGAAATAGTGCTAAAAAAATGTAAAAAAAGAATTAACATATGCACTGAAATGTCAAAACAACTAAGTGTACATATAATCATTTGTTGTTTCTTCTTTTAACCACAGTAGGATTTCCAAGCCGTAAAGAAGCTAAACAAGTGACCTGCCCGATCTTCATGCCACTTCCGCTTGGAGGCCACCAATGTTTTATATGTAAGATTTAAAACAAAGAAACTAAATAAAAAGCTGTGACAGAAAAACTGTCACAAAATCAATGGAAAATATAACAAAAGGTCACTTCGGGGAAAAACCTCTGCTTTACTGAAGCGTCTTCTTGAAAACCTATGTTGGTATGCCGTCATCTATGTGTGCAAAAGACCTAATGCAGACATGTTTTTCACTTACGTATTCTATGTTTTTTACTGATGGAGTACTCATTGTAGTCTCTTTGGTTGTTCACATGTCCCGGTGACCCTAGTATCTGCAAAAAAAACCACGAGACGTCTGTTTTTGATAAAATTTACCTATTTAAGTCAATGGATACATGGAAAGGACAGACTGCACAGAGATGCCGTCCGTGTGTCATCCAATTGCTGTCCTTCCGGATGCAACACAAATGTTAGAAATAAACAGCCCAAAAGTGGATGAAAATTAATTTTTTTTCACAACAAGCCAAATCTAAACCTCTAAGGGTGGCTTCACATTAGCGTTCCCCTCCACATGTTGCGTCCTGGTGCGGGCGAGAGTGTGTGATCTGTACGCAGGCATCCGCCTGCGCACAGATCACATATGGCAGTGAATGGGTGCGCACGGTCATGCGCAGTCAAGCGAAGCACCGTGCGCTCCCATTCTAAACATAGGGGCTTGCGGTGCTGCGTTCACATTGCAGATCCCCTCTGCAGAACGCTGCGGAGGGGAACGCTAATGTGAAGCCACCCTAAGTGAGGAGGAAGACAATGTCAGCATTGTCAATTCTAAGATAGTAACACGAGACATTAAAGCTTTAGGGGGATATAGTTGTATTTTATGAGTACAGGGAATATCTTACAATTCTAAGGATATGCCTGATTTGTGGCAGAAATTATTCTAACACACTCTGCTTCATATAGTTGAATAAGGAGTTTTTGGGAGCATCATGCCTGTGGATTTATGGATTTACTGCAGATGAATGAGGCAAATGCAGACTACAAGAAAGCTGCCATTTGTGGATGTAACCTTATGCTTTTGACTATTGTAAAGTCTATAATAAATCACCAGTATTTTGTATCTGTTGTTACTCCCCTTGGCAGAAGTCTATGTCCCTACTGTCTGCACAGATTGAATAATGTCCACTTTTCCATCCAGGAAATGTATCTTTGTACCGTGTTCACAGTAGACAGAAAAATATTAGAATCTGAGAGTCCTCAGTGGTTGATACCTTTTAATGGCTAACTGAGAAGATGGTAAGAAATTACAAGAATTTGAGACTCTAAGGCTCCTCATCAGGCTCATAATAACACAAAATCTAAAGAGTCACATATTTATACCCAACAGGACATAGAATAGTGCAGTGAGGCTACATATACACCAGAATTTTTTGACATCAGGCACGGATCCAATTTTTTCAGCAAAAATAGGATGCTGACAGCATCCTGTTTTTCCCCATTCACTTTAATGGTGTCCGGTAACATCCTGTTGCATCAGGTTGCTACTGGATCCTGTTTTCCAATGAGTCCACCATTTAAACAACTGTATCAAACTGGATCCAGTATGATCCAATATCAATTATAATAAAAGTTAATAGGTGCCGAATCTGGTTTTACCGATAATGCCGATATCCTTCTGAGCATGCAGGTCTTACTAGATGGAAGACAGATAGATAGATAGATAGATAGATAGATAGATAGATAGATAGATAGATAGATCAAGCTTACCAGTCTCCCGCTGCTTGCTACTGGGGCCGTTCATTAAGCTTCATGAATATTCACTGCATTGAACTGCAGCAGGCAATCACAGACGTTAAGGCCCCATTCACACACTGCTTTTTTTGCTGCGTATTTTGAAGCACAAGCTCATCACAAACCAGGAGTGGGTGATTAAACATATAAGTGGAGCACTTGTTTCTATTAGACCTTTCCTCTGAGTGTGCCACTCCCGGTTTTGATTGTTCCACTCCTGGCTTTTTTTGAGCTTGTGCGTAAAAATATGCAGCAAAAAAAGCAGTGTGTGAATGGGGCCTAACTCTGTATGACTGCATCTGTGATTGGCTGTTGTGCCCCCACAATCTGTACCGATGTTGGTGCTTGCTTGCCATATACATTAGTAAACATTAAGAGTGTGTTCATACGCTGCGTATTTGCTGCGTATTTTTATGCGAGTGCTGTTGCAGTTTTTGTAGCCAAAACCAGGAGTGGAACAATCAGAGGAAAAGTCTAGTAGAAACAAGTCACCACTTCTGTATTTAATCACCCACTCCTGGTTTTAATCAGCCACTCCTGGTTTTAATCACCCACTGCTGGTTTTAATCAGCCACTCCTGGTTTTAATCAGCCACTCCTGGTTTTAATCAGCCACTTCTGGTTTTAATCAGCCACTTCTGGTTTTAATCAGCCACTCCTGGTTTTAATCAGCCACTTCTGGTTTTAATCAGCCACTTCTGGTTTTGACTACAAAAACTTCAGGAGCACTCGCGTAAAAATAAAGCAGCAAATATGCAGCGTGTGAACGCACCCTAAAACCTGAGAATGCCAGGCACCACCACTTACAGTTAATTACCTGCTCTAGTACCCATCTGCTACAAGCACAGCAGGATAGCTGTGAGGCGGTGCACATACCCAAGGATATAGTGTTAGGCTATGTCCAGACACGTTGGTTTTTGCTTTTTTGAATTTGCTGAAAAACCGAGGTGTTTCTAACTTCTCATGAATTTTCAACAGGAGGTTTGCTGCATTATTTCCTGTGGATTTGGTGCATATTTTGGGGATTTTACCGGGTTTTTGCTGCAGATTTGGTTGCTGCATTTTTTCTGAGTTTTGCCATAGAACAAAGCCAAAACCACAAAATCAATTAACATGCCGATTCTTTCAAATCCGCAGGAAAACCTGGGGTGTTGACACTTTTTGCAGTGAAGTAAAACCAATATGTGTGGACAGCTTATCTCTGAATCATATAGGTTTTGCTGGGAAACAAAAAGGCAGGAAAGAATTAGCATAGATTTACACAAAACCAAGGCAAAATCTGACCCCATATCTACAGCAAAAACGCACTGTGTGTGCAGTCCAGAACAAAGAAGAAAGGGACGGCACTCACCCGCATGTAGTATCATTGCTTTATTTAAAAAACCCAGGATTAAACAGGCAGGAGGGAGGGGGAGCAGACGGCTGCCGTTTCGCAGATGGTGCTTCAACAGGCCCTAACACAAGGTGACCTCAGATCACCTCCTTTTAAAGTAAGTTCATACAGACATCACTGAATATTAAAATCAATGTACAATACAAAATGCAATGAGAGATGGAGACAATACATTAAAACTAGCAAGTGAAGAGATTACAGCCGGGCACCAAAATTCTGTACCTGTCCAAAGACCAACTTGGTCTAGCATGTTAGTCTCTTGAGTCACATAGAAGTGGGTGTTGCATGCCTGAATAGTGACTAGTGCAATGCTGATTAGGACAGAAATGAAAGGCGTCACTAATCAGCCATACATTAAAACAGTATCAAAGGTATCATAGAAAAACAGCAAGATGGTTCTTATCATTAAGACACATAGCACTAAGGGCATTCATTTCAATAATCCAAAAGGATTCCCTCCTAAATAGAGCTTTATGCAAACCACCATTCCGTGGAGCTGCAATAACTCTTTCTGAGCCTATAAAAGACAACACTTCAGGGTGACCTGCATGACAATCTCTAATACGACGAATAAGATGAGGGGAGCCTTTACCAGAAAGACTAAAGTTGAAATGCTCCAAGAACCTGACATTAAGGGGCCTTATCATCTTACCTATGTAATATAGGCCACAAGGGCAGAAGGTGGCTTAGCTTTACAAGATATAAACTTTTGCATTTCATGCCACCTATCTCTGATTTTCATGGGGTTGTCTGTCATGTGAAAAGGACAAAAAGGACAGGTACCACATTTATAGTTGCCAATTGGCCTAGCACCATGAAGCCATATATTTTGAGGCTTTAACCTCATTACCAAACACAGAGGTGAACCTCATATTGAAATTGTTGACATTATTCCAATAGCTTACAAAAGCCTGGAACTCTTCCTCTGATCCATCCCATACCATAAAAATGGTATCCACATAGCACAGATATTTTTTTTATATGTTGCAAATAAGGATTACAACAAACCTGTTCTCAAACCCTGCCAAAGAGATGTTAGCTAAAGAACATGCAATGGCAGTACTCCTTCTTTGCAAGTAAAAGGCATCGAGAAATTTGAAGCCATTGTGCTTGAGAACAAGTTCCAAACATATCTCCCACCAGATTAGCAAATGATAAATCTTTTTTCAGGCCAATAAGAATTTCTTTAACTGCTGCTACCCCAAGATCTTATAGGATGTGGGTATACAGGCTCTAAAGGTCAATGAAGTTAATTTAAACCCCTCTTGCCATTCAAAATGATCTAAAGCTGATCCGAAATAGTTTATATCCCAAACATAAGATGCAATCATGGGAAGCAAAAGTCGCAAAAGCCAGTAATTTGAACTGAGAGAGGTGTTCGGTTAGATTCTTGACACTATCAGAAGTCCAGGCGGTAGATTTATGCATCTTAGGGAGGAAGCACCACTGTGGTTCATGATTCACCCAAGGGCCTATGGGGACTCAGTACCCGGGCGTGGAGTTGCAGGAATGTCACCGATGGCCCGCCCGGACCCTTGGCCCTAGTGGTCAGCCTAAAAATTGGGGGAGTTGTTGGAAGGGAATAAAGTTTATCGTGACGCCACCTGTAGATTCTGGTGATGTTCACTAGCGCCGCTGTCAGTCCGCTGGGAACGGAGGTATTGCAGCTTGATGGATTAGCTCCCTGCAGGCGGAGCAAGTCCCCGGGGCAGTGATGAGATGAAGGCAGAATCAAGACACTGAAGGCTTATGGACTCTACATAATATTAATTTGTTATGTATGTTTCTTACTGTGGTTACTGATGATCCCACCATGGTAACACCCTACAACCTTTTTTTCAGGCTTATGGACTCTATACGGTGTTTACTTGTAAAAGTGCACGGATCAGGTTCACAGCTACACAGTTCTTTAGCGGGTAGCTGGCCGGGTAGTCACTGAGGAGAAGAAGGTCTCTTTGAGGCTCCCGTAGTGTACCTTCTTGTGTCTCTCTTACGTCCCGCTGTTATAACTTGCGCCTCCTTACTATCCTTGTGCTGCCCTGTACAGCCCACTTGTCTGCCAGGCCTGTTGGGTGATATGAGGTACCCTTCTTTCTCTCTCTAAGGGGCTTAACCCGGTCTAGTGCTTCTGGCGGGGCTGCACATTCTGGACTGGGGTCGGGGCTGATAATTCAACCTCTCGACTGGCTGGTGTAGATGGCTCAGGGATTACTCGGAGCCGGCACTCTGTTGGTGGACTAGGATTCCCCCAGACCTCCTGGGGGTTTGGCACTGAGTCTCCTCTTTCTCTCTTGGGCTGCCTTTTCTCTCAGGCTCCCTCCCTGGAGACCCCTCTCTGGGCTCCCTCCTTGCTTCGCTCCTCAGGCTAAACTAAAGCTGCCTGTGTGACTTCCACTCTCCACTCTGCTCTGAACTCCTCCCCCCGGGACTTGGTCTCTTTCCAAAAATTAACTCTTTAGTCCCCTGCTCTAGAGTGTGTGGATGCAGGATGAGAGCCTCAGGTTGCACTCCCCAATGACAGGATTACTGCACACTCTGTTGTGAGTGCAGTACCCCTACTGTGGTGCACTGACCAGTGAGGCGCCACATTTACTAGGGAATTCAACAAAAGCTTCCCAGATTTTCTTGCTGAAATAATATCTAGAGAGACTTTGGCATGCCAAAGAACTGCACAATTTACTCCTTAATTTCTCTGTAGGATCAGACAATAATCTCTGATAGATATTTTAATCACTTAGTTGTCTACTGGTTTCCACCAAGTAGCATTCTCTAGAAAACCGCACCGTACTCCCTCCTTATCCCCTTTATGGATGACCACATCATCCCACTTTGAACATGTTTGATATCCTTCAGTTCTCTTTTAGATTCTTAGCTAATTCAGGTCCACTAGAGTCTTATCATTATCACTAGTTATTGAAAGAAGTCAATCGTATTACCTGGTGCAGTGGGTGGAAAAAAAGTGGGTTTGACTCCTCCCATAAACGGCTCAGTAGAGCTGCAAATGGAGTTGGACACATTCACATTACTATTAGTAAGATGGAAAAGCACCAGGGATTCTTGCTTGACCATCTCCATAAAGGAATGCTCTTCATAAAAGCCCAATATGACCACTGTGCCGGTGTTATCATCTTCTAATACTAATTGCTTAATCATATCTTTATTTTTGAAATGTTTAAAAAGGTGAATCTTTCAAAACGCCTTATATAAGTCCACCCAAAAATCAGTAAAATCGAATCCAACTGGAACACAAAAATGTAATCCCTTCTCAAGAACTGAAAGCTTATCATTATCCAGCACATGTTCCGTGAGATTAAAGGCAGCGCCAGAATCATTTTGGAAACCATTTAGTCACCTGTTTCCTCTTGCCACTTATAGGTTTGCTTAGATCTTCTTTTTCCCCTTCTAATCCATTTCCTAAAGGCATGGATGGCGTGCTGTTCTTATTTGCACCCCTCACTTGATTTTTTTGCGGTGGGCTCTTCCGCACCCTTGGAGTCTGAGTCAGTGATCCAATATTTGTTCTTAGGTTTGTTGGGATTTTTTTTAATTCTTTTTTTGTTGTAATAACCATATATTTTATAGGGTGGGCCACTACCGCTCTTATCTTATTCCAATTAAAATTTTTGCCCTATTCATAATCTATCTGGTCTCTTTCTTATAAATTTATTTTTTCTATCTTTCTGAATCAGGATCAACTTTTTGTCCAATTAAGCCAGAAAGGATTCCCACTAACGTTTAGAAATCTAGACTCCAGTCCTCTCCTTATTCTTAGGAGCTCAGTCATCACCATCTCATGCTCTTTTTCATTCTGTTTAAGGATAAATTTGAGGAAGTGCTCTGAGTGTTCAAGTTGTATATCTTCCCATTCATTTATAAGTTTTACCCTCTTGAAAACGAGAATTAATTTTACTGATCCTACGGTCTCTAACCGCTAACCATGGTCAGCTGACACAGTTAGCATGGTACCTCAGCTGTGTCCCCCGGTTGACTTCACTCACTGCACCACTGCCACAGCCGAAGCTCTCGGTGGTTGCCTGGAGGTCGGCCGCAGCTTTTAGGGCACTCATTGTGTGCACAGAGGTTGCGCTGATAGGATGCTTCTTCTTCAGCACGACCTCCGATGCAAGAGAGCTGAGATGCTCTGTGCACACAATGAGTAACTTTGAGAGCTGCGGCTGTGCCATTGATCAGCTGACACCATTACAATTGTCAATAAATGTAGAACCTCGGCACACCAATAAAATATGGAAACCAGGAATCGTTGAAAAATAAGATGATTTTTTATTGGACATATTCCAGCCTAGTATAAATCCAACGTTTCAGCCAGCAGGCCTTTATCAACGATTATCTACATGGATATGAATATATAACAAACATAGGGTAAGTATACATAGTATGCTAATGTCTCAATATCATACATCCAGAAAATAAGTTTTATAGTATAGTAAGACCATACAATTTAATTTGTGCATAACAAGTATAGCAAAATAAGCAAAAGACTATATACATCTTGTGTTAGTAGCACAGAGTTATCAGTCAGCAACATAAAAAATCTGGAATGGAATTTTTTACCTATAAGCTGGGTGTCCGTGCCTATGAGCCTGTGGAGTGCAGTCGGACGTCACGTTGTGCGGGCGTGCTGTATCGCGGCCATGTGGTATATAGTGAAAATGGGAAAATAAATCGTTTGTAGCATAAGTACGGAAATATTGAAGAAAAGGAAAAAATAGGGGGAGGTCGTTCCCCTAATAGATAATAGGATATGCCCAGAAGAAGATGTTGAGAGAGCAGAAGGATTGTATAGACTAAGTCTAAAGTTATATCTGAAAATTGTGACGTCATTATCTATATCCCGCATTGTTGCCACTCATGGATACTAAGTTATATACCGTATTTTTCGCACTATAAGGCGCACCGGATTATAAGGCGCACCCTCAAAAAATGACTTTTAAGCCGTCTTGGTCCATATATAAGGCGCACCGGATTATAAGGCGCACCGGATTATAAGGCGCACCATATTACTATAAAAAAAATCCCTCTGTAGCCTCCCATCACCCTCGAGCATCGCTGTGTAGCCTCCCATCACCCTCCAGCATCCCTGTGTAGCATCCCATCACCCTCCAGCATCCCTGTGTAGCATCCCATCACCCTCCAGCATCCCTGTGTAGCATCCCATCACCATCCAGCATCCCTGTGTAGCCTCCCATCACCCTCCAGCATCCCTGTGTAGCATCCCATCACCCTCCAGCATCCCTGTGTAGCATCCAATCACCCTCCAGCATCCCTGTGTAGCATCCCATCACCCTCCAGCATCCCTGTGTAGCCTACCATCACCCTCCAGCATCCGTGTAGCATCCCATCACCCTCCAGCATCCCTGTGTAGCATCCCATCACCCTCCAGCATCCCTGTGTAGCCTACCATCACCCTCCAGCATCCGTGTAGCATCCCATCACCCTCCAGCATCCCTGTGTAGCATCCCATCACCCTCCAGCATCCCTGTGTAGCATCCCATCACCCTCCAGCATCCCTGTGTAGCCTCCCATCACCCTCCAGCATCCCACACAGTCAGACACACTCAGACACACACACTCAGACACACACACATACACACACATACACACTCAGACACACACACACGCACACTCAGACACACACACACACACACACACACACATACACACTCAGACACACACACACACACTTACTGTACTGTGTGGCAAGGCACTCACAGCGCTGGAGCCCTCAGCCAATCACAGCGCTGGAGCCCTCAGCCAATCACAGCGCTGGAGCCCTCAGCCAATCAGAGGCTATGGGCTGACGTCAGCTGGCCTCGGATTGGCTCAAGGCTCCTGGGCGGAGCTGTGATTGGCTGATGGGCTCCTGGGCTGTGAGCGTGCCCGATGCAGCGGCGGCACCGGACACGACAGCGGGGACGGCGGCTGGTGATCGTGTCCCCGCACAGTGATGTGAGGCAGGCACCGGCACCAGCATGGATGGCGGGGACGGCGGCTGGTGATCGCGTCCCTGCACAGTGATGTGAGGCAGGCACCGGCACCAGCATGGATGGCGGGGACGGCGGCTGGTGATCGTGTCCCCGCACAGTGATGTGAGGCAGGCACCGGCACCAGCATGGATGGCGGGGACGGCGGCTGGTGATCGCGTCCCCGCACAGTGATGTGAGGCAGGCCCCGGCACCAGCATGGATGGCGGGAATGGCGGCTGGTGATCGCGCCCCCGCACAGCGATGCAAGGCGGGCACCGGACAGAGGGGGATGGCGGGGACGGAGGATATTGCGGCACAAAGGTATGCCTTATTTTCTGGGGGTGCTACATTTTCCTGGAAAAATCCGTATATAAGGCGCACTGCACTATAAGGCGCACCTATGATTTCTGGGAAAATCTTAGTCTTTTAGGTGCGCCTTATAGTGCGGAAAATACGGTAAGCTACAATGCATACCTTGACAATGAAACAGCGGTTTGTGATGCTCCGTGTTTATTTCATATGTGTACAGAACACTTTGGCAGTAATTTTTCCAATTCTCTCTACATATGCAAAGCTATGTGTTAATGCACTTAATGTAACTAGTGTGGTCTATACTTGGATATCTCTATATCTATAGCGTTTACCTAGAGAGATTAGTAAAATTACACCTTACTGCGTTGGAGAAATGGATTATATGCAACAAAAGGGGGTTCATATGATCATAGCCGCAGTCTCTGAGGAGCAGTGAGAGATTAATGATTATTTTCAGAGAAGATTAATTCACTATTTCAAAGTTAAATATGAAGTAACCCTGCAGTACTTACTCTCAAGTCAGGCAGGAAGGAGTGATAAAGTGGAAATCTGTCAGAAAGTAGATCTAAGTAAAGACAGGGGTCAGGTAGGTAATATGCTCCCAGATACCTTATTGTGTGATGCTTATGTGGCGTCTCCCGCTGTGTGCGCCTTAGTGTGCCGGTGCCCTGTTTTAAATAAGCTGCGGGTGGGACTTTTGTGACGTGTTTCCGGCTTGCACATTACCGTTTCCGGTATTTGGACCGCACGGCTGTGCGGTTATGGAATGCATATCTATTGCGCATGCGTTGGGTAGTATTGCGCATGCGCAGTGTGTATCAATGTAAAACATAGTTCAGCTGTGAAAACAGCGGGTGCATGATACCTATACCCAGGTGCAGGAGGGAGGTGAAAGAGGCCATTCTATACCAATATGTCACGGTCTCTGTTAAAAGTGGAATGGAGAATTAATCATTGAAATAGAAACACAAAGATAAAAAGAGTTAATTATTAGGTCTGTAGCATATATATATATATATATATATCTGAGTTCCATTATAATGGCAAACCACTGGGGAAGTCTATTCAGGCTCCCGGATTATAATGAGTAAACAAACAAACAAACAAACAGTCAATACTTGACCGATTAAAATAAAAGTATATTGTAACTATAGATCCTGTGACAGAGGCTAGTAACCTTCATATAAAGACATTTATGAATAATATATGTCCCTATACACTTAGCCAGACAAAATAGGTAGTGGTCAAAGTCTATACTCATATTCTATACTCATATTCTCTATTCAGACCCAAGGGTTCTAGGGTCTGAAGGTGGTGAATCCAATATGATTCTCACAATTTCAACTGTTTGATCCTATTGCCCCCCGTCTATTGGGTGGGACATGTTCGATCACTTGGAAACGAAGTTGTGATATGGAATGTTTGCAGTTATCAAAGTGATTAGGAATGGGTAAAAGAGTCTGACCACACCTAATGGTGGACTTGTGTTTTATTATGCGGTCCCAGATATGCTGTCTGTAAGGCTGCTTCCACACTGCAGTTTTTTCACTGATCAGTGTCCATCAGATTTGTGTGCCAAAACCAGGAGTGTCTCCAAAACTCAGAACAGGTGTCAATCTTTCAATTATTTTTTCTCTGCAAGTTCCTCTCCTGGTTTCTCTCCGGGTTTTGGCACACAAATCTGATGGACACTGATCAGTGAAAAAACTGCAGTGTGGAAGCAGCCTAACTAGTAGAGCGTCTGTAGGGATTTGGCGAATGTCTTTCAAGGTAGAAAGAAAATGAGTGGTATCCTTCAGATAGGACGGGATCAGTGTAACCAGTGGAGTCAGAAGTTTATCAAGTAAGATGGCTAGTGGTGACAAAATGGAATCGGTAGACGCCACTATTGGACGGCCTGGGGGTAGAGAGAGATGTTTATGTATTTTGGGTAGAACATAAAATACAGGGGTGATTGGATGTTGATTTTTTAGAAACTCGGCTATTTTGATATCAATAGTACCTTGGGTAAGATGATGTGAAATGCATCTATCAATGATTGACCTAATGCCTGGTGTTGGACCATGACTGACCGGGAAATAAGTCTCCAAATCCGCCAATTGCCTCTTAATTTCTGCTATGTAGTAACTATGGTCCATGACCACTATTGATCCCCCTTTATCTGCGGGTTTGATCACTATGGATTTGTTACTTCTAAGATTTTGAATGGCTTGGCTTTCAGTTGGGGTTAGATTGTGTTGGAGACGAAAATCCCCATGGTCAATCTGTGTGTTTAATCTCTGCATATCATGTTTAACTAATTGTATATAAGTTTCAATGGGGTGATAGGTTCTAGGGTGGTAAGAACGTGCTCGGTATTCTCAGGCCAAGGTCACTCAGCTTGATAGTTGTTTGAGGACTAGTGTCAACATTAGGTGGAATTGGATTGGATTGGAAGTGTGCTTTAAGCCTGAGGGTTATAAAAAATCTCCCCAACTCTAACTCCGTGTTAAAAGAGTCAAACTTGGGGGTGGGGCAGAAGCTGAGTCCCTTCTGTAAAACCATTGCCTCTGTTGAGGATAAAGTGTAGGAGGAAATGTTATAGACCGTATTGGTCTTACCTGGGACCTTGTGGCCATCGGGTGTGGCGGCGGTTGGAATGGTGGCGGATGCTGTGGAAATGGATACTGTGGAGTTGGGCCCCCTAGTCTTCCCCCTCCTCGTTTGCCTTTTCCACATTTTCTTTGTCCTAAAAAACGAGGGGGGCAAGGTCTCCCATATTCGTCTCCACTGCCTGAAGAAAAACTGTACCGAGGATTGTTGGGTTCCCCACTTCGCCATCTATACACCTGGTTGCGGGTGTAGTCCTCCTGATCTCGTAGGAATTTACTCCTCTTCCTAATCTTGAGGTTTTCCTTGAATTCGTTGATGAGACTGGATGTTTTCGTCTACAAGTTGTTGTATTCCGTCTGTGACAGTATGAATTAATTGATCTTCTATATGTGCAATTTTGGACTCAAAGGAGGGTAGCTCTGCCTGAATATGTTCAATGGTTAAAATGATTAAGTCAATTGAACATTTATTGAGGATCTGTTTGAATCGATCACAGTGGTCTTTGTTTTCTGTGAATAATGTGGGTCTCAATGATACTCTCCATCCACGTGGGATACGTTTCGACTTGAAATACTCCCCAAGTGTTCCGAGGTGAAGTTCCAGGGCGATCTGTCCTGGACAGATCGTGTGTGCCGAGGTTCTACATTTATTGACTTTGACTTTTACCTCAGAGCACCCAAACTAGGTTGAGCCCAAAACATCTCTTACTACGATTACAATAGTAACTGCATCAGCTGTGTCATTACGTGACCGATGTGATTGCACCATTAACACGGCCGAAGCTCTCGGCATGTGTGCAGAGGTTGGCTGCAGTTCCCGGGTCACTTTGTGTTCTCTGAGCTCATGCTGATAGGATGCTACTCCTTCTGCGTGACTTCTGATGCAGTAGAGCTGAGTGTTCTTGGTGGATAATCTTTATGGATTATTTTTGGAGGGTAAATTCGGAATAATAAATAAGAAAATGAGAGTTGTCTGTGTTTTATTTCTAATAAAGGATTTTTCTCTGAGCGTTTTTTAACTATTTAACTATTTCTTTGTTTTGGTAATGTGCGGGTGTCATAAACACCTGACGTTTCCAATTTTAAGGTTAATGACAAGCTGTCAATACTCAGCTGTCATTAACCCCTTCTATCACTTAGATGCCACACAATCAGGGCAATGGGAAGAACCGTGTACAGCACCAGGAATTGTTGATTCTAATTAATGCACCAATTTATGGGGTGGCTGTGGGCTGGTATTCTGTAGCATGGGGGCCCAATAACTATGTGCCTCACCATACTGAGAATACCAGCCCTCAGCAGCTTGGTTTTACCTTGGCTGGCAATCAAAAATAGCTCAACTTCTGTATTAAATGTAACTGATGATTTTTCCATGGTCCATTACAGTACATTTTGTTGATGTGGCACCCCTGCAGGGGATTGCCACAGGATCCACCGGTGCAAGGAGGGAGTTACACATTGGTTTACACAGCACACACACCTTCCACCCCAGACCTATGGGGGGAGCCCTACTGGCTGCCTTAAGTCAGTTCCCCTTTAAAACATCCAGGCTTGAGGGGAGGAATCAGTTAGTCTCAGTAGTTAGTCCCTGAAGTGAGTCGGAGGAGAGAGCTGGAGGAGCTGGTCGCTGGGAAGGATCCAGGCCCAGGTCCAGGGACCACTGACCGCTGTGTCGCACCGTAGGGAAATGGTCGGAGGCAAGTGGAAGAAACAGGGAATCAAGAAAGGGAACCAGTTAATATAGCCCTAGTACACCCGGACATCAGAGTCCGACGCTGCTATCATTTACAGCAAAAGCCTAGAAGACTCAGGAGAAGTTCACCCCTGAATAGAACAAGTAAGAGATGCTAAAACTGACCAAGTACAGGACCAGGGGCCATAGGAGGAATAGGGACCCGCAGAAGGACCTCAATGTCAGTTTAGAGCAAAGCCCAGAGAGGGAGAAGAAACGGTGGGTTCAGGCACAGGCAGGATTCACCCCAAACCACAGAGCACAAAGACAGAGGAGGCCTCATAACTTTCTAAGGTGGAAGTCCCAAGTTGCACCGGGGACCTGGTTATTACTCTGGACTGTACCCTTTACCCTGTCACCAGTAAAAGGTACCGAAACAATGATCATTGTTTGTGTGCCTGCTTAACCGTTGCAATTCACTGCCTTGTTTGCAAACCGCAACTACTACTTCCCTCATCCATCCCCGCTGCCCTGAGGTAAAGCTCCACCTGTGGGGAGCTGTACCACACTCTTCTGCACCCACCATCACCTCAGCGGCTGGCTGCAGCACTGGTATACCCGTTACCAGGAACTACAGGTGGCGTCACTTTACCCATCCCCTTATCCCCCACCATTCCCCGCCATTGAGGGTCCAGGGCATCCCCATCCAAGCTGCCATCAGCCCCGGTACCCGAGTAACCCCTACGTTGTCGACCGCCTCATTGAAACCTACTTAGCTATGAGAAAAAAAAAAATTAACTCATAAAAATGTATTCAAGTTTTAAGAAACATATGTCTAGAACGGTTTCTAATTTGCCTGCCTTACCTATTTACAGGTCATGGCAGAAAGTTTTGGTACACTTGAAATTGTCCCAGAAAATTATTGCAATTACACGTTTATTTCCTGGATGTGAATTGGAACATCACAAATAAAAACTGAGAAAAAGGCAAATTGGACATAATTTCAAACAAACCCAAAAATTGGCTGGACAAGAGTGTTGGCACCCACCACTTAATATTTGGTTGCACGTCCTTTGGAATAAATGACTGCAATCAATCAATTCCTATAACCATCTAACTTCTTACAACTCTCAACTGGAATTTTGGACCACTCTTCTATTGCAAACTACTACAAGTCTTTCATATTTGAAGGCACCTTCTCCCAACAGCAATTTAAAGGGAACCTGTGACCTGTAATTAACCCCCTGACCTATCACTAGCTGTTCCTACACCTTCCTAGGTGCTCCCTAACCATCCCTCTCTGTTGTAAATCCGACCTGTAAAAACTTTGAACTTACTGCACGTTACTCAGTCATGCAACTGGAAAGGCGCCTCCAGGCTCCATTCTCCCCTCTTACGTGCTTCACTGCACGCCCTGCTGGGCAGCATATTTCTTTCTTCATATCCTCTTGATTTTGGAATCTCCCACCCTCTTTTCATGCTATGATGCACCAGCCGGTAAATCACATCCGGCCCGGTGCTTTATGGGCTCGATCACATGATCGGCCCCTATACATTATGGGCTTGATCACGTGATCGGCCCGGCTTTAATATGCCCATTGCACATGTCTTTATAGGTAGAGGTGATTTTATCTGCCAGCACCTGGGCTTGCTCTACATAATGGGGTCTGACTGCATCCTGCCAAGTGTTGTGTTGGTTTTGGTTCTGGCTGCTGATGGTAAGAATTTTCTGATGCTGCCTTATGAGTAGTTGTTTGTACATATTTTGTTAGGACTCATGAGCATGGGGATCCGTGATGTGGATCATAAGCTTAACCCCTTCAGGACCCAGCCTATTTTGACCCTAAAGACCTTGGCATTTTTTGCAATTCTGACCAGTGCCCCTTTATGAGGTTATGACTCTGGAACGCTTCAACCGATCCTAGCAATTCTGAGATTGTTTTCTCGTGACATATTGGGCTTCAAGCTAGTATTGGGCTTCAAGCTCACTACCCATCTAGATAAGTTCCCTGGGGGGTCTAGTTTCCAAAATGGGGTCACTTGTAGGGGAGCTCCAATGTTTAGGCACACAGGGGCTCTCCATACGCGACATGGTGTCCGCAAACATATGGAATTGTTAGCGGATACCATGTTGCGTATGGAGAGCCTCTGTGTGACTAAACATTAGAGCTCCCCCGCAAGTGACCCCATTTTGGAAACTAGTCCCCCAAGGAATGTATCTAGATGCATAGCGAGCACTTTGAACCCCCAAGTGCTTCACAAATTGATCCGTAAAAATGAAAAAATAAATTTTTTTGTTTAAAAAAAAAGTACTTTTTTATTTTTATGGATCAATTTGTGAAGCACTTGGGGGTTCAAAGTTCTCACTATGCATCTAGATACGTTCCTTGTGGGGTCTAGTTTCCAAAATGGGGTCACTTGTGGGGGAGCTCCAATGTTTAGGCACACAGGGGCTCTCCATACGCGACATGGTGTCCGCTAATAATTGGAGCTAATTTTCCATTCAACTTGTTAGCGGACACCATGTCGCGTATGGAGTGCTCCTGTGTGCCCCTAGCATTGCCACCAGCACAAGGGCAACTGGAAGAGTTGGGGTACAGCACCAGAAAATGGCGCCTCTAATGTGCTATTTTCTGTGGTGGCTGTGGGTTGCAATTTGCAGCGTGGGGGGGGGCCACAACATTTGGGTCTCTCCACAATGAGGATTGCAGCCCCCCAACTGCCAAGTTGTACCTGGCTGGCAACCAAAAATAAGGCAAAGTTCCTTGTCATTTTATTTGTAGAAGTAATAAAAAAAAAAATGATGTGTGGGCTTCGCCATATTTTTGATCCAGCCAGGTACAACTTGGCAGCTACGGACTGCCAGCAACCCCCAGCTGCCTCGTTGTACCTTGCTGGCAACCAAAAATACAGCGAAGCCCTTTTTTTTTCTAGGACTAATTGTAGAAAAAAAAATGGCGTGGGGCTCCGCCATATTTTTGGTCCAGCCAGGTACAACTTGGCAGCTGGGGGCTGGAATCCGCAGCATGGAGAGGCCCAAGCATTCTGGGCCCCCCATGCTGCGAATTGCAGCCCGCAGCCGCCCCAGAAAATGGCGCATTCATTGAAGCGCCATTTTCTGGAGCTGTACCCAGACTCTTCCAGTTACCCTGATGCCGGTGGCAAACTGGGTAATAAAGGGGTTAATACCAGCTTTTTATTGGCAGCTGGCACTAAGCCCGAGATTCATAATATAGGGCCAATGTTAGCCCCGCTATTAGGAATCTCTGGTAAATAGTCAGAAAATACAAACAGAGAAAAATCTTTTTATTTGAAAAAAAACACACAAACAAAATTCGGACTCCATCTTTATTATAAAGACCCGACGTAGTCCACAACGAAGGTCCCGCGACGCTTGATCGCCTCTGCTACATCCAGGGACTGCAGCAAGGGATCAAGTGTCCTCTTGTTGTAGTCTCTGGGGTCAGAGTCATGGTGCACAGTACGGCAGATCAATGCCATACAGTGCACCATGACTGACCCCAGTGACTACAACAAGAGGACACTTGATCCCTTGTTGTAGTCTCTGGGGTCACAGTCATGAAGTACTATATGGCAATTATCTGCCGTACCGTGCTTCATGACTGTGACCCCAGAGACTCCAACAAGGGATCAAGTGTCCTCTTGTAGTCTCTGGGGTCAGAGTCATGGTGCACGGTACGGCAGATCATTGCCATACAGTGCACCATGACTGACCCCAGTGACTACAACAAGAGGACAATTGATCCCTTGTTGTTGTCTCTGGGGTCACAGTCATGAGGCACTGTATGGCAATTATGTGACGTACCGTGCTTCATGACTGTGACCCCAGAGACTACAACAAGGGATCAAGTGTCCTCTTGTAGTCTCTGGGATCAGCGTCATTATGCACGGTATTGCAATGATCGGTCATACCATGCACAATGACGCTGATCCAGAGACTACAAGAGGACACTTGATCCCTTTTTGTAGTCTCTGGGATCAGCGTCATGGTGCACGGTATGGCAATGATCTGTCATACCATGCACCATGACGCTGATCCCAGAGACTACAACAAGGGATCAAGTGTTCCCTTGTTGTAGTCTCTGGCGATCGTTTCCATGACGATTGGATCCTCTAAGTGCTGTGATCCCTGAGATCACAGAACTTAGAGGGTTAACACAGCCAGGGCACAGCAATCACACAGATGCTATGCCCTGGCTGTGACACCGCTCCTCTGCGCAGTCATTTCCATGCTGGGAGATGACTGTGCAGAGGAGCCGACAGAAGAAGCAGGACGGCGCAGGAAGAGGACAGCAACAGAGAAGACAGAGCAGACCGGAGGACAGAGGGAGAAGACCGGAAGAAAGAGGGAGAAGATCGGAGGACAGAGGAGAAGAAAGAAGACAGGTGTTGAAGAAGAGGGAGCGGGAAGAGGAGAATGGGCAGAGGTGATCACCGCGGGCAGCGGTGATCACAGGGCATGGGGAGGGATCGCATGGCGGGGGCCTAGGGAGATCACAGGGGGCACAGATCACGGGGGGGGGGAGATCACAGGGGAAGGAGATCTCACAGGGGGAGATCACACACCCAGGGGAGATCACACAGGGGGGGGGAAATCAGAGGGCAGATCGGCGGTCAGGAGCAAAGCGGAGGGCCCGGGATCGGCGGCGCCCCCACAGATCTGGGGGGGGGGGGGGGAGGGGGGAAGCCACAGGGCCCCTTCTCGGCCAATGCCTGATACTGTCCAGCATCAGGCATTGGCTGTATTGCTATTGTAATATCTCACCAAGTTACATTGGTGAGATATTACAATTACTCCGATTGGCAGTTTTACTTTCACTTCACTGCCAATCGGAGCGGTTATAGCCACGGGGGGGGACTAAGTCACCTCCCCTAGGGTATAGTGCAGGTCCTTCCGTACCTGCGGCTCTATTAACCCCTTAGTGACCGCGGTTAATAGAGATGCAGGGAGGGAAACCCGCGATGACGCAGCATATGCGTCCAAGGTCGGGAACGAACTTGTTTTGATGACGCATATGCTGCGTCACGGGTCGGGAAGGGGTTAAATGTCTTGGCCAATACATGAACCAATACCCCATATAAAAGGTTTTTGTTTATCACAAAAAAACTTTTTGCACTTTTTTTTTTATCATGCGGTTGGGCCTCATGGGGCGCCGTTCATCCAGTGGTGTGGAGACATCGTACTGGGTGGTCCGTTTGGTCAGGTGGCGGGACCAATGGGTAGCTATCAGACACTCCGCATCATATGTACCAGTGTGAATGGTGTCCTGTGCAGGCCAATATGTGCGTAGCAGGTCACCTCCCACATGTCTTTGTAGGTAGAGGTGATTTTATCTGCCTGCACCTGGGCTTGTTCTACATAACGGGGTCTGACTGCATCCTGCCAAGTGCTGTGTTGGTTTTGGTTCTGGCTACTGATGGTAAGATTTTTCTGATGCTGCCATATGAGAAGTTTTTTGTTGTTTAGTTTGGCACACACAGACACACAATGCAAAGATTGAGTCAACTTCTCCCATTTCCATTTGGTTTCAGGTGCGATTTTAATATTGCCCACACCTGTTACTTGCTACAGGTGTGACTAAACAAGCATCACATGCTTGAAACAAAGTTGTTTACTTACAGTTTTGTAAAGGTGCCAACAAATTTGTCTGGCACATTTTTAGGGTTGAGTGTGAAATTATGTCCACTTTTTTCCATTTTTTTTTTTTGCGTTGTCCCAGTACACACAAAGGAAATATATGTATAATAAAACATGTACAACAGATAATGTTCTGGAACAATTTCAAGGGTGCCAACATTTTTGGCCATTACTTTATACCTGTTCTAATGGACTCGAGTTACCAGCAAATATCTTTCACTAGGTAAATGCAGGACAGTACATTACACTTTTTCCGCATTAGCTGCTAGTATTTACCCTTGCACCCACAAGCCTGTTTTCACCTTCCTGACCAGGCCAAATTTGTCAGTTTATGTGGTAATAACACTGGAATGCTTCAACGTTTTGCGTGACCCATTGTACTTTATCTTAGTGGTAAAGTTGGGTAAAAAATTTGGGAAACTATGTTCCTCAAGGAATTTATCTAGAGGTGTGGTGAGCACCCTGAAACCGCACTTACTTCACCAAATTTTATAACATTTGTGCAAATAAAAAAAATGTACATTTCCCACAAAAATGTTGTTGTAGCCCCAAAATTATTAATTTTCACAAGGGTAATCGGAGAAAATGGACCTCAAAATTTGTTGAGTACACCAATACCCAATATGTGGGAGAAAACTACTGTTTGGACAAATGGCAGGAATCTGTATGGAAGGAGTGCTTTGACTTTTGGGGTGTTATTTTTGATAGAATAAAAAGTGGACGCCATGTCATGTTTGCAGAGGCCCTGATGTGCAAAAACTGTGGAAACCTCTCACAATTGCCATTTTTAAGAACTACACCCATAAGGAAATCATCTAGGACCTACAGATTCTTCACAGAAAGCCTTCCTACACCAGGAAGCCAAAGTAAGCCTCCCAACACAGTTACCAAAGCCTCCCAACGCAAAGTACCCAAAGACAACCTAATCAAGTCACCAACCTACATGGCCTGACAAACAGCAAAATCCAAAAGATGGTAAAGTCCAAGAACAACATCTCAGCATGTGGAGGAACGACAAGCAAATCCCAGAAACTGACAATATACCAGAACCTACAGAGGGAGCACAAATTGGCCCCGTATCTATGGAAGCTAGGAAACCTCAAAGAGCGACAGATCCTGAGCCGGTACAGACTGAGCGCTCACAGCCTACTCATCGAATCTGGGTAGCACCGATAGACCTACAAGCCCCGACAGAGCAGACAGTGCCAGCAGGGCCCCCAGGAGGCAGAGGCCCACTTCCTGGTGAGGTGCCCTAAATACGCTGCATTGAGGAACACTCACTTCAGGAGACTGTCCGATCTCCTCCCAGACTTCACCTCCATGGAGGAGGAAGAGAAACTGCCAATACTACTGGGGAAAGAGGAAAAGCGCAGCGGTCATAGCAGCGCAATATATCAGTGGCTGCCACAGACTGAGGAGCCTATACTCCACACTGGACAGGTTGGCATCTCCCAACTAAGAGCCTGATATGTCATGGAATCCTATACCCCACACTGGACATGCCCCTATCTTCTAAATGAGGCTGATATATCCCAGACTTCAATATGCTTCCCTACCCCCATCGTCCCCTATTTTTACCATTTGCTTTGGCAATGCTAACATGTACCTAGTTCTGCCAATAAAGCTCATTTGAATTTGAATTTTGCAACACTGATACTTAAAAATAAAAAAAATTACAGAAAAATGTTGTTTTAGACCCAAATTTTTCATTTTCACAAGGGTAACAGGAGAAAATGGATCATATCATTTGTTGTGCAATTTCTCCTTAGTACAGGGATATTCCATATATGGAAAACTACTGTTTGGGTGAACAGCTGGGCTCAGAAGAGAAGGAGCGCTACTTTAGCTGGAATAAATTTCGGATGCCATGTCACACTTGAAGAGCCCCTGACATACCAGAAAAGCAGACCCCATTTAATGATGCCACATTACAGGCTACACCTGTTAGTTTATTTACCTAGGGGTGCAGTGATCACATTGACATCACATCTCACAGAATTTTATACCATTGGGAGGTGAAGAAAATAAAATTACATTTTTACCACAAAAAAATTGTTTTAGCCCCAGATTTTACATTTTTACATGGGGAAAGGAGTAAACAAATGGCCCCAAAATTTCTGATGCAATTTCTGCTGAATGAAATACCCCATGTGTGGCTCTATAGCACTGTTTAGCCACACGGTGAGACTCGGAAGGGATGGGACACTATTTGACTCTTAGAGCAGTTTTTTCTTTTGGACTCCATATAACAAGCCCCTAAGTACCAGACAAGCAGAACCCTCAATCAAATGGCCCCATTTAGGAAAAAAACATCCCCCTGGGAAGTTATCTACAGGTGTAGTGGTGATTTTCACTCCATGGGTGTTTTCCAGAAACAAGCAGCAATGGATGTTGCCAAGTGAAAATTGCAATTCTGCCATTGTATTGCCCGTACATTGTGTCCAGCTCATACTTCTGGAGACATAGATTCCATAAATTAAGTGGGCTCTTCTCACTACAGTAATGCCAAATACATGAACGCTAAATGTGGTTGAGGCACCGTGGGGCTCAGGAGGGAGCAGAGCAGTTGGATTTTGGGAGCACAAAGTTTTGCTGGATTTTTGTCTGGTCTTGCTTTTCCAAAGCCTTTGTGCCAACAGTAACATGGAAGCCCCTTATATTTCCAATGACAGTTGACAGACCTGTGTGGAGACTTGTGCTTTTTTAGTGGATTCAGTTAAGGCTTTTATTGGGAACATTTTACCACAAATTTTGGATCACATTTTATGTGCTCAGTACTAAGCACTTAATGTTGGGGGATTCCATCTAAATTTCTAAATTAGGTTTTTCAGTTGAAACTTTCATTCAGCAGGGTTACTCTGGACTCTATTTGGCCTCTGTTCAGAATCACATAAAAGTGTGCAACCCTGCCTTTATGCACCACTGCATAGATGACTAGCGCCACATCATAGGACAGACGGAGTCTAAGGTGACTTCATCTGCCTTATTATAGGGAATCTTCTGTTGGGGGTTCTCTCTAAATCATGTTTTTCAGAGATTTACAGGTTAACCCCTGTGTAAGTGCTCAGGGCAGAGCACAGTAGGTGAGCCGAGCTGGACTGCGATCTTTGGAAGGCTAATAAACAAGAGAATAATCTAAATCAAAAGATCAAAAATTGCTTTTATTTTTTACACCGTTCACCACGCAGTGTAAGTGGCTTTATTCTTTGTGTCGGTGCGATTACAGCAATTCCAGTTTTATTATGTTTGGCTACTACCAGACACTAAAGCTGGTGTCAGTGGCTCATCTATGGAACGATGAGCTAAACTCCTCTGCCGGATGGGCCTCCTGCTGGAGCTTAAACTCAGCAAGAAGACATTGATAAGGGTCGTTATAAACAAGGCCACAAAAAACTTGTCTACTGACCCAAAAGGATAGAGAATTGGTAAGAAGGGGGAAAAGGTTTAGAACTGGGGGCCGCCTTGATCCCCACCCGCTGTTCCTCTCTCCCTGAGTGGCGACAGCGAATCTTGAAATAGGTCCCGGACTTGTCAACAGTCTCCCTATGGCGGGATACACTGGTGACACATTTAAAGGATACATAATATAATATACATATATAACACTGGTCAACAGCATTTTTGGTGCCAAAGATATTTCATTGAATTTAGGGTATCTTTGGGGTGCTGATTCTGAATATGTCATCAGTTTTGCCAGATTGGCTCAAGTTTTTGAGATTTTTCGTAAAATGTGTTAAAAAAAAAGACGTTTTTTGCTACTTTTTTAACGAAGTCTGTTATGTTTCTTCTATGTTTTGTCAGTGTATATTCACCACAAATGTAACAGAATGAGTCTGGATCGTTAAGACAACTTCTTCTTGATGAGTTCATGCTTTTCACTGGACAACAGACAACAAACATAAAGTTAGTGCAAAAATCAAGCTATGAACAAACTTTTAGAACACTAATTAACACAAAACTATATTGAGAAATGCTCAGTTCAAGTACTAATCCAAAGAAATTAATGAGATGATGCGTCGCATTTACCAACAAGTGCTATAAATAAGATACCAAAAATCTCAAAAACTTGAGCCAATCTGGCAAAACTGATAGCATATTCAGAATCGGCACCCCAAAAATACCCCAAATTCATTAAAATATTTTGGGCACCAGAAAAAAAATTTTTTTTTGTTGACCTGTGTAATATATGTTGTAATATGATATATATAATGGATAGGTACCAAAATGGTAGCAACAAATCCTTAAATTCACCAAATCCCCAATTCAATCGATGTGTCATTTGCTGGGCTACTTGCTGTAGGTTTGATAAAAAGAAAAATAAATCTGCTTTAATCAGCACATTATCACCAGAAAACTAGTTAACCCACCCATAACACTGATTGGCAGCTTTCTGCCTATGCACTGTGTACGCTGATTATTAGCTTTCTGTGGTGTGGGCGGGATTATCCAGGGCTCAGACAGATCTGCAGCAGATAAAACTTAAAATTTTATCAAAACTGCAGCAACCAGTAAAGTAAGTGACATTACTGGAATCAGGGTGTACACCCCTACGACATTGTGCAATCAAAGGGAATCTCATGTCACCAGGTTTTCGCCATCTCATTCAAGTCCTGTAAGTAGCACAGTGGGGCTTCCATGGATCGAAATCCTGCTCAAAGAGGTCAATTTCTAGTAGGGTACACGGTCACAGAGGAGTGTACTAGTTCAGCAACAAGCTTCTGAGCTACTCTACATAATGAGAAAGGGTTCATCCCCCAATAAATAAATAATAAATCACGTCCAAGCATGAAAATTCCGCTGGAAGTGACGATTTAAAACATATGTCAAACTCTGGCCCACAGGCTGATTTTATTTGGTCCGTGCTGCACCGGTGCCCCATCGTACTAAGTGATTCTTGCTGGGCCTCTGCTCTGACGTCTCAGCACAGTGGGGCGCGATGACATCACTACTGCCACCACTTTGCTGAGATGTTGAGAGCTGCAGGACGCTCGAACAGACACTGAAGCAGGGGGGAACCGTGGAGAGGAGAGTACTTATTTTTATTATCAGTAAGTACGGTGACCTAAGGACTATGGGTGCTTTAAATGATATGGAGGGCTGCATTATAATAATTGGAATGCTATGGGGTCATTTTAACAATTGGAGGGCTACGGGATCTGCATTATAATACATGGAGGACTATTGGGATACATTATAATTAGAGGACTATAGGGGGCTACATTATAATATATGCAGGTATAGGAGAGTGCATAATAATTAGAGGAACATGGGGATGCATTATAACATATGGTGGACTATGGGGATGCATTATAACATATGGTGGACTATGGGGATGCATTATAACATATGGTGGATTATGGGGATGCATTATAATACATAGAGGACTATGGTGATGCATTACAATACATGGAGGACTATAGGGGTGCATTATAATAATTAGAGGCCTTGGGGAGTGCATTATAACATATGGAGGTGGACTATGACCTGGATTATAATAATTGGAGGACTATAGGGGTGCTTTATAATATATAGAGGACTATTGGGCAAGCATTATAGTATGTAGATGACTATGGTGGGTGCTCAATACTATATAGGGGAGAATGTTGGACCCATTTTACTCTTTGGATGGCTATGTGGGGTCCATTATTCTGTACGGAGGATTATGTGGGGCTCATGACTAGGTTCATGAGCCACTTTGTCCAAAATGTTAATTTTGGCCCTATGTGTATTTGAGTTTAATATCTCTGATCAACCAAGTCATTTTGGTCTGCCCAAATGATGAAAAAAAGAAATAGTTTTAGAAAATAAAGTACACTGTGTGCAGAATTATTAGGCAAGTTGTATTGTAGAGGATTATTTTTATTATTGATCAACAACTATGTTCTCAATCAACCCAAAAGACTCAAATATCAAAGCTTAATATTTTTGGAAGTTGGAGTGGTATTTTTTTTAGATTTGGCTATCTTAGGAGGATATCAGTTTGTGCAGGTAACTATTACTGTGCAGAATTATTAGGCAACTTAATAAAAACCAAATATATTCCCATCTCACTTGTTTATTTTCACCAGGTAAACCAATATAACTGCACAAAATTTAGAAATAAACATTTCTGACATGCAAAAACAAAACACAAAAAAAAGTGACCAATATAGCCACCTTTCTTTATGATGACACTCAACAGCCTTCCATCCATAGATTCTGTCAGTTGTTTGATCTGTTTATGATCAACATTGTGTGCAAAAGCCACCACAGCCTCCCAGACACTGTTCCAGAGGTGTACTGTTTTCCCTCCCTGTAGATGTCACATTTTAGGAGGGACCACAGGTTCTCTATGGGGTTCAGATCAGGTGAAAAAGAGGGCCACGTCATTATTTTTTCTTCTTTTAGACCTTTACTGGCCAGCCACGTTGTGGAGTAGTTGAATGCATGTGATGGAACATTGTTCTGCATGAAAATCATGTCTTTCTTGAACGATACGAACGAATTGCTTGAAGAAGTTGTCTTCCAGAAACTGGCAGTAGGTCCGGGAGTTGAGCTTCACTCCATCCTCAACCTGAAAAGGTCCCACAAGTTCATCTTTGATGATACCAGCCCATACCAGTACCCCACCTCCACATTGCTGGCGTCTGAGTCGGAATGGAGCTCTCTGCCCTTTACTGATCCAGCCTCTGGCCCATCCATCTGGCCCATCAAGAGTCACTCTCATTTCATCAGTCCATAAAACCTTTGAAAAATCAGTCTTAAGATATTTCTTGGCCCAGTCTTGACAGTTTATCTTATGTTTCTGGATAAGAAAAAAATGCGGCACTCACCGAGCAGAGCTTTTTCCTTTTTTATTTCAGAGTCCTCTTTACATGGTTTCTCTGCGATGGGGGAGGGAGTGAGGAGACACACAGGTGACGGATTCCGTTTCGGAGCACCTGCCAACAAGGTCCGTAGAAGGGGCAGGTGCTCCGAAACGGAATCCGTCACCTGTGTGTCTCCTCACTCCCTCCCCCATCGCAGAGAAACCATGTAAAGAGGACTCTGAAATAAAAAAGGAAAAAGCTCTGCTCGGTGAGTGCCGCATTTTTTTCTTATCCATTGATATTGCTGTCTAATAAGCGTGCACCCGGGCACATGAACCTGCTTTACTCGCACCCTTACATGTGTAAGTAGCACTGGTCCCTGTAGCACAGCAGTGCCCAGTATATATCTGCAAAACCTTTTATCTTATGTTTCTTGTTCAAAGGTGGTTGTTTTTCAGCCTTCCTTACCTTGGCCATGTCCCTGAGTATAGCACACCTTGTGCTTTTTGATACTCCAGTAACGTTGCGGCTCTGAAATATGGCAAAACTAGTGGCAAATGGCATCTTGGCAGCTTCACACTTGATTTTCCTCAATTCATGGGCAGTTATTTTGTGCCTTTTTTGCCCAACACGCTTCTTGCGACCCTGCTGGCTATTTCCCATGAAATGCTTGATTGTTCGGTGATCATGCTTCAAAAGTTTGGCAATTTCAAGCCTGCTGCATCCCTCTGCAAGACATCTCACAATTTTGGACTTTTCAGAGCCCGTCAAATCTCTTTTCTGATTTCTTATTAGGCAATTGCCTAATAATTAAGTACACCTTATATAGGGTGTTGATGTCATTACACCACACCCCTCCTCATTACAGAGATGCACATCACCTGATTTACTTAATTGGTAGTCGGCTCTCAAGCCTATACAGCTTGGAGTAGGACAACATGTATAAAAAGTATCATGTGAACAAAATACTCATTTGCCTAATAATCCTGCACACAGTGTACTTAGCTGTCTATGTTTTCACGGCTCCTCTTCCAGTGGCATTTTCAGAACAGATTGAGATGGCAGCCAATAATGTACCCACAAGTTGGCACAGGATGGGAATAGTTGTCCGATTATACCAGTTCAGTGTCATCCACCCCGACAATCACTGGTGCACTGTATGTACCCTGCCATCACAGCCAACGTGACTACCTGGACTCCAGATACAATGTAGAGATCTTCAGTCAAACATTTTCTGGCAGTCCGGTCAGTCTTCTCACTGAATATCTATATATACAACTTTGGGTAAGAAAAGCCTTATGGAGCCAATAAAGGATCTACCACCAATATACATACAGAGTGTTCACATTAACTATTCTTAGATTGGGACACATGTATTTGTCTTGTTCCATCTACACTAAACAATAAAGCTGTGTAACATATGGGCAAGGTGAGAAAATAAGTTGCACAGGATATTTAAGAATTTTTCAATACTTTTCCACCTATGGTTCTATTTAAGGCTCAGGACTCCCTTTTTCTCATTACAGCCTCCACAGAAGGACAGATGGCCAGTTGTCAACATTCATGAATAATACAAATCAGAGCAGACGTCTATGTGAACGGGATGCAAACTATGACCTGACACGTGATACTGAGACATAAAAATGTCACAAGACGGAGGGTTATTAAAGTGGCAGGAATGGTGTTACTTCATAGAAAAATACTTTATTTTACATTTTACAAAAAAAAAAAAAAAATCTTAGAAATCGTTTCAAGGAGAGAAAATCCACAAGGCTACGAGCCATTCGAAAACTTCAGGAGTCTGGACGTCTCTTCCAACCTAAAAAAGAAATTTGGTTAAATAAAATAAACAAATAAAACCGTGATGAATATATCGCATTGTGGGACTGGTCTAAAAGACTGTATCTTCCTACTGTGGCGGACCAATCCTTATACACTAAGTGATATAATGCCTCCAAGGTCTGTCCTATCAGGTGTATAGGAGTTTTCCACCTCTCGGACAACACCTTCTCAATCACTATGTTTCCTTACAGTAAAATAACACACACTCACCTCTGGCATCTTTCCAGCAGTGTCAGTACTGCCTCTCCCGTGGCTTGTGTGACATTGTTATGTCACGTGATCCCAACAGCAGCCGATTTACAATCCCCTCCTTCAAAAAAATCCCTTACATCTGGAGGAATTGAGAGCTGTTTCTAAGGAGAGGAGAGTGAATTGGCTGCTGATTGACTTAAAGGATTGCTTGACAGCAATGTCACATGAGCCCCTGGAGAGACAGTTATGACACCACCTGAACTGCTGACACCGGAGGTGTATTATATTACAAGGGGGAAGCAGGAATGAATAAGGGTTTTTCTGAGTAGTGGTCAACCTCTTTAAGTGGCCGGACATTGAGGCGTTACACACAATAAAGGAATACATGGCACTGCACGTCCTTACTGTGAGAAAGCTCACCTCACATACCCTCTGCTAGTAGGACTCAGCGACAGGAGATCGGTGCGATACTTACATTTTATTTAATCTGTCCATTCTTTGCTTCGTGCTCTCCTGTGGACATATACAGGTGTTAGATTAAACTATTCAACATGGCACAAATTAATGAAAAATGCTGTCGTTCTTGAAAGCACAGATATAGCAGAGCTTAGAATAAGCAGTAGGGGGCAAGTACGGCTCATTGTCTTCATAAAACCCATTTACTTGTATGGTCTACTCTGGGGATTGCACAGTTTGTAAATAGTACAGGCGTGGTAACACTATAGATATGAACAGTGCCCCCTACAGCCAATCAGCAGTCACGTCCCTGGTGGTCGGTGACAAAATTGTTTCGGGGGTCGGTCAGAGCCCAACGGTGTGGACGGGCTGAAGAGAGCAGGGTGGGTATAGCTTAGTTTTACCCTGATAGCTCCCCATTGGCAGATTTACCATTTTACACTCAGCTACCGCTGTCCCATTGTCTATGGAATCACCAATCTCGTTATTAGTGCCTTGTAAATTAAATCAATAACATATTGAGAGATTAGGGTTTTTGCATGACTAACCAGTTTCTCTCTGGTTCTTAATAGTAACCCTGTGCTCCACTTCTGGTTAGGAAGACAAGGCACACACCTACTTTCATTAATTAATTCCATATGTCCCAATTAAAAGATCACTCGGAAAGACTTATTGAAGGGGTTGTGCACTACTTGGACAAACTAGTCTCAATCCGTATGTTTCCACCCAGTAAAGTAATAATACTCACCTCTGGTGTTTATCCAGTGGTGTCAGTACTGGTTCTCCAGGGGCTCACATGACATCATTATGTCACATGATCCCTGCGACCAGTAAGCTGTCCCTTCACGGTTCCCTGGAATGGTGCCCACTTCGGAGGAGAGAATAGCTGCTATTTTACTTGAGGGAAACATTGATTGAGAAAAGGGTGGTCAATGGAGTAATGGCCAATCATTTTATATCGTAATACAAAACTATAAGGTGTTTTATAATAGAAAACTATGATATATTGGGAAAAGCACTGGTATGGTGATTGGATAGAACAATATTCATAAAATACTATTGAGCAATTATGTATATTCTAGCATCCTTTCATTATACCAGGGCTATTCCTAAGGCCATGTGCACACGTTCAATATTTGCTGAGTTTTTTACCTCAGGATTTGTATACAAAACCAGGAGTGGAGCAATCAGAGGAAAAGTCTAATAGAAACACCTGCACCACTTCTGGATTTAATCATCCACTCCTGGTTTTGGCTACAAATCCTGAGGTAAAAAACTCAGTAAATATTCAGTGTGTGCAATGGCCTAATAGATCAGGAGTTTTTCAGAGTTAAAAATACATCTCAAATTTCTAAAAGCATAATCCAAAACTGTGAAGAGCAAATACCGTAAATCTTTCCGAATAATCCCTTAATCAGGACATATAATTAATGAGAGTAGGTGTGTGACCTGTCATTTTAACTGGAAGCTGACGGAGCTCATCGTTACGGCTAAGAACCAGGGAGGAACAGCTTTGAAATCCATAAATGTTCCAATCTTGTCATGTGGTGTCCACCTAAACTCACACCAGTCATTGAGGATTTTAACTTTTTGGGAATAAATATTTAGATTTTATTGAAACCTTCAAAGAAACGGTTGTCCCAGCACTCGTGACCTGCTTACTGGGTACTCCGGAGCACCTACCTCCATCATGACTACCAAAGGCCAATTGAGGGAGAGATAAATGTTTCCTTTTTTGATGTTGTATGTCATCCATTTTAGTGTTCTCTTACTACAAGTGGGAGGGACGTAACATTCATGGCATCCTATGGTCATTGGTGACTGCAGCATCTAGGTTGTTAGTCAGAGACTCTTCCAATTAACCATCAGTCTACCCGCAATGCAACTACAGGGTGCCGGCTGTACAGACAGGCATGGCCTACAGATGGTGAGTTTAATATAAGGCGGCCGTCACACGCTTCAATTTAATGCCGATATCGTTTAAGCGATCTGCGTTTTGATCGCTTAAGCGATATCGTTTGTGCATCGCTGCGTGTAATCAAGCGATTTTACAATGTAAAATCGCTTGATCGTGACATCGCAGATATGAGAGCCGGAGCTCAATATCAAGCGATGAACGCTTGTTCAATCTGCTTCATCGTGGTGTGTGACACCACGATGATCCATCTCCCAGCAGCAGAGCCTATGCTGGGAGATGGTAACTATGGTAAAACGTCGGGTTACTAAGTGCTGCGCGGCCCCTAGTAACCCGATGTGTACCATAGTTACCAGCGATCTCGCTGGTCCACATCGCTGGTGAGTCTGTCTGTGTGACATCTCACCAGCGATGTGAGCGATATTGTTAGCGATCGCGCGTGCACGTGATCGCTAACAATATCGCTCACGATATTGTAGCGTGTGACAGCCGCCTTAGGCACAAATGTGTCGTATGCCTCGTATAACAGAGGATTAATAAAATGACAAGATCACATCGTGCAGTTGTTAAAAACACGTTCACGACAAAGTGAATTACATTATCTGTGAAAAAAAGGTAATGATATTGTACAGCTACATCCAAGATATGGTTCTTGAAAAGTGGCATAGGGTTAATGGTGACAGACTACACAACTTCATCCCCTGCCGGGTGTGCTCCCACCCATCATCTCTACGGAGGAAATTTGTTGCCCCTCTCGTACTCACTCCTAATTACTGACCACATAACAGTGATGCATGAAATCTTTAAGAATCAAAGTTTACAGTGCAGTCTATACAAAAACATTTACACAAACAGTAATAAAACTGGGCTCAATAGAAGGAAAATTTAAGGCGTTTCCCTGAAGAAGCCAATCGAGCGAAACACATAGGGGCCCAACCTACCACCCCTGAAGGGACCCAGTCTTTCCTGTTAACACTATGAGTACTATAAAGGGAATGTGACTGGCATGCTGGGCTCTGGGGATATGCAATAGGGACCTTGAATTTTTCAATACATTGGACTGAGCACCCACTGGGGTTGCCATATGAACCTATAGGTAGAGTCCCTCCTGGTTGGTGCCATATTGTATGCCATAAACCCTTCTCTCTATAGTGGATGTGTGGGAAGAGTAATATAGTAAATATCTTGGTTACCAACTAAGTAAAATCAAGTACCCTCCTTCTGTGCTAATGGCCTGAAAATGTATAACATTACAGGTTTAGTGAGGGTCTCTTCATTACTTGGGGAAACACCTTGCATATCCCAGAGCCCAGCATGTGATCAACTTCCCTGTATAGTACTCTTAGTGCTTTCAGAAAAGACTGGGTCCCTTTGGGGAAATAGGGTGGGCCCCTACACGTTTCGCTCGATTGGCTTCTTCAGGGAAACACCTTCAATTTTCCTCTGCTACTGAACCCAGTTTTATTACTGTCTGTGTAAGGCCCCTTTCACATCAGCATTTTTTTCAAATCGCGGCAGATGCGGTGAAAAAAAACGCATCTGCAGCGATTACCGCATACCGGCTGCACTTGCGGCACGGTTGCGGCAAGCCCCATACAATGTATAGGCGGGCTTCCGGCAGGTGCGGCAAGTGCGGTTTTGGCACTTGCGGACGCGGTAAAAAAAAACGCGGTCAGCGTTAATCGCGGCAGATGCGTTTTTTTCACCGCATCTGCCGCAATTTAAAAAAAACGCTAGTGTGAAAGCACCCAAGAAATGTTTTTGTATGGACTGCACTGTAAACTTTGATGATTCTTAAATAAAAATTTCATTCATCACTGTTGTGTGGTCAGTAATTGAGTGAGTACGAGTGGCAACAAATTTCCCGACCCTATGTGGAAGCTGTGTGAACAGTGACCAGGGTATCTATGTGGGTAGATTGTGGTATTAGGGGCCCCTGCCCTTCCAGCCTCGATCACGAAAACAAATGGGTTCGCTTAATAGTAGTCGGGGCCAACACAGACCGCTACAATTGAGCCCCTAATTTTTATACATACCCTTGAAAAAGCAGGGATATAAAAAAGTAGCACTTGCAGACTATTTGCCTGGATGGGACATTGACAATCTTGCCTACCCTTGTGTCTTCGGTCACGTGAGTAGCTGTAGGAGAGGAGTCTGCAGATAGCAGAGAACTGTATCCAGACGACTGATGATGGCTCTCCGGAATATTGGACTTGATGGTAAATCCTGTGAAGAGACATCCATTCCTCTATAACCTCTGTCTATTTACAAGGTCTTCAAACACACTGATTTACTGCGGGTGATGAGCACATGGTGTTTATACAGAGTCCAACAGTCCCAGGTCCAACCAGAGATCTCCTGCTGCTCTCATTGCTAAATTATAGACACAGAAAGGAAAACCAAGTGACCGGGGCAAGAAGAATCCAAACCTCTAACCTGAAGAATGTGCGGCTGATCACAGATAAGATAACCACAGGGTAAGAATGGATAAACATTACTACACTGTTTGTTCAAAGGGTGACAGGTTATTTTTTAGAAAAATAAAACACTGCAAAAAAAACACCCTACACTACATATGGAAAAATTACACAATATATTAATAACATAGTCAGGTCTGCAGCACGTGAGACAAATATTCCCTTTACCACCAGTAGGTGGCAGTAGCATTCCACGATGGGAGAATCAATGGCTTCAAATTTCCAAGAAATTACATAAAGTCACAGATTTTAGGATTTTGAATCTGAAGGATAAATGTAAATAAGGCCATTAGGAAAACCATCTACAGGTCTGAAAAATTAGAATAAATCGGGATCTTGGGTCTCTGATGATATATATTGTAAAAGTATAACAAAAAAGTACAAAGAAGAGACCAGAAAATTAGCACAGTATAATGAGCGCCATATCTCAGGAACCGTATGGAGGATTTACAGAAAAGACAGAAGGGTCAGATGAGCAGCTTATGTAAAACGAGAAAAAATGCCGACTTCTGACCAGAAGGCAGGTCCACTTTATATGTATACATCAGGATTGTTACAATATATGCAGCTGCATACACAGACATTCATTGCTCATCTTTAGCATATTCATTGTTTATATTTAATAGGGTTCGGATAAGGTGGGGATCATATTCTGCATTTTCCTATATGCCTGAACCGGCTCAGGAAAGCTACTGACAGGCACAAATAAAAGGCGCCAAAGCTCCGTCTGTCAATTTGAAGGCCAAAAGGGCTCTGTCCGTCCATCTATGGAAATACCGTAGTCACTTCACCATTCCATAATTTATTTTTAGTGGTATACTAATCAACAAAAATAAAAGTATAGGATAAGACTAGAAGCAATAGGATGACACAGAATTGGAGGAGACAGATTACATGCTAGAAAAACCAATGACAATGAAGATGATCGATAAGTGGAACAGGTGACCGCGAAAGGTGGCAAGTTCTCCTTTAATAGAAGTCTTCACATAGAGGCTGGACAGAGCTGGGCTGCAGCTCATAAATATGGATCTTCACTACGACATTGGAGCGTCTGGACCCAGAACCCAGCCCTCCGATACAGTATAGACAGCAGGAACCCGTCCACCCGCTCCTGGCTTACAGGCAAAGAACAAAACTAGCCTGGATATCATAGAAGAGCAAAGCGCTCCTGGCTTATAGGCAAAGAACAAAACTAGCCTGGACATCATAGAAGAGCAAAGCGCTCCTGGCTTACAGGCAAAGAACAAAACTAGCCTGGACATCATAGAAGAGCAAAGCGCTCCTGGCTTACAGGCAAAGAACAAAACTAGCCTGGACATCATAGAAGAGCAAAGCGCTCCTGGCTTACAGGTAAAGAACAAAACTAGCCTGGATATCATAGAAGAGCAAAGCGCTCCTGGCTTATAGACAAAGAACAAAACTAGCCTGGACATCATAGAAGAGCAAAGCGCTCCTGGCTTATAGACAAAGAACAAAACTAGCCTGGACATCATAGAAGAGCAAAGCGCTCCTGGCTTATAGGCAAAGAAAAAACTAGCCTGGATATCATAGAAGAGCAAAGCGCTCCTGGCTTATAGACAAAGAAAAAACTAGCCTGGACATCATAGAAGAGCAAAGCGCTCCTGGCTTATAGGCAAAGAAAAAACTAGCCTGGACATCATAGAAGAGCAAAGCGCTCCTGGCTTATAGGCAAAGAACAAAACTAGCCTGGACATCATAGAGGAGCAAAGCGCTCCTGGCTTATAGGCAAAGAACAAAACTAGCCTGGACATCATAGAAGAGCAAAGCGCTCCTGGCTTATAGGCAAAGAACAAAACTAGCCTGGACATCATAGAAGAGCAAAGCGCTCCTGGCTTATAGGCAAAGAACAAAACTAGCCTGGACATCATAGAAGAGCAAAGCGCTCCTGGCTTATAGACAAAGAACAAAACTAGCCTGGACATCATAGAGGAGCAAAGCGCTCCTGGCTTATAGGCAAAGAACAAAACTAGCCTGGACATCATAGAAGAGCAAAGCGCTCCTGGCTTATAGGCAAAGAAAAAACTAGCCTGGATATCATAGAAGAGCAAAGCGCTCCTGGCTTATAGGCAAAGAACAAAACTAGCCTGGATATCATAGAAGAGCAAAGCGCTCCTGGCTTATAGACAAAGAACAAAACTAGCCTGGACATCATAGAAGAGCAAAGCGCTCCTGGCTTATAGGCAAAGAAAAAACTAGCCTGGATATCATAGAAGAGCAAAGCGCTCCTGGCTTATAGGCAAAGAACAAAACTAGCCTGGACATCATAGAAGAGCAAAGCGCTCCTGGCTTATAGGCAAAGAACAAAACTAGCCTGGACATCATAGAAGAGCAAAGCGCTCCTGGCTTATAGGCAAAGACCAAAAGTAGCCTGGACATCATAGAAGAGCAAAGCGCTCCTGGCTTATAGGCAAAGAACAAAACTAGCCTGGACATCATAGAAGAGCAAAGCGCTCCTGGCTTATAGGCAAAGAAAAAACTAGCCTGGATATCATAGAAGAGCAAAGCGCTCCTGGCTTATAGGCAAAGAAAAAACTAGCCTGGACATCATAGAAGAGCAAAGCGCTCCTGGCTTATAGGCAAAGAAAAAACTAGCCTGGATATCATAGAAGAGCAAAGCGCTCCTGCCTTATAGGCAAAGAAAAAACTAGCCTGGATATCATAGAAGAGCAAAGCGCTCCTGGCTTATAGGCAAAGAACAAAACTAGCCTGGACATCATAGAAGAGCAAAGCGCTCCTGGCTTATAGGCAAAGAACAAAACTAGCCTGGACATCATAGAAGAGCAAAGCACTCCTTGGCTATAGGCAAAGAACAAAAGTAGCCTGGACATCATAGAAGAGCAAACCGCTCCTGGCTTATTGGCAAAGAACAAAACTAGCCTGGACATCATAGAAGAGCAAAGCACCTTTGTAGATGCATTGGCCCAAAACAATTTATTCAGGCCTCAGGCCGGGAGTAAATGAGGAGAATCTGATTATTATACCTGGGAGACACTAGAGGACTATGGCCATTCTCACATGGAAATATTCTGCTCAGGATCTCAGTCTGCGAGGACATACCCTCACGGATCTCTCCTGTCTGCGAGGACATACCCACAAGGATTTCTCCTGTCTACAGCCGTCAGCCCTAGTCTCTCCACTGGATCCAAGGGATGTTTGTTTTCCTTGCAGACCAAAATTATTGTCGTCCGCATATTCCCTTAACAATGTTGTGACTGAGTACCCTGCGTCCGACAGTTTACAGACCCATAGGTTTCTATAGAGCCTGAACACTGCTGGGCTCACGTAGGAGCTGGCGCCTCTACAGGTTTGAGCGATTGGTGGTAGGTCCAAGATTCCAAATCACAACGAACTACAAGACGTTCAAGGGTATCATGGTACAGAAAGAGATTGACAGTTTAGTGAAACTCTAAATGGATTTCATACTTGCAATGAATTCTAGAGTGAGGTTTACATTGCCAAAAACAGTGAACTGTTTACTTATTAAAGTCTTTAGCACTAGGTAGGATGTAACATACAAAACAAGTACAGTTATGGCCAAAAGTTTTGAGAATGATACAAATATTAATTTTTACAAAGTCTATTGCTTCAGTTTTTCTAATGGCAATTTGCATACTCTCCAGAATGTCATAAAGAGTGATCAGCTTAACAGCAATTACTTGCAAAGCCAATATTTGCCTAGAAAATGAACTTTAACCCCCAAAACACATTTCAACATCATTGCAGTCCTGCCTTAAAAGGAGCAGTTAACATAGTTTAGTGATTGTTCCATTAACACAGGTGTGGGTGTTGATGAGGACAGGGCTGGCGAACAATCAGTCATGGTTAAGTAAGAATGACACCACTGGACACTTTAAAAGGAGGCTGGTGCTTGGTATCATTGTTTCTCTTCAGTTAACCATGGTTATCTCTAAAGAAACACGTGCAGCCATCATTGCACTGCACAAAAATGGCCTAACAGGGAAGAGTATCGCAGCTAGAAAGATTGCACCTCAGTCAACAATCTATCGCATCATCAAGAACTTCAAGGAGAGAGCTTCCATTGTTGTCAAAAAGGCTCCAGGGCGCCCAAGAAAGACCAGCAAGCGCCAGGACCGTATCTTAAAACTATTTCAGCTGCGGGATCGGACTACCAGCAGTGCCGAGCTTGCTCAGGAATGGCAGCAGGCTGGTGTGAGTGCTTCTGCACGCACTGTGAGGCGGAGACTCTTTGAGCAAGGCCTGGTTTGAAGGAGGGCAGCAAAGAAGCCACTTCTCTCCAGAAAAAACATGAGGGACCGACTGATATTCTGCAAAAGGTACAGGGAGTGGACTGCTGAGGACTGGGGTAAAGTCATTTTCTCTGATGAATCCCCTTTTCGATTGTTTGGGACATCTGGAAAACAGCTTATTCGGAGAAGAAGATGTGAGCGCTACCACCAGTCTTGTCTCATGCCAACTGTAAAGCATCCTGAAACCATTCATGTGTGGGTTGCTTCTCAGCTAAGGGATTCGGCTCACTCACAGTCTTGCCTAAAAACACAGCCATGAACAAAGAATGGTACCAGAATGTCCTCCAAGAGCAACTTCTCCCAACCGTCCAAGAGCAGTTTGGCGCCCAACAATGCCTTTTCCACCATGATGGAGCACATTGCCATAAAGCAAAGGTGATAACTAAATGGCTCAGAGAACAAAACATAGAGATTTTGGGTCCATGGCCTGGAAACTCCCCAGATATTAATCCCATTGAGAACTTGTGGTCAATCATCAAGAGACGGGTGGACAAACAAAAAACAACAAATTCTACCAAAAATGTAAGCATTGATTATGCAAGAATGGACTGCTATCAGTCAGGATTTGGTCCAGAAGGTGATTGAGAGCATGCCAGGGAGAATTGCAGAGGTCCTGAAGAAGAAGGGTCAACACTGCAAATATTGACTTGCTGCATTACCTCATTCTAACTGTCAATATAACCTTTTGGTACTCATAATATGATTTCAATTACGGTATATTTCTGTATGTGATATAAACATCAGACAAACACAAATAAAAACCAGAGGGCAGCAGATCATGTGAAAATAGAATTTTGGTGTCATTCTCAAAACTTTTGGCCATGACTGTAAGTAGCATCCATAGTACAAGTAAAGGAAGCCAAGGAGCGGGTAGGAGTCAGGATAAATTCACAGAATCCCAACATGCGAAGATCGAAATCCAAAGAGTTATCGCTAAAGGGTGGATCCTAATGATCCAAACCACATTGTAATCTGCCTGAGTAGTCACAGAATAGAACACTTATAACATGGAGTCACACAACACTAACGGGTGTGAAATGAGGCCATTTTTACATTTCATTGCTGTCTAATATTATCTCTAACCAAATGGCCAGATTATTAGGGATCAGTGCAATTATGTATAGGGAGAAGAGTTACGTGAATCCCCTATATATTATATTGATGGCTGACCATATATGACTGCACTTTTTATCATTTACTTTTTATGCCTCCCCTCTTTCCTTATCGATTGTAGCTTGTGAGCAGGTCCATCACTCATCATGGCATCTGGTGAACTGTGTCCTCTCTGAATTGTAAAGTGCTGCGGAATATGTAGGGTGCCATATAAATAAAAATTATTATTATTATAAGATGTAGGTGTACAGTGTGAGACGTTATTAGCCTCTTACTATTAATTGTCAGGTATGCTCCTCACGGCTGTGATCATACTCTACTTCTAAAGCCAGGGTTCTACCTGTGTATGACATATGATGCGTGAGCATTGTGTGTGATGTACTAAAGATCCTCAGCTCCTGCTCTGGTGCGAGTGTGACCGAGTGTCCGTATGCTGTGATCTGATCGAGAGATCGAATCACAGCTGTGGAGGAGAGAGATTAATCTCTCCATCTCCTCCATTGCTGCCTATCTCTGCATACTCTTTTGCTTCCTCCCCTGCCCAGCAGATGTGGTATAATCAGACCATGTCCCTGTACGGTCAGACACATCCATTACACAGTACATAGCAGGGGCACATATATAAGATTATCATAGCACAGGAGATGTGGCATGATTAGACCATGTCCCTGTATGGTCAGACACATCCATTACACAGTACATAGCAGGGACACATAGATAAGATTATCTCAGCACAGGAACATTTTATAAACACATCTAAAGGCCCTTTCACATCAGCGTTTTTTTCAAATCGTGGCAGATGCGGTGAAAATACCACATCTGCGCGATTACCGCATACCGGCTGCACTTGCAGCACGGTTGCGGTAAATGCCATACAAGGTATAGGCGGACTTGCGGCAGGTGCAGCAAGTGCGGTTTTGGCACTTGCGGCAGGTGCGGCCGCGAAAAAAAATGCTGTCAGCCGCGGTTTTTTTCGTGGCCGCACCTGCCGCAAGTGCCAAAACTGCACTTGCCGCACATGCCGCAAGTCCGCCTATACCTTGTGTGGCATTTACCGCAACCGCACCGCAAGTGCAGCCGGTATGCGGTAATCGCGGCAGATGCGTTTTTTTCATCGCATCTGCTGCGATTTGAAAAAAACGCTGATGTGAAAGGGCCCTTATTGTGGGAATTATTATGCCAACATCTAATAAATTAAAAATCAACTTTAAAGTTAACTTTCCTAACTTGGTCCAATATATATTTAAATCAACAGATATTAATTTACACAATTAGTCAAATGACTAGTCACCCAGCAGGATACCGTGAAAATAAGATATATGTTTATGGCAAGGAACTTTGTAAGAAAACAAAATATCAAGCAGATAAGTGCTCGAAAACATACAAAATAGCAATACTATCGTAAAAAACACACACTAACTAAAGACATCTTCGGCCGGACTATCGGTGAGGCCTACACTCACCAGGAGAGGCGTCATCTGTCATCCTGCTCGATGTACGGTCCTCACTTATCATTGTGAACTCCGATGTCAAGTCTTTCTAGAAAGATTAAATTATTTCATTCATTTACATAGCGCTATTAATTCCACAATGTTTTTCACACATTAATAACACTGTCCCCATTGGGGCTCACAATCTACACCTCTTATCACCATGTCTTTGGAGTTTTGGAGGAAACAGGAGAACCTGGAGGAAACCCACACAAACACAGGGAGAACATACAAACTCCTTGCAGACATTGTCCTTAGTGGGGATTGAACCCAGGACCCCAGTGCTGTAAGGCTGCAGTGCTAACCACTGGGCCATGACAACTACTAGAGGTTATAAAATAGAACATTTGACAACTTTTCACCTTGGATCAAGCAAGCCAATGCTCTAGAACTATACATATGTGTTTACCCTGGGTTTCATCTTGTAGGGTTCTGTTCCCATGAGGATTTGATGTTGCAGATCTTCTGATTCTGCTTGCTGTTTTTTGTCTCTTTATGGTATGTCATACTTTAAATAAAGCTGCATTGTTTTGATAAAGCAAATACTATACTAGAAAAGTGTCAAATACATTATTGTTACAGTTCTATAAACTTTAGGGTGTTTAGTGTATAAATGCACCATAATCACCGATCCGTTTTTTATTGCACTTAATGTACACAGATCAGAAAAGAAGCGCAGTGACAGATTACTATGCTTCCCATCCACTTTGCTGGAACTGGAAGATGTTGCAGCTGTTTGCATAGTAACACAATGTGGAAACTTAAAGTGAAGCTGATTAAACTCATGTCATTTTTATTTAGCCATTCATTGGTGGTTTTTATGCTGAACTGAACAATGAAGTTTGATGAATTTGGCACAAATTCAGAAACTCCTGTTTTCCACACCGTAGCTTTACTTTGAGAACTCTTTGTAAATGCATTAAGACCCCACAATTCACACGGTCTGATCCTCACATGACTCACCCGTGACGGCCCCTGCCTCTCTGGTCAGGAGAAAGTCATCTGCTTGTGTTTCAATGGAGTTCCACGCACCCATCCAGAGACGCAGGGGCTGTCCCGGGTGAGTCATGCGAGTATCTCACGTGCATCTCATATAGTGTGTCCGCCCTTATACTCCCTATTGAAAGCCAATAAGTAAGAGAAGCCACCACTGTGACAGACAAGGGGCTTCCAGCCGATCGATCCCAAAGTCGCACTTGTGATCATCTAGCGATATATCGGCAGTGGTCTGTAGACAAGGCATTGCCTTCCTGGGATAATTGTTTTTTTACTAATAATTACAATAGGAAGGCAAAAGTAGTCTTTAACAAAGATGCACAAGACATCTTACTGACCTACTGTTACTGATTACTAACAATAGCTTATACAAACATCTTAGACAACTCCTTTAAAATCTATTAAAAGAAAAAACATCTCCCGATGCTCTAAAGGCTGCAGCAATGCAAGTATAAAGGTAGGCGAGACATGGACATTAGATCATGCTGCCAAATCCACTGGCAGCAATCAGGCATGGTACACTCTGCAGCGCTGCCGTGTGTCAGAGATGCCATGGTTGGAACATCCAGCGAGAGACCTGACTAGTCTGACTGTATGACTGGACGGATCTCCACACCCTTTATGATTGACAGATCTCTATGTGCACACGTGAGGAAACTGTCAATCAACTGGAACAGGGCAGGGAGAAGCCACCACAGACATCAATACACCAGTCAGGTCTCTCCCTATGGTCCCCTGCAGCCTTTCAAACCATATTTTCTCTTAAATGTTATAATTTGTGATTTTGCCAAAAATATTCTATCTGGCTGTAATCACACCGCCAGTCCTCCCGTGGTCCTGGCAGCAGGAGTAAACGGACGGCTTCCCTTTAAAGGGGAACTCCAGTGAGAGAACACCTTTTAGTACAGTTCCTGCCCTCCTACATGATGAAGCAGAGCTGTACACTGCAGTTCTAGGATCTATAGATGGCTTATAATTCAATAAAATCATTCCTGCTCTTTTAATCTCCCCCTCCCTCGTGGGACGTAGAATTTCAGCCTGACAGTCTTATACTGCTGGTGAGAAGAGGAGGTGTGTAGGGGTGTAGATGCTGGGGGCTCAAGGATCATCCTACATTCCAGCCACCTTACATTTCTGTATAGGGAGTGGGCGCGGGTGCTGGCCCCATGATCACACATACAACACTGTCTCTGATATACCATCCTATGTGACGGGGGAGGGGGGCAGGCTCGAAATAGCAATCATGTCACCAAGTAGATAAAAGTACACACTGATCCTCTGCTGTATGATGCATAAGTTGTACTGTTATTGTGAGGCTTGGAGCAGAGGCAAATTAATACATTGATCGATTCAGCTCTGCATGGTCTCCCCTTCCTTATAGGAACATGGTATCTTCTTATCTCTCCAACTTTCAACGGATCATCATCACCACTCCTCACTGGAATGTAGGATGATCCTGCAGCTCCCAGCATCTATGCCCTGACACACCTCCTGCTTTTTTGCTCCTACATGAAGCTGTGTCAGGCTGAAGATTCTGGATTCCCTAAGGTGGGGTGTCAGAGCTGAGGAGAAGGTATGATTTTATTGATTTATAAGAGATCTATAGATCCTAGAACTGCAGTGTACAGCTGTATCATGTAGCAGGGCAGGAACTGTTCTAAAAAGTTCTCTCACTGGAGTTCCCCTTTAATTCTTCAGGATCTACACCCCTTTCATAGTAATTCTGTGTTCTTGTACATCAGCTGCAGAATCTTATCCTCCCTCCTCCTAGATGAGGACATATAAAGCCCCTACATCAGTGCTTTACCTGATGATCACCAGGAGTGCAAAAAAAAAAAAAACATTGAGCAAAACACATGTCCACAGCCATCATTAAATCCACACAATGTCCTGATCCTAGCGCTGGATGTAAGTGACGGTCGGCAGTGACGTGTGGCGGCACCGCTGGTGACAAACCTTTTTTGCCTGCAGCAGGCGGTCTGTTTCCAGGAGCAGGACGCGGCTCAGGAGGTTACTCCAGTCCGTCTCATCTATGATGATCTTCCCCTTCATGCTGCTCTCCAGCGCCTGCAGTCTGACCTCCATCCAGTCCAGCTTGGAGAGCTTCTCCTGACATTCAGCCAGCTGGGCCCTCAGTAAAGCTATCTGTGCGTCCTTTGTCCCCTGCAATGAAACACCAGCTTTAAATCTCCCAGAGCAAATTCAGATTAGCACCTGTGCCCTGCAGCTTCCTATACTAAGACGTCTAAGCCCCCTCAGACCCTTACAGTCATCATCATGTATATGTGACCGGGTAACTGAAGTGTGGAGAAAAGTTACTCTCACGGCATCGGGCCAAACGGGCACATCCTTCTCTAATCTGGGTCAGGCTGGGTGGTGTTCATGTTTTATTCCTGGTCCGGTGAGTAGTAACACTTATTTACCATACAGTCTCCGATATTGTCCATTCACATTTATCGCTAATCAATATAAGTGGGCGTGGCTCCCTCAGGTCATTGGAGGTGTGTCTATTAGCAGCTCTACATCATTACCTGTAAGCCACGCCCCCTCGTATAAACCATAAACGTGAGCTCTAAATATAAAGGCCAAAAGCTGTGGAGCCTTAAGTGAGATTAACAGACAAACTCAGGAAGAGCAAAAGCCGTCTCCTGTGATTGGGTGACAGGATCTATAGGCTCCAGAGAATAATCCCCGGGATCCCGGATCTTACTTCACTGTCATCCGGATCCTCGGCTTCATTATCTGATGTAGACACGTCTTCTGTTTGGGACACAAATCCTTCAGTAGACACAGGCAATGGCGGCAGAAGGTCGGTGCCGGTGTGACGCTCCACAAGGATTCTTTTCTGCAGTAGATATACATACATTAATATATACGAGTCACCTAGACCTCATAGAAGATGAGGCAGTGCACCTATTAGAAGGTTTTAAAAAAAAAAGAAGTACATTTTTACTAAAGGACACGACTTCCATCATAGATGTGGGGCGCTGACACCCCTACATGAGAACGGTCCCACCAAAGGGGGCAGGTTGATTTATAAGCTATAGATGGTAAAGGGAGGGGGCTCTTCTCTGCACCAGTCTGTCATTGTTAATTAGTTTACTGTAAACTTTCTGTATTTTGTATGTAACCCTTCTCATAGTGCTAATAATAATTACTTACATTAACGTCCTGATTCGTCGGTCATCACTTTCCATCAGGTTGTCCTATCACGAGCCACAAATTGTGCCCAAGCCGCCCACAACCGCTGCCACATAACACTGAAGCCAGGAACCGCTGCACGGAAACAATGGCTCATCACCGCCGCTGACACGGAGAATCTCCACCTGAGTAAGTGTGCATGCTCACATACTCAGGCGGTCACCATTTGTATGCCCAAGTGTCCAAAGATGGCAACCACGTGAGCAAGTGTGCATATATTCACATGGCGGCCAACTTTAAACACTTGGGTATATAAAGATGGCGGCGGCGTGACCTAGTGTACATGCACACTTACGCCGCCACCATCTTTGGACATCTGCGTTCAAAGGTGCACACACAGGGGGAGACAGCACGCACAGGGGGAAGGGGAGACAACACCCAGGAGAGAGCACGAAGGGGGGAAGGCAGCACAGGGGGAGAGAGCAGACAAGGGGAGAGACAATGAACAGGGGGAGAGCGATAGAATGGACAAGGGGGGAGAGCACACGGGAGAGACGGCAGCTGCCCCCATCGTGACATCACTGCCCTCACGATGCAATAGCATTTGGCCCACATCTAGTAATAATAAGCATCATGCAATCACCTCAGTAGTTCTGGTAGAGAAAGTGGGGCATGTAAAGCAGGGCCAGGCAACTACAACAAAAACCTACAAACAGGGCTGTGGAGTTGATATAAAATGGACAGACTTCGACTCCTAAAATATACAGTACAGACCAAAAGTTTGGGCACCTTCTCATTCAAAGAGTTTTCTTTATTTTCATGACTATGAAAATAGTAGATTCACACTGAAGGCATCAAAACTATAAATTAACATATGTGGAATTATATACTTAACAAAAAAGTGTGAAACAACTGAAAATATGTCTTATATTCTAGGTTCTTCAAATAGCCACCTTTTGTTTTGATTACTGCTTTGCACACTCTTGGCATTCTCTTAATGAGCTTCAAGAGGTAGTCACCGGAAATGGTCTTCCAACAGTCTTGAAGGAGTTCCCAGAGATGCTTAGCACTTGTTGGCCCTTTTACCTTCACTCTGCGGTCCAGCTCACCCCAAACTATCTTGATTGGGTTCAGGTCTGGTGACTGTGGAGGTCAGGTCATTTGGCATAGCACCTCATCACTCCCCTTCTTGGTCAAATAGCCCTTACACAGCCTGGAGGAGTGTTTGGGGTCATTGTCCTGTTGAAAAATAAATGATGGTCCAACTAAACGCAATCCGGATGGAATAGCATGCCGCTGCAAGATGCTGTGGTAGCCATGCTGGTTCAGTATGCCTTCAATTTGGAATAAATCCCCAACAGTGTCGCCAGCAAAGGACCCCCACACCATCACACCTCATTCTCCATGCTTCACAGTGGGAACCAGGCATGTAGAGTCGATCTGTTCACCTTTTCTGCTTTGCACAAACACACGGTGGTTGGAACCAAAGATCTCAAATTTAGACTCATCAGACCAAAGCACAGATTTCCACTGGTCTATTGTCCATTCCTTGTGTTCTTTAGCCCAAACAAGTCTCTTTGCTTGTTGCCTGTCCTTAGCAGTGGTTTCCTAGCAGCTATTTTACCATGAAGGCCTGCTGCACAAAGTCTCCATCTAACATTTGTTGTAGAGATGTGTTTGCTGCTTGAACTGTGTGTGGCATTGACCTGGTCTCTAATCTGAGCTGCTGTTAACCTGGGATTTCTGACGCTGGTGACTCAGATGAACTTATCCTCTGCAGCAGATGTGACTCTTGGTCTTTCTTTCCTGGGGCGTTCCTCATGTGAGCCAGTTTCTTTGTAGCGCTTGATGGTTTTTGCAACTGCACTTGGGAACACTTTCAAAGTTTTCCCAATTTTTCGGACTGACAGACCTTCATTTCTTAAAGTAATGATGGCCACTTGTTTTTCTTTACTTAGCTGCTTTTTCCTTTCCATAATACAAATTCTAACAGTCTATTTAGTAGGACTATCAGCTGTGTATCCACCATACTTCTGCACAACACAACTGATGGTCCAACCCCATTTATAAGGCAAGAAATCCCACGTATTAAACCTGACAGGGCACACACAAGTGAAAACCATTTCCAGTGACTACCTCTTGAAGCTCATCAAGAGAATGCCAAGAGTGTGCAAAGCAGTAATCAAAGCAAAAGGAGGCTACTTTGAAGAACCTAGAATACAAGACATATTTTCAGTTGTTTCACACTTTTTTGTTAAGTATATAATTCCACATGTGTTAATTCATAGTTTTGATGCCTTCAGTGTGAATCTACTATTTTCATAGTCATGAAAACAAAGAAAACTCTTTGAATGAGAAGGTGTGTCCAAACTTTTGGTCTGTACTGTATAATAAATTGGGTACAGTAGTTCACTGCAGAATGTGCTGAATATTATTGATTATTATTATGTTCCATCTAAATATCGTGATTGTTGCATCTCAATAATGATTAAAGCCTGATGTTACCATTGTACTACAATAAATGCACATCTAAACATGAGCCACATTCCAGAGAGAAATAAAACGTGGTATACATGCAGGAGGCAAAGGTTAGTGTAATGGATCCCTTGCTATGATACTGCAGACAATATAGAAGTGACAGACAATCCAGGTAATGATACTCTAGTGAAAAAAGGACTTACCTGCTCAATAGATTAATTAAAAAAATAAATAAATGTGGATGGTGTTAAATGACGTCCATACTATGCAGCACTTAGGCTAAGTACACACTGCATTCATGCACTTAGCTGAGTCTATACATAGGAAGCTTCCCCCACCTTGTACTTTAACATTGATATAGGGGCACATTCATCAGATAGAAGCTGATTGTGCAATCTTTAGGCCTCCGTACAGCTGGTATGAGTTCACATCGCATATATCAGTGTAGGGCAGAGCAGCGGATTGTGCTACACTACACATAAGGCCACTGCAAAAATATGTACATCGTGCAGTGTTTATCTACTTATTTGTTTACTGTCTCTCTTTGGGGAATGTATGATTAGCATGAGAATATAGATAAAAACAGGAATAACTACTTACCTGATCATCTTTCTCAGGATTTATGGATGACTGGACAGAAGTGTCTTCAGGATAAAACACTTCACATTTATCCTTTATACAAGCTATTCTCTTAACCGGCTGCAATTTAACCTTTAAAATAAATAAAAATGATTATTAATAATAAAATACCGTATTTTCCGGCGTATAAGACGACAGGGCGTACAAGACGACCCCCAACTTTTCCAGTTAAAATATAGAGTTTGGCATATACTCGCCCCTCTTCTATGGTATGATCCCCACTGTGATGCCCAAACAGCCCGTCATACAGTATAATGGACCCAAACACAGTATAATGGCCCCACACAGCCCTCCATACAGTATAAAAGGCTCCCACAGAGCCCTCCAAATATTATAATGGAGTAGAATTGTCTCCATATATTATAATGCATCACCATAGTCACCCATTATAATGCACCCCATAGTTCTCCATATAGTATAATGCACCCCATAATCCCTCCATATACTATAATCATGGAGAGGGGGATTTGCCAGCGCTGAGATGGGGGGAGGGTAGGTGACACAGAGAAGGGGGTCTTGCCATAGTCGGGAGGGGTGGGGGGGGGAAGGAAGCGTTACAGGGGACAAATGTTCATGTCAGACAATGTCATCCAGAGGACAGGTGATTCTCATTTCAACAATTTCCAGGAGCTCTGCCAGCAGTCAATGAATGCAAACCTGCACTGGCCTGGAGAGTCTCAGATTTGTAACAATGGCCCACTTCACATCTAATGCTGGGCTGCGTTTGGCATCATTTGCGTTTGTATGTGTTTTTGCTGCTAAAAACGCGTCCAAGAGCGCACCCATAGGGCTCAATGCAAAATGCATATGCATTTTTGCGTTGTTTTCAATGGTTTTGCATTGAACCCTATGGGTGCGTTTTTGGATATGTTTGTATGCATTTTTAGCTATAGAAATGCATACAAACGCAAATTAAGCCAAACAGAGCACAGCATTAGATATGAAATAGGCCAATGTGTCAGTCTGGAAATCACAGAGTTGGCCAGGCTGACACACTGTAACAAACCCTCAGCATTGAGAGGAGATAGTCTAAGAAGAATCCGGGCGTTTATACTGTAAATGTGAACTGTGACAAACTGAGCGGTCCCCTCCAGTCTGCAGGTCTGTACTGTTGTGGGGGAGGAGGGGGATGTCTCCATAACCACACATTCCTTCTTGTCAGCAGGGATCCCCGGAGTGTGATCCAGGATCTTCACCCTAATCTGCTCCTTGACCGGTGTATGGGGAGGTGAACGTTCGTCGGAGGACAATCCCCTCCTCGATACACAACTCTGGTGATTGAAAAACTGCAAGCAGCGACTTACATCACCACAGACAAAAGTACAACCCCCACCCTCTCACAACCAGGAGGGAGGGAGGGAGCAATAGTGACTGCTGTACCTGCGGTCAAGGGGTTGGATGTCTGGCTCCTTCATGCTGGGGGCGGCAGAAACTTCAGCTGAGGTGTCGCTCTGCTCTGCTCCCATCTCTCTCCTCCTGGAGAGAGCGGCCAGCCCCAGTGCACATAACCTGGGCGGCCACCCTCTCTCTTTGCCAGTAGGTGGCGCCCTGCACCCGGCGTATAAGATGACCCCTGACTTTTCTGAAGATTTTCAGGGGTTAAAAAGTCGTCTTATACGCCGGAAAACATGGTAAACAAAGGCACACAAAAATATAACTTTTACTTAAAGTGAACCTGTCACCCCCCCAATAGTGCTATACAAACTGAAAGCAGCACCTTCAGCAGAGTTTATGCTGCATTCAGTGAAGGTGTCTATAATCTCTCCCCCCAACCCGTACTCCAAAAGGAACACTTTATAATATTTCCCGCCATTCATTCAAGTCATTACTTAGGCGGTCTGAGGGTCTGGTCACTGTGTCCCAACATTGCTGCCGACCCAGTCCTCCCTGCCTCTTCTATATGTCTGCCGCCTCTTCTCTCTTTGCCCCCTCTTCGGCTCCTGCGCAGATTCATCTTTGTTCACGCAGGCACACAGAGCCCAGCCGGAGTGCAGGGAGACCGGCTGTCATCATTGTGCCTGTGTGAAGTGCAGGAGCAGAGCCCACCTGTTATGTTCACGCAGGCACAATGATGACAGCCAGTCTCCCTGCACTCCGGCTGGGCTCTGTGTGCCCGCGTGAACAAGGATGAATCTGCGCATGGGCCGAAGAGGAGGGGGCAAAGAGAGAAGAGGAGGCAGACACAGAGGAGGCAGGGACGCCCTGCCCAGCAGCGATATTAGGACACAGTGACTAGACCCCTCAGACCACCTAAGCAATGATTTACACACGACGGGAAATATTATAAAGTGTATCTTTCGGTGTTCAGGGGAGCAGAGAGTATAGACACCTTCATAGAATGCAGCATAGATGCTGATGAAAGTGCTTTCAGTTTGGGGGAGGTTACAGGTTCACTGTAAAGCACCACTCCAGCGGTTTTAGTTTACTGCCATGGTGTGTTGCTTTTACTCCAAGTCCCCTGCCCCATTCTCATACTTGCCGTCCGGCGTTGGCACCTTTTATTGCTGCCTCTCCGGTCTCATGGCATGCTGGAAGTCAGAAGTTACGTCACAAATTCTAAATGCAAGTCTATGAAAGCCACACCAAGGCTCTCAAAGACTAGCATAGTAAAGTGACCTCTAGTGTGTCCCATGAAACGCTACAGCAGCCAGCAAGTCACAAACTGCAGAAGACCAACCGGAGCACTGGCGAGAAAAACAGTGAAGTACTAAAGGGTGAGGGGCAGAGAGTTTAGATTAAAAGCACCACTCCAGTGGTAAAATGTGAAAGATAAATGATATGGTGGAGTGGTGCTTTTTAAGGGTTTGCCTAATACAGGGTAGCGCAAGCTTACTCACTTCATTGTTACATATGAATGAAAAAGGGAAAATCATGTAACGACAAAGGCAACGGTCACATCCCACCACTGAGGGGTCCTAAGACACACTGTACAAACATGGAGCTGAGGAATTTATGTCTCCTCATATAGGTAGAGACTTCTTATGGCGTGCATTATTTTAACCTGATAGCAGCAATTTTTTTGGGATTATCCTTCAGTTTACAGATATTGGTGGATAGCTATGAAATCTTAATGCATCATGCATGGAAATCATACAAAATTGTTATTCATTCATTCTAATCCTAGGTTATTCTGGAATTACATGTCAAACAGTAATAGGAAATCCCACTGTACTCCTGTGTATTGTACTGCTGCAGCTACAGATGTGTTTTTACTCCTCTCCCTTCACACTGACTGCTGTGGTGTGAAAGCTAACTGTGTTTATAATGACATTCAGCTCTGCTCTATACTACACAGTAGGAGCAGAGATCAGGGCTGAGAAAAGGGTCTATCATTATATTTTAGGCTAGCTTCACACCTCGATTTTCTGCTGTCAGGTTATTTTCGGTGTTTTGCAGGAAGCACCGGACATAACCTGAGAGCCCCGGACAAACAGAACCGGAGGGCAAATATGCCCTTCGATCCTGTTTTGTGCTGGAATCATTCCTGTGCGCGACTGCCACTGTCCAGTGCTGAAATTTCAGCATAGCGGGTGCAGTGGAGCTAGCTGCGGTGCTGAAATTTCAGCCACGGAGCTCTCCATGGGCTGAACTTCAGCAGCAGCTATGCTGCGCTATCCAGGAGCTCAACGAATTTCAAAGCCGCTGCTCTTTCAGCACCCGGCGTCCGGGAACCGGATAGTTTTTCTGCCGGATCCGGCGCCCATAGACTAGGCGCCCTCATGTTATGGGCGCCGGATCGCCCCAGATCTGGGAGGATCTGGTTTTCTTCATCTTTTGCCCCGGACACAAAAAATGCTGCAAGCTCTGATTTGTGTCCGGGGCAAAAACTGAAAACAACCCGATCCTCCCGGACAGACACAAAACTGGATGGCAAATAAGTGCAATCCGGCACCATAGAAATACATTGGGGGGCAAAACGGAATCCGGCCTTACACGAGGTCTGTTCTCTGGACCTTCTTGGGTGTGCAGTATTTTATTGCTACATGATACTTCCTCCTATTTCTTCCCCTACATTTCAAAGTAATTAGTGCTTTTAAATAATAGAATTAGCAGTGGTAGAAATGAACAGAGATGAGAAATTAAAACTATGTTTTACTCAGTGCTAAAACACCTACTCCATGATGGGATCAGTACAACATGCTCAAACTGATGAAAGGATGTCCAATGTGCACCGGGGTGATGATACTTTTTTGTAGGTAAACTATGTTCGTTTCCAATAATCAGAAGTGCCCCAAGTCCTGTATTCTTCTGCTTGATGTATATATTTTATTAACCTACAGCATTTCTTCCCCTTTGCATATGAAATCACTTAATGCATCTACGTGATAGAATTATCAATGGTGGAAAAGAATAAACAGGTTTCCAGGATCTCTAATAAACAGTAGAATAGAGTGTTATAAAAGGACAGATTGGAAAACAGAAGAATGGAAGCCAGGACCAGCGCTGGATAAATAATCTCCGACCCCGTAGATGGAATTTGCAGGACCGGGCATGACAGAACAGATTAGGTGAAGAATGTATAGGAAAAGCAAGAGCCAAGTTTACTATGAAAACAACATAAAAGGAAGACAAATAAAAACAAATACTTGTTCTATTGCCATTATTTCTCTATGGAAGTCCCGCTCTGCGCAATACATTCTCCATAATAAGGCAGGGTTAATGGGAAGATTGGAAACACATGGACTTCTGAAAACAAAATTACATTTCCTAGGCCACAAACTATTTCATCAGCATCTAATAGACTCCAGAAAACTGGACAATGAAACAAGTCCACAATGAAGACATTCCCAATGCTTTAGTCAAAGCCGGTGAAAATCAAAAAAGAAAAAAACACATTATGAGATCTAAAAAAATAATAAAAAAAACAAATAAAAAAGAGAATTTTGTTTACTTACCGTAAATTCTTTTTTCTTGAATCATTAATGGGAGACCCAGACAATGGGGTTTAGGCAGTCTGCCCTCCGGAGGCCACACTAGGTACTACAAGTTTTTTGTAGTCTCCGCCCCTCCGCCTATAAACCCCCACTGCAGGAGCAGATCCTCAGTTTAGTTCACAAGCTGCGAGGAGGCAACCCACACCACAACTCTAGGCATGGCCGCGAACAATGCTAGCCAAAGAAGCCTGAGCCAAAAGGTTCAAAAACACAACAAAACGTCCAACGGGACAACTGGGTGGGTGCTGGGTCTCCCATTAATGATTCAAGAAAAAAGAATTTACGGTAAGTAAACAAAATTCTCTTTTTTCTGATCATCATAATGGGAGACCCAGACAATGGGGATGTCCTAAAGCAACACCCCAGGGCGGGAAAAGAGTTCCTTTGAGACGGTTGATGTGCGGGGCACCTCAAAAGGTGAGCCACCGCCGCCTGTAGGACCCGCCTGCCCAAACTCGCATCCGCAGAGGCATGGGCATGTACCATGTAATGTTTGGTAAACGTATGGAGGCTAGACCAAGTGGCTGCCTGGCAAACTTGTTGAGCCGAAGCCCTGTGCCGCAGAGCCCAAGAGGCACCAACGGCTCTGGTAGAGTGAGCCTTCAATCCCACCGGGAGAGGCATACCAGAAGAACGGTAAGCTTCCAGAATAGGAGCTTTGATCCACCGCGCCAAAGTAGATTTTGAGGCCGGGGAACCCCTACGGCGACCAGCCGTAAGGACAAACAGAGAGTCCGAGGTGCGTACCGACGCAGTACGAGACACATAAACCCTGATAGCCCTCACCAGGTCCAGAGTGTGTAACTCCTTCTCACTCCGGTGAGTCGGGTTAGGGCAAAAAGAAGGGAGAACAATCTCCTGATTAATATGAAAAGGTGACACCACCTTAGGCAAAAATTCTGGTCTCGTGCGCAACACCACCTTATCCTGATGAACCACCAGGAATGGAGACTTGCACGAGAGCGCTGCCAGTTCCGAGATCCTCCTGAGCGATGTAATGGCCACCAAAAAAGCCACTTTCTGGGAAAGATGGACCAGAGAAACATCCCGCAAAGGCTCAAAAGGAGGCTTCTGCAAGGCCGCCAGGACCACATTGAGGTCCCAAGGATCAAGAGGACGTTTGTACGGTGGAATCACCCGGCTAACCCCCTGCAGAAACCTACGGACCGTTGGTATCTTAGCCAAACGCTTGTCGAACAGCACCGACAGTGCCGACACTTGTCCCTTCAGAGAACTGAGGGACAATCCCATGTCCATTCCTGACTGAAGGAATGAAAGCAACGTTGGGAGACGGAAAGGCCACGCCTTCCGTCCAACAGAAGCACACCAGGAAAAGTAAATTTTCCAAGTTCTGTGGTAGATTTTTAACGAGGTAGGCCGTCTGGCCCTGGTTAAAGTGGAGACAACCGAGGGAGAAAAACCTCTGGAAGTCAAGAGCCAGGACTCAAGGGCCACACAGTCAACTTGAGGGCCGCGGAATTGAGATGGAAGAACGGCCCCTGAGACAGAAGATCTTGTCTGTCTGGCAGTCTCCACGGTTCCCCGTCTGCGAGCCGCCACAGGTCCGGATACCACGACCTCCTGGGCCAATCCGGAGCCACTAGAATGGCTCTGCGACATTCCGTCCTGATCTTGCGCAGGACTCTGGGAATCAACGCCAACGGCGGGAATACATACGGAAGGTGGAACCTGGACCAATCCTGGACCAGAGCATCCGCTCCCAGAGCCTGAGGATCCCATGAACGCGCCATGAACTGCGGAACTTGATGATTGAGGCGAGACGCCATCAGATCCACATCTGGAGTTCCCCACCGTCGACAGATGGACTGGAAGACGTCCGGGTGTAGAGACCACTCTCCGGCGTCCATGCCTTGCCGGCTTAGGTAGTCGGCCTCCCAATTGTCCACTCCTGGGATGTGGACGGCCGATATCACCGAATCGTTGTCCTCCACCCATGACAGGATGCGGTGGACTTCGGCGAGGGCCTGGGCGCTTCGAGTCCCGCCCTGATGGTTTACGTAGGCGACGGCTGTCGCGTTGTCCGTCTGAATTCGTATGGGTTTCCCTGCCAGAAAACGGTGGAAAGCCAGAAGTGCCAGGTAAATCGCTCTGATTTCCAGGACATTGATTTGCAGAGAGGACTCTGACACCGTCCAGAGACCCTGGGCCCTGTGTTGCAGGAACACCGCACCCCAGCCTGTGAGGCTGGCATCCGTGGTCACTATCAACCACGAAGGTTGGAGGAAGGATCGACCCCGCGCCAAGTGATGGGGTTGAAGCCACCAATGAAGGGATTCCTTGGTCCGAGGAGAGAGAGACACCACTCTGTCCAGAGATGACGACCTCTTGTTCCACTTGTGGAGAATTTCCATCTGCAAAGGGCGGAGATGAAACTGCGCAAAAGGCACCGCTTCCATTGCCGCCACCATGCACCCCACCAGCTTCATTAAGCCCCTCAGGGAAGATTGTGGCGAATGAAGAAGGGTGCGAACTGCCGACTGGATGGAGGTCTGCTTCTTGCTGGGTAGCAACACCAGCGCCGGGGCTGTGTGAAAATCCATGCCCAGATAAGTCAATGACTGGGTTGGCACCAGTGCGGATTTCGGGCGATTCAGAATCCAGCCAAACTGTTCCAGAGCCTTGAGGGTCGCATCCAGGCTCCCCTGACACAACTCCTGCGACTGGGCCTTGATCAGCAGATCGTCCAGGTAAGGTATTACGGCATGACCCTGAGCATGCAGGGTTGCCACCATTGCCGTCATCACCTTCGTGAAGACCCTCGGGGCCGAGGCCAGACCGAACGGCAATGCTACGAACTGGAAGTGTTCTTCCCCCACTGCAAACCTGAGCCAGCGTTGATGTGCTGGCGCAATGGGCACGTGCAGGTAGGCATCTTTGATGTCCACGGACGCCAGGAAATCTCCCTGAGACATGGCAGCAATCACCGAGCGCAGAGACTCCATGCGAAACTTCCTCACTTGCACATGTTGGTTGAACAATTTCAGATCCAGCACTGGGCGAAACGAACCGTCCTTCTTTGGAACTATAAAGAGGTTGGAGTAGAACCCTCTGAAACGTTCCCCAGACGGCACTGGGATCACCACTCCGTCCCTCTGAAGACCAATCAGGACTTGGTGAAAAGCCTGAGCCTTCTCCGGTGACGGGGAGGAAAGAAAGAAACGGTTTGGAGGAAAGGACTTCAGCTCGATCCTGTAGCCCCGAGAGATAATGTCTCTCACCCACCGGTCTTGAATGTGAAGAAGCCATACGTCCTGAAACAGGGCCAGGCGTCCTCCGACCGGTGGGGTGGCAGGAGTTGGGAGCGAGTCATGTAGAGGACACCTTGGGGGCAGTCGCCGCCGCGGCGCCCGCTGGCTTTTTCTGGCGATTCTTGTTATGCCAGGGACCGGAGGGTTTACCTCCTTTGTCCGATCGCGTGGACGAGGCAGAAGGGTGCGAGCCGGGACGAAAGGACCGCTGCCTAGGATTCCATTTTTGAGACCTCTGCGGCTTGGGCTTGTTCTGAGGGATCTTCTTCTCAGCAAACTCCTTAATCCGCTTATCCAGCTCGTCCCCAAAAAGTCTATCGCCCGAAAAAGGCATGACTTGCAAAATCCTCTTGGACACCTTATCCGAGTCCCAGAGGCGCATCCACAGCAATCTGCGTAAGACCACCGCATTAGCAGAGGCCACGGCAGTCCGATTAGCTGTTTCAAAGGCAGCCGACCTGGCGTATTCAGCGTATGCCTTAGCTTTATTGGCGAGAGCCGTCACCTCCGGGTCAGACCCCGGGATATCGGTGATCCCCTCCAGACACGCAGTAATGGCCTGCAACGTCCAGACCATAGAAAAGTTTGGGGCAAAAGAGGAACCCACAGCCTCATATATAGACTTCGCATATGACTCGCATTGCTTGTCGATAGGATCCTTCAGAGAAGAGCTATCCTCTGCTGAAAAAAGAGAATGAGCCGCAACTCTAGTCAGGGAAGCGTCCACCCTAGGGGAGCGCGACCATTCCTCCAGAACCTCTTTAGGAAAAGGATAACGTGAATCCTTAGTCTTCCTAACAAAACGCCTTTCAGGATGCTCCCTGGGCGTCCTGACCACTCTCCAAAAATTGGAATGGTCAGTGAACAGACCACGTGACTGACCTAATGGCGGCAGCCACTGGAAAGATTCCTTCTGCGGTCTCTCCACCACCGCAGCCGGGGGGACGAGCCCCAGGGTTTCGTTAATGGAGGAAATCAAGTCCTCCACACCGTCCCCCGGACCCTCTGAAGGAGCCGTGTGGTGCCGGGGCTCAGGGCCAGGGTCTCCACCCTCATCATCACTATCAGATGGCTGTTCCTCATCAGAGGAACGATGTTCACCATCCTCAGGGTCATCTTCCCAGCGAGGTCTCTTATGAGAACCCTCACTCAGCCGGGGGTTAGCCCCAAGAGCCCCTGTCTGGGGGGCTGAATCAGACAGCCTCCTTAGTATAGCCTCTAAGGATTGCGACATGGAAGACATTCTGGACACTACAGTATCATTAAACGACTTCTGAACATCCCATGGCCCTGCCTCCCCCTGAACCTCAGGGGAGAGCAGTGGTGCTGTAGCTTCAGAGACAGAAACACTGGGGCCAGGCCCAGTGAGACCGCAAGCTGCGCAGACACCATCCCCATCTACCTGTCCCATGCACTGTTTGCATGTCTTGGACCTCGTGGCGGGAGCCCTCTGTCCAGCCGTAGACATACTGGCGCTGCCCCGGGCAGTAAGGGGTTAACACCGGACACCCAGCGGATACCGACCAGGGAAGCGGTGAATCAGAGCGGGACGTGTGCGACCTCCTCGGGCAAACTGCAGCTTCTCCCCGGAGCGCGATGTGCACGCCACCAATCCTCACAGGAATGAGGAGAAAATGGCCGACGCGCCACTAATGAGTGGGCGCGGCTAAGCAGAAGCCCGAGGAGACCGACAACACATAGGCCGCAAGGAGCGTGACGTCACCGCCCAAAGGGGGACGCGCTCAGGAGCCGCACACAGGGAGAAAAAAGGCGCCAGAACCCATCTGTAATGGCGGCCACCCACTGTGTAACGCGGATGACAATAAGAGGAGCCCTTCAGGCAGGGGCCTCCTCCCAGAACCGCATGTCCCGAGGGAACCGAGGTTCTCCATACATGGTCACATAACATACACCATGTCCCCCCAGGCCCACATAAGGAGATACAGAGTACCTTCACCCAATGGGTCCACGTCTGGCACCGGTCCAGCGGGTAGCGGACGGGGGGTCCAGGTTCCGGTCCGCATAATACGCTTCCATGGATAGGCCGCAGACCAGAACGGAGCTGTGCAAGGCTCCAGGGCTCCCACCCCACCAGAGCGCTTCAGAAGTGAGTAGTGGGGGAGCACGGCATAGTACCAGGCCAGACAATAAAGTCCGCGTCCAGGCCCGAGGGCTACGGACCAAGGTACCTCGACCTGTATGCACCCAAAGGTGGACAGGGAGTATGCCGGGGATCCCCACGACAGGGATCCACTTGTCTTCATTGCATCACAAAATCTTCTAAGTAAATCTCCTGTGACGTGCAAGTCATAGGTGTGATCTCCGAGCACACTGAAGTAAAACTGAGGATCTGCTCCTGCAGTGGGGGTTTATAGGCGGAGGGGCGGAGACTACAAAAAACTTGTAGTACCTAGTGTGGCCTCCGGAGGGCAGACTGCCTAAACCCCATTGTCTGGGTCTCCCATTATGATGATCAGAAAAATAAGATAAAAAAGCAGCCATGATATAATTCAGACCAGTCCATTGTAGTCATGGTGTTAGGCCTCGGTTACAACACAAAAATGTAAGCCTGGCTACCCTATACCAAGTTGGTGCCCGAGGAAAAAACGTTTACAACAGCCAGGTGTAACCCAATAAAACATTGGATTGTAGTGGCACTATTTTTATACAATGAGGCAGTATCCATTTCTAATTGGCATGAGTAAAAGAAAAAAAAAATCACAGCATGCTGCACTTGGCAGTGAGTCTCGAACCACACAAACCCATACAAGTCTATAGATGTGAGAGAAATATCGGACTGTAGTCAGATGACATCTCAGTGCAGTGCGATACACACCAAGTTTGGCAATAGAGGAGATGGAGAGCTTAAGCTCCCTTTTTCTTCCGCACCTGTAATCCGATCACTGGATTGAATCAGTGTCATGACACTCGTAACAGAGCCTGAGATGAGTGTTATTAGCATTGGATGTCACACGCTAGTGGAACCGAGGTTTTAGTACGAACAGCAGACTGACGATACATAGCTTCCGTGTTTCAACTCACAAAAGCTGTATCACACATACCTCAGTCAGCTGCCAGCTCTTATATGTTAAAAAAAAAAATAGAATTATTCTTACCGTTAATTTGGTTTCTAGGAACCTTTCACGACAGCATAGGAGGTTGCCTCTCCACACCCTATTTGGGACAGGAAGTACAAGAGAGGTTAAAAGGACCCTCCCACCTCCATTATCTTACAAAGAACCCAAACCACAGTAAAATACAATACCCGTCCTGAAAAAAACCCAAGAACATAGGGAGGGAAATAAGCGATGCTGTGAAAGGTTCCTAGAAACAGAATCCTTACCTGGGGGGGAAGGGGGGGGGGGGGAACACAGCCTGCAGTACCTTCCTGCCAAACGCCAAATCCCGGTTGGACAGCAGATCCAGGCGGAAATGTTTAGTGAAGGTGTGCAGAGAAGACCATGTCACAGCCTTGCAGATCTGCTCAGGCGAAGCCCCTGCACGCTCAGCCCAGGAGACCGATGTTGACCTCGTGGAATGGGCTGTAAACATCGAAGGAGGTAAAAGGGCCTGGGAGACATATGCGTCAGTGATGGCCTTCTTAATCCAGGAGGCTATGGTGCTTTCAGCCACCTTCTTGCCTTTATTGTGACCGAAATGTTGAATGAACAAATTCTGGTCAATACGCCATGGTGCGGACACATCCAAGTAGTGCAATACTAGGTGTCTGATATCCAAGGAATGAAACTCCACTTCCTTCGGTGACTTAGGATGCTGACAGAAGGAAGGGAGAACAGTAGTCTGAGAATGGTGGAAGTCCGATACAACCTTCGGCAAGAAGGATGGATCCATCTGGAAAACCACCGAGTCATCACGGAGGGCAAGATACGGTTCCCTGATAGACAAGGCTTGTAATGGAAAAGAGGGCCCTGCGAGAGAAAGTTCGGTTCTGGAACAAAAAGGACCGGTCCATCCACCTTGAGGGACATGATCAGATTGAACCAACTGCGCTTTGGCCAAAGTGGAGTGATTAAAATCGTCGGGACCTCATCTTCCCTGATCTTCCCGAGAGCCCTTGCTAGAACAGGCAGAGGGGGGGAGGCATAAGCCAGCTGAAAGTCCCAGACGTTGGAGAAGGCGTCTACTCAGAGTGCATCGTCCCAGGGGTTGTGGGAGAAGAATGTTCAGACCTTTCTGTTGTTGTTGGATGCAAACAGATCGACATCCAGGGGACCCTAACGTGCCACCAGAGTGCAGAAGGCCGCCTGGTCCAGGCTCTATTCTATTGAGAGAAGATCCCTACGAGTGAGAAAATTGGCTTGAGAATTCAGAATACCCTTCAAATGAACTGCGGAGAGAGACCAAAGGAACCGTTCTGCCCAACAAAAGATTCGCCTTGAGGTATCTTTCAGGCTGGCGAACCGAATGCTGATGGCGAAGATGGGCCACTATGGTAATATTGTTCAAGTACACCAACACGTGAGAGTTCCTGACCAGATCTCAAGCTGCCAGGAGAGTTTCTTCCACCGCCCTCAATTCCCTCAGGTTGAAAGATTGAGAGCTGATTGATGGACTCCATAGACCCCGAAACGGCGTGTGGCCCACCACGGTGCCCCAGCCCCGCTTGCTGGCATCTGTCGTCATTACTACTAGAGGGTTCTGAGACCAAGAAAACCCCCTCCGCAGGTTGTCGGAGGACAGCCACCATCACAGAGACGCAGAAACGTGACCCGACAGACGAAAACGGGTGTTCAGGGATGAAGAAAGCCTGTTCCAATACCGCAATATGTGATCCTGAATGCACCGAGAGTGAGCTTGTGCCCACATGACTGAAGGAATGCAGGCAGTCATAGACCCCAGGGCCGACAAAGCGGCACGGAGAGCAGGAGTCTTCAGGGCCCGGAGGGCTGAAATCTTTGAGGTTAGAGTCAATTTGTGATCCTCCAGAAGAAAAGACATCTGTTGCACTGAATCCAGCATCACCTCCAAGAATTTCCTGGTGGGAGATGGCTGGAGCTGAGATTTCTGCAAATTGAGAATCCATCCTAAAGACTGGAGTATGGTGAATATCCTTGGAGCAGAGGAGATGCCGAAAGGGAGGACGTTGAATTGAAAATGGTGGTTTCCGCCCTGGTAAGTCACTGCGAATCTCAGGAATTTCCTGTGTCTGGGATGGATAGGCACGTTAAAGTAGGCTTCCTTCAGGTCTATAGTTGCCATCTGGAAATGGGGACCAATCAAAGGCAAAGCGGAGCTGACAAGAGTCCATTTTGAACCTGCGGTATCTGATGTGCCTGTTGAGTTGCTTGAGGTTGGTAATAACCCTGGTCTTTCCTGAAGGCTTCGGCACCAGAAAAAGCAGAGAGTAGTGGCCACAGCCCTGATCCCCATGGGGAACCGGGGATGTAACCTGAGAGCCCAGGAGTGTCTGTAGGCTGAAGAACAGAAGATCCTGAGCCCCCCCCGAGACCCGAAGCATCTGAGGGGGGGATGGGGTGGACTCAAACTCAAGTAAAAGTTCTTTGGAAAAGATATTGAGAACCCACTAGCAACAGGAAATTTCCCGCCGGTGGGGAAGGAACTTCGAGAGCCTCCCCCCACCGGGCCCGAGTCACTGCTTATTCTGCTGGGGATGAGACTTTGAGGGGACAAGCAGATTTTTTGCCTTACCCCTTGAAGAGGACCACCTACCCCTCCCTCTGCCTCTGGGCTGGGAGGCCTGAGGCAGCAAGGGACGAAAAAACTGCTTCCTAGCTAGTTTTTGTTCCGGTAGTGCTTTCTTGTCGGCTGCCTTCTCAAGGAGATCGTCCAGAGCTGGAACAAAAACTACCGTAAGTCTCCTTTGAAGGGGGTGGAACAAAGTTTCATCTTTGAAGTGGAGTCTCTGCTCCAAACCTTCAAAGTGCACGCCTTGTATAATTTGAAAGGACCGATGTGCGAGCCGTCATGCGGACCGACTCTGCAGAAGCGTCAGCTAGGAAACTTGTAGCCTTCCGAAGGAGAGGCAGAGACTCCAGCAGCTACTCCCTCAGGAAGCTTTGAGAAATGATACATTCCAGTTGGTCTAACCACTTGAGAATGGAGCGGGACACACATGTGGATGCTATGCCTGAATGGTCATAGAAGAGGCTTCCCACGAGCGCTTCATCAGCCCCTCGATCTTACGATCCATTTGATCCTTTAACTGAGAGGTGTCCTCAAAGGGGAGTGCAGCTTTCTTAGCCACTTTCGCGACCTGCACGTCCACCCTTGGGACCTCCCAGATGAACAATGTGTCCTCAAGAGGAAACCTGATTAAGCGGATTCTTAAGCCGTTTTTCAGGAAGCTCCCATTACTGGGAGATGAGATCCTGAATATAAGAATGGACTGGAATACCAGGCTGTTTAACTGACCACAGTCCAGTGAACATATCATCCTGCACAGAATGGAGGACCTCCTCCAAGACCATAGTGCTACGTACAGCACTAATGAGCTCCCATAAATCATCAGAGGAGGAGAGAAACTTCTTAGAATCAGAAGGCTGGGAAGGGGAAGGATCAATCCCTGGTCAGACTCAGAATCAACCGGATCATCAGGGTCAGAACTTGCCACCTGGAGCTTCCTGTTTTTAGGGGATGAAGCACCAGCGACAGGAACGGAAGGCCCCGAAGGCAGGGCAGCCAAGGAGGCCCATATCTCATGCTGAACCATAGACCGCAGCTCATCTATAAGAGAGGGATGTTCAGCCCTGACTACTGACTCCGTGCAGTCTTGGCACAACTTATTCTCCCAAGGCACCGGGAGTTTCTTAACACAGACAAGGCATCTTGCAGTCTTTGTGGTCTTTTTAGGTGCAGCCTTCTCTCCCTAAGTAAAAAGAGAGACAAGGGTGCAATCAGCAAAAAATGCCTGACCACAGGCAACGGGACTTCCCCCCCTTCCCCTGGCACAGGACTTACTGTGGCTGGGGCAGTGCTAGACTCAGCAGAAAAGTCGGCCATGTTGCAGGCTGATCTTACCTTATTGAAGTCTTCGGTGGTTTTTATTCACTGAAGCCACCTGCAGCATATTGGCAAAAAATTGCGCCCCCATCCCCCTGCATAGGGCCCCAAGCAGGAGGCATGTTTCGTTGGCGCGCCCTGCACGCTGTCCTGCCGGGCGCCGCCGCTGGACCCAGAAGCGCGGTGTTCACCGGGGAACACGTGACCCGGAAGTGACGAGGCGGCCTGCCCGTCGTCACATCCGGTCTGAGCGGACAGAGCGCACGTGCAGGGGGAATGCTGGCAGGCTCATGGAGGCGGCTAGCAAAGGGAGCCCCCGGCCCGCACTGCCCAAGGAGTGCTGGAGGGCCCGGAGAATGGTCCCACCGCAAAGAACGGCAAGAACAGCAGGAGAAGAGCCCAAAACCCCCGACCAGCGCTGCCTAGCTGAATTACTGATAAAGATAAAAAAAAAAAAAAAAACAGGTATGCATAGTCGCTGGCCCCACAGCATATCAGAAAAACCTCTCCATGCCCCATGGGGGACAGGAAAGACACTGGCAAGTGGGAGGTGGGAAGGTCCTTTTAACCTCTCTTATCCTTCCTGTCCCAAATAGCGCGTGGAGAGGCAACCTCCTATGCTGTCCTGAAAGGTGACTAGAGAAATATTGTAACCCATGTTTTGCTTGACAAGGAGATCTCCAGCCTCATCTCCCTCATCTCAGTCTGATAGCTTTATAGCAGTGATGAATAGGAATGAGCCATGCTGCCATCTATCAAAGGATGACATATTCCTTTGTCTCCAAATTGTGATTTATTCAACGCGATTTGGAAAGAATCTCCATCAGGAATTTCATCACATTACATTTTTACAGGCAGGGTGTATATATAGTACACAAAATTTGAAAAAGGCGTCTTGTGGGACACTATTCTGTCACCTGATCTGGAAGAGCTTACGGATAACATATATCTTAACCTTTTACTAAGTGTAGGATGAAAAACAATCGGAAATTGGTCACTTCATTACATTATAAATAGGGAATAGTTGTAATGGTGTAAGCTTACTAAGGTGTGACATACCAAGACTTAGAAAAAATGGAAACTCACTCTTTTTCTTTTTTCTTCTCCCTTTTCATTTTTTTCTAGGTACCGTATATACTCGTGTATAAGCCGACCCGTGTATAAGCCGACCCCCCTACTTTTGCCCCAAAAATCTGGAAAAACCTATTGACTCGTGTATAAGCCGAGGGTGGACCCCAGCACAGGTATACAGCCCCCAGCAGTGTGGTATACAGGCCCCCCCCCCCAGTGGTATACAGGCCTCCCCAGTGGTAGTATACAGCAGCCCCAATGGTAGTATATAGCATCCCCAGCAGCCCAGTGGTAGTATACAGCAGCCGCAGTGGTAGTATATAGCAGCCCCAGCGGTAGTATATAGCAGCCCCAGCGGTAGTATACAGCAGCCCCATGGTAGTATATAGCAGATGAAAACCCCAGTGGTAGTATACAGCAGCCCCAGTGGTAGTATATAGCAGCCCCAGTGGTAGTATACAGCAGCCCCAGTGGTAGTATACAGCAGCCCCAGTGGTAGTATACAGCAGCCCCAGTGGTAGTATACAGCAGCCCCAGTGGTAGTATACAGCAGCCCCAGTGGTAGTATACAGCAGCCCCAGTGGTAGTATACAGCAGCCCCAGTGGTAGTATACAGCAGCCCCAGTGGTAGTATACAGCAGCCCCAGTGGTAGTATACAGCAGCCCCAGTGGTAGTATACAGCAGCCCCAGTGGTAGTATACAGGAGCCCCAGCAGCCCCAGTGGTAGTATACAGGAGCCCCAGCAGCCCCAGTGGTATATACAGCAGCCCCAGTGGTATATACAGCAGCCCCAGTGGTATACAGGCCTCAGGAGTATATACAGCAGCCCCCAGGGTTATACAGCACCCCCCAGGGGTTATACAGCACCCCCCAGGGGTTATACAGCGGCCCCCTGGGGGTACCCAGCAGCCCCCAGGGGGTACCAACAGCCCCCAGGGGGTACCAACAGCCCCCAGGGGGTACCCAGAAGCCCCCAGGGGGTACCAACAGCCTCCAGGGGGTACCCAGCAGCCCCCTGGGGGTACCAACAGCCCCCTGGGGGTACCAACAGCCCCCTGGGGGTACCAACAGCCCCCTGGGGGTACCAACAGCCCCCTGGGGGTACCAACAGCCCCCTGGGGGTACCAACAGCCCCCTGGGGGTACCAACAGCCCCCAGAGGGTACCCAACAGCCCCCTGGGGGTACCAACAGCCCCCAGGGGGTACCAACAGCCCCCACAAGCTGGCACTGTCCCCCCTTGTAAGTGCCCCCCCCCCCGCTACTTATACATTACCATCCCGGTGTTCTGATCGGCGCCGCTCCTCCGTGCTGCGTCTTCATCCTCCCGCGCTGGCTGCATCCGGGTTCTCCAGCGGTCGCGCGATGACGTCACATCGCTGCGACAGCCGGAGATCACGGATGGAGCCAGCGAGGACGGGAGGATGAAGAAGCACCGAGGAGCGGCGCCGATCAGAACACCGGGATGGTAATGTATAAGCACCGGGGGGGGGGCCCTTACAAGGGGGGACAGTGCCAGCTTTTGGGGGGGCCATATGCACTGCTTCCCCCTGCCGCTGATTGACAGGGGGGTGCAGTGCATATTTAATGAGCGGCCCCACGTGACGGGGCCGCTCATACAGCAGCCCCCCCCCCCCGCCTCCTCCAGCCTCCACAGCCCCCGGGACACAGCCCCCCCCGTATATGACCCGTGTATAAGCCGAGGGGGGGACTTTTCAGCCCAAATTTTGGGCTGAAAAACTCGGCTTATACACGAGTATATACGGTATTTATATTTCACTGTTGTGCTCCGCAAAGTAAAGCCATTTCTTCACATATGATAGGCTGACTGAGATATATGTGATACAGCATCAGTTGACACATAGGTCTATTAAGCTACACATCTTCGTTCTGCAGCTCATACTGACATGTGACTAAGGCTGCTTTCACACTAGCGGTTTTTTGAAAATTTGGCAGATCTGGCAGATTTACCACATCTGCCGCCTGACGGCCGCACTTGCGGCAGGCCCCATGCATTGTCTATGGGGCTTGCGGTTGTGTGCGGCTTTGCCGGTTGCGGCGGCGAAAAAAAAAAAGAAGCGGCTGACCGCGGTTTTATTTCGCGGCTGGAAGTGCCGCAACCGGCAAAACTGCACCTGACCTCAAGCCCCAGAGACAATGCATGGGGCTTGCTGAGAGTGAGTTGCAAGTGCGATAAAACTGTTCTGCCGCATTTTCAAAAAGACGCTGATGTGAAAGGCGCCCAAGACCGGCTGCAGTTTGAATTATAGCAGGGATGCCATTTTATCTTATTCTCGGAAAACCCCTTAACTGACCGTCCACTGGTCAAGCACTGACATCACCTCCTGTTATTGTCTGCAATGCTGCTGTCACTTTAACACTGCAGCAGCCATTGAGCTCCGGTGGGCTTGTGGCTGACAATGTGAGGTCAGTGTTGCAGAGTGTAAAAGACATTGGGGAGGGCGAGTAAAGCTTAGGTTCTGGGCCGGCGTTTGATTCGCCAACCTGATGTCATCTATGCCATCTTACAGGTAAAGTTTCGTCAGCCTGGCTGACCATAATCCGTGCCTTTGATTCTGGGGGTAAGGAAGCTCCTGTCCACAGGCACGGAGCAGACCTGGACCATGGCTGTGCGGACTGACCTGCTCATCTCTAATATTAAGTATATGACAGATTATCCCAACTTTCAAATACACGCTGAATAAGAGAAGACAAAAAGAATAAAAAGGTAATGCTGCAAATTCCATTAGTAATTCTGGTGTAAACTGAACATCAAAGTTACAGTTCGTATGGGTACGTTTCATAATAAGAGCTGTCAGGTAGGATCGAGCTCTGCATACGCAGCTCGGTAAGATGATTGGCGCTCCGCTAATACGGTCATTGCCATCTCAGCAAGGGTCTAAAGCTTTTACAGAAAATAAAGTTACGAGAACTTTAAAAGGTTTTGCTCCATTTGGTAAAATTGTTCTTAAAAGGCTTAGACTGGTTTAAGGGCTAGCCTTTCCCTGCATTAATAAGCTATGGTTATAGGCTCGGTCCTGTAAGGTCAACAATGCTGCAGCCAATCCTTGAAATTCAGGGGCTGTCAATGAAGATAATAATAGCAGTGAACTCAATGATTGTCTGCAGCTTTGTAGACATAACGCAACTGATCCATCCGACAACAATGACAGGAACAATGGTGGAAAGCCGGCACTGGACCTGGGGAAAGAGTAAAGCGCAGTTTGATAGGTTCTGTCACTTAGCCCAGAAGCTCATATGGATGGGAAATGGGACCGTCAATTTAAACAGGCAAACACACACGCGCTTAATTATATTGTTTGGTCAATCACTGAATAAGGAGAACCTCCTCTACTGTGATAATAGGTGACAGACCTGCTTTAGACGCCATAGAGGGGGCTCTTGTCAGGGCAGAGTCGGCCATGTATGTGCACCTCCCTCCACCCATTTATTCTGACAATTGCCAAGCGCACAGTGGTTGTTGCCCACCGGAGTGACATCTACATCTGCCGAGTCATGCAGGTTTTGTTTGTTACATGAACGTGCATTTAAGATGTTTACATTTTTCTGCAGAAATACAATGAAGCTGTCACATACATTCTTCCTTCTGGGTGGGGAGATGCCCAAGGAGGGTAGGGGACACGATGACAATAAGTAAAGTGTCTTTATTTTAAAACCACCACCCATCTTACCCATGCAGCATGCGCAAACCTGAGACATAAATGTAGACAAATCCTGCATACCTTGTTGTGATTTGCCATCTCCTTGTGTTTCTTCACTACACGGTCAATGATGTCACATACGGCCTGTATCCTCCGCTCAGGAAACCCACACTGGAGAAACTGCTGCTTTGTTAGAATAGGCTTGTAATGGAAGACGTCTCGGAGAACCTGCGAATACACTGGATCAGAACGGAGCAGAGTCCAGAATAAGGAATTTATTTTATTTCAATATAAAGCAGCTCGCTTCCGCCCCCATCACAATGACTTATCTTAGGAGGATCAGAGGCCAAAAGTGACAATGATCTATTCCCTCTATAGGTATAGTGCTTACAGCGCTTGGCCTACTACTACTAGATTGAGCTATGTATTATTTAGTTCATATGGGTCATTCTGCCTCTACTTGGACAACCCCTTCTTAGATGATGTAGCCAACAAAAGTAATATAATAAACCTTATACTCACCTCCTGCACCGGTGTCTTTCCAGCAATGTTGGCTGCAGCTGATGTCATTTGTAAGCTCTGAGATCATTGGTACAGTGGCGCGGTTCCCGGGGCAGTATAAGGTTTGATGTTTTACATGATGGAGTACAACATTTAATAAGGGGATGTCTAATTAGTGGAAACCCTTTTAAGTTATTCAAGGAATTAGATAATGGCCAAGGCGTCTGGTAAGGATCGATCAAGAACAACCTCCCACTGAATAAACTTGCACCCAGCAGTACATGTTGTCTGCTATGGGGCTCCCCCGGAAGGGTTCCTTACCGTGACCTCATTAAATAATCTTTTCACTGTTAATCCCGTATGCAGATGAATTCTATATTTACCTTGTATATTGCATCAATAAATCTCAGGTCGCTCTTCGCAGCGAGCTCCACATCTAGTGCCACCAATGTGTCAGCGATGTACGGTGAGTAACCAGTGAAGGTGTAGCTGATGATTGGCAGAGAGGCGGCGGGGTCGCCCTTCACCAACCTTTAGTGGCAAACAAAGTGTAATTATTAAAATGTACCCTCCAAGTATTATTCAATGATCCAGTGAATGCACAACACTACTATACAGCAAGATGTGAGATTGGAAAAAAATAAACGATTTTTCTCATCTCCTTCAACCCCTGTAGGGATGTCATGTTTCTCAGAAGAACTAGAAACCATAAAGTCCTAAATCCCAATGTGTCAGAAATAACGCAGCATTAGTGGCAGAGCCATAGTCCGGTGCCTCAGTATAAAGGTAGAGAATGTTTGTACCATGTTGGCCAGTAGATAGAAAAATATTGGAATCTGAGAGTCCTCAGTGGTTGATACCTTTTAATGGCTAACTGAGAAGATGGTAAACATAGCAAGCTTTCGGGACACTATGGCCCCTTCATCAGGAAGATAATGGAATTCTGAAGACACACATACATGTATACAGGGGTTGGACAAAATAATGGAAACACCTGGAAAAATCAACTAAAGTTAGTTCAATATGGTGTAGGTCCACCTTTTACAGCGATTACAGCCTCAATTCTCCGAGGTATGGATTCATGCAAGGTTAAATCATCGGCTCGGCGGATCTCCACGAAATAGCACCCCATATCATCACAGAACCTCCGCCATGTTTTACGGTTGGGAGAAGGCAGTCTGGATGGAATGCTTGTTTCGGCTGTCTCCAAACGTACACTCGGCCGGAGGTCGGAAAATGGGGTAAACGATGATTCGTCTGAGAATATCACATGTTTCCACTGCTCGAGGGACCAATTCTGGAGGTTTCTACACCACTCTAAACGCCATTAAAAAGGTACCAACCACTGAGGACTCTCAGATTACAATATTTTTCAGTATAAAAAGGCATTTATAAGACGGTAATCTACAGCCTGAGTTATATGATCATAATTAATGACCTGACCTTGGGCCTTCTGACCTAAAATATGGCCTGTAATAGACCTGTGGTCAGACCAATAACTGTGGCCACACGTGCTGTAAAATACAGTGGTGAGGACGTGTCTTATGTAGGGAGATTCACTGCATTAATCAGTGGACGCACATTGATTTCTGAAGAGTCCTGCACAAGGCAGGATGATAGAATACTGGAGGAGATGATCACATTCATATACATTATTGGGGGAAAGTGTCAGGAAACTTTATATTTTGTTCACAGAAATCCTTGGTGTTTGTTTTCATGGGTCCAGTGTGCGGCCCGGATTATTGATTGTGCCTGCAGAGATAGCGGTCAGCCAGTAGAAGGACCACCCACTGGACTTGTGATAGATGTCAGCCAGTAGAAGGACCACCCACTGGACTTGTGATAGATGTCAGCCAGTAGAAGGTCGGCCCACTGGACTTGTGATAGATGTCAGCCAGTAGAAGGACCACCCACTGGACTTGTGATATCTGTCAGTCTGTAGAAGGACTGCCCACAGGACTTGTGATATCTGTCAGCTAGTAGAAGGACCACCCACTGGACTTGTGATATCTGTCAGCTAGTAGAAGGACCACCCACTGGACTTGTGATAGCTGTCAGCTAGTAGAAGGACCACCCACTGGACTTGTGATAGCTGTCAGCTAGTAGAAGGACTGCCCACAGGACTTGTGATATCTGTCAGCTAGTAGAAGGACCACCCACTGGACTTGTGATATCTGTCAGCTAGTAGAAGGACCGCCCACAGGACTTGTGATAGATGTCAGTCAGTAGAAGGACCGCCCACAGGACTTGTGATAGCTGTCAGCCAGTAGAAGGACCACCCACTGGACGTGTGATAGCTGTCAGTCAGTAGAAGGACCACCCACTGGACTTGAAAGGACCGCCCACTTGACTTTATACATACAGATACCAGGGACTTCAATGAATATAATGCAAGTTATACTGAATCTTTTCCCACAAACCAATAGATCATTACTCTGCACCCCGCTGTGTGTAGATCAGACTGTATATACAATGTGAAGGTCCCCTATGACTACTTATCTTACCCCGGGTAGTCGACATCCCTGGGATAACTCAGGGACCTGAGCTTCTGTTCCAGTTTTCGGAGAACTCCTTTCATATCCCCGGTCGACATCTTGTCGTTATTGTGCAGCTATGAAAATGTCCTGGAAAAACAAGAGAGGAATTAACCAGAAATGTTGTGAAATCCTCAAATGTAGGACGGGTGTGGGGGTCTCCATCACAGTGATCCTGTAAGACTGGGGGCAATGAAATCTGCTCATCCGAGAAGAAGTTTCCCTAATGTCAAATAATTCACTGGTGATGAAGACACGGCTCGTAGTTTGGCCTTTTCTGTAGTAACATATGAATGAGAAACCTGGAGGATAAAGAAAAAGAGAATTTTGTTTACGTACCGTAAATTCTTTTTTCTTTAATCATCAATGGGAGACCCAGACAATGGGGTTTAGGGCACTGCCCTCCGGAGGTCACACTAGGTACTACAAGTTTGTAGACACCGCCTCCTCCGCTTATAAACCCCTACCGCAGGGAACATCCTCAGTTTGGTCCATAAGCTGCGAGGAGGAAATAAACCACACCCGAAACATCGGGAAAAATGCCGTGCACAGACGGTTCAATAACCCGGCAAACACTGTCCCAACAGGGAACAGATCAACTGCAAAAACATGCAACGGAACAACTGGGTGGGTGCTGGGTCTCCCATTGATGATTAAAGAAAAAAGAATTTACGGTACGTAAACAAAATTCTCTTTTTTCTGGTCATCATAATGGGAGACCCAGACAATGGGGATGTCCTAAAGCAATACCCCAGGGCGGGAAGAGTTCCTCAACAAGACGGATAACACATGGTTCCCTTTAGAGGTGGGCAACCGCCGCCTGGAGAACCCGCCTGCCCAAACTTGCATCCGCAGAGGCATGGGCATGCACCATATAGTGCTTAGAGAAAGTGTGCAGGCTGGACCAAGTGGCCGCCTGACACACCTGCAGAGCAGACGCTCGATGTCGCAAGGCCCAGGAGGCACCTACGGCTCTGGTAGAGTGAGCCTTCAATCCCACCGGGAGAGGCATACCAGAAGACCGGTAAGCCTCTTGAATGGAAGCCTTAATCCATCTGGCCAAGGTTGACTTCGAAGCCGCGGACCCCTTACAGCGACCTGTTGTAAGAACAAATAAGGAATCCGAACTCCTAAAGGAGGCGGTCCTGGACACATAAATGCGTATAGCTCTCACAAGATCCAGAGTATGGAGGTCGCGCTCAACCTGATGAACGGGAGCGGGGCAAAATGATGGGAGAACAATCTCCTGGTTCAGGTGAAAAGTTGAAACCACCTTCGGCAAGAATTCTGGCCGTGGGCGCAACACCACCTTGTCTTGGTGAACCACCAGAAAGGGTGACTTGCACGATAGTGCAGCCAATTCTGAGACCCTCCTCAGAGATGTAATCGCCACCAGAAAGGTCACTTTCTGGGATAGACGAGATAAAGAAACCTCCCTCAGAGGCTCAAACGGCGGTTTTTGCAATGCCGCCAGGACCAAGTTAAGGTCCCAAGGGTCCAGAGGTCTCCTGTAGGGCGGAACCATCCGCGACACCCCCTGCAGAAATTGACGGACCTTCGGGAGGAGCGCCAATCGCCTGTCAAACAGCACAGAAAGTGCTGATACTTGACCTTTCAAAGACCAAGGGATAATCCCAACTCCAAACCCGACTGTAGGAAGGCCAACAACGTCGGGATGGACAAGGGCCACGGGGACCGTCCATCAGAGGCACACCAGGTAAAAAAGATTTTCCACGTCCTGTGGTACATCTTCCTGGAAACGGGCTTCCTAGCCCGATTCATAGTGGCCACCACTGTAGGGGAGAAACCCCTGGACGTCAGCAGCCAGGCCTCAAGAGCCATGCAGTCAATCTGAGGGCCTTGGAATTGAGGTGGAAGAATGGGCCTTGCGCGAGTAAATCTGCGCGTTCTGGAAGAGCCCACTTATGTCCGACTTGAGAAAGACGCATCTGTGCGTCGAAACGCGTTGTGGCATACTGGACCCCTGCTGTTCGTGCAATAAATTATCGGTAATCTAATCACCAACCCGTGGTTTCTTTAGCGCTCCAATCCTCTGACACCGCTTGTTTTTCTATTCACTTGTGTCCGCCTGACAGTTGCCACAGGTCCGGATACCAGGACCTCCTGGGCCAGTCCGGAGCCACTAGAATGGCTACTCTGCACTCCGACCTGATTTTCCACAGAACCCTGGGAATCAGAGCCAGAGGCGGGAACACATATGGCAGCTGGAATCTGGACCAACTCAGGATCAGGGCATCCGCCCCCAGAGACTGAGGATCCCACGATCTCGCCACGTACTGGGGCACCTGATGATTCAGCCGTGAGGCCATCAGATCCACGTCCGGAGTGCCCCATCTGCCGCAGATGTCCCGGAAGACGTCTGGATGTAGAGACCACTCTCCGGCGTCCATCCCCTGCCGGCTCAGGTAGTCGGCCTCCCAGTTCTCGACCCCTGGGATGTGAACTGCGGAGATCAGGCAGTCGTTTTCCTCCACCCAAGCTAGAATGCGGTGGACTTCGGCGAGGGCCTGAGCACTTCTGGTCCCTCCCTGATGATTTATGTAGGCGACGGCCGTCGCATTGTCGGACTGTACCCGAATGGGTTGTCCTGTCAGAAATTTCTGAAACGCCAGGAGCGCCAGATAGACCGCCTTGATCTCCAGCACGTTGATCTGCAACGCCGACTCCGACTGAGTCCAGAGGCCTTGAGCCCTGTGGTGTAAAGAACACCGCCCCCCAGCCCTTCAGACTGGCGTCGGTGGTCACCACTAACCATGACGGTTTGAGGAATGACCGGCCCCGTGACAAGTGACGTGGCTGGAGCCACCACTGCAGGGAGTCCCTGGTCGGTTGTGACAGTGCCACCAACCGATTCAGAGAGATCGCTCTCTTGTCCCATCGGCGAAGAATCTCCAGCTGGAGGGAACGGAGACGAAACTGTGCAAAGGGCACCGCCTCTATCGCCGCTACCATGCGTCCCACTAGTCTCATCAACGCCCGAAGGGATGAGTGAGGTGACAGGAGAACATTCTGTACACCTGAGTGGATCGCCAGTTGCTTGGCTTGAGGTAGAGACACCAGGGCTGAGTCCGTGTGGAAGTCCATGCCCAGATATGTCAATGACTGGGTCGGAACCAGGGTCGACTTCTGAGTATTGAGAAGCCACCCGAACTGTTCCAGAGACCTCATGGTCACCTCCAGGCTCACCCGACAAAGGTCTTCCGAAGGCGCCCTGACCAATAGGTCGTCCAGATAGGGTATGACGGCGTGCCCCTGCACATGCAGGAGAGCCATCATAGAGGCCATCACCTTCGTGAACACCCGTGGTGCCGAGGCCAACCCGAAGGGAAGGGCCACAAATTGGAAGTGTTCGTCCCCCACTGCGAATCGCAACCAGCGCTGATGAGCCGGTGCAATGGGCACGTGAAGGTAAGCGTCCTTGATATCGATGGACGCTAGGAAGTCTCCCTGCGACACAGCCGCGATAACGGAGCGTAGGGATTCCATGCGGAACTTCCGAACCAACACGTGACGGTTGAACAATTTGAGGTCCAGGACCGGTCGAAAGGAACCGTCCTTTTTCGGGACAATAAAGAGGTTGGAGTAAAAACCCCCGAACCTCTCTGCCGTGGGCACTGGGACCACTACTCCGTCTCTGCGGAGTCCCTCCAACACCAGGTGAAAAGCCTGAGCCTTTTCTGGGGATGGCACAGACCGATGGAATCGGGGTAACGGTCTTGATGTCAGCTCTATCCTGTAACCTCGCGAGACTACGTCTCGAACCCACTGATCTTGAACGTGAAGGAGCCACGTGTCCAGAAAGCGAGACAGGCGGCCCCCCACCTGTGGGGAGGCAGGATGAGAGAGCGAGTCATGTCGAGGCGGGCTTGGGGGTGGCAGCCGCTGCCCCCGCCGGCTTCTTCTGACGACTCTTGGAGCGCCACTGAGTAGCAGGCTTGCCCCCTCGGTCCGCGCGAGCGGACGTCGTGGATGACTGCGAGCTGGATCGAAAGGACCACTGTTTTGGGTTCCTTTTAACGGTATACCGTGGCTTAGGCTTATTCTGCGGTATCTTAGACTCAGCAGAATCCTTTATCAGCTTGTCCAGCTCGGTGCCAAAAAGCCTGTCACCGGCGAATGGAAGATTCTGCAAAATCTTCTTAGATGTGGCATCTGAGTCCCAAAGACGTAGCCACAACAACCTGCGGATCGCTATCGCATTGGCCGAAGCCACAGCTGAGCGAGTGGCAGTTTCCAAAGATGCCGTCCGGGCATAGTCCGCATAGGCCCTTGCTCTCTCGGTAAGCGCCAGGACCTCTGGACTGGACCTTGCCAGGTCCGTGATACCATCCAAGCAGGTAGTAATCGCTTGCAAGGTCCAGACCGTGGCAAAATTAGGGGCAAATGAAGACCCCACAGCCTCATAGGAAGACTTGGCGAGTTGCTCGACCTGTCTATCAGTCGCATCCTTCAATGAGGAGCTATCAGAGGCAGAAAACAGGGAGCGTGCAGCAATTCTAGTCATGGAAGCGTCCACCTTCGGGGACTGCGACCATTCCTGGAGCACCTCCTGGGAGAAGGGGAAGCGATTGTCCTTAGGTTTGCGGACATAGCGCCGCCCAGGATGTAACCTGGGTGCTCTAACCACCCTTCCAAAATTAGTGTGGTCCATGAAAGAGCCACTTGGTCTAGCCTCTGGCCGTAGCCATTGATAGACCTCCTTCGGGTGCACGATAACCTCCTCAGGGGGAGTCACGAGACGTAAGGTCTCATTGATGGAGGACACCAGATCCTCCACCCCATCTGGAGGTTCAGACACAGACCCGAGAGTAGAACCCCCATCATCTTCCTCTCCATCAGAGGAACGCTCCTCCTCAGAGAGAGCCTCGAGCTCGGGTGACTCCTCACGACGAGCTCGCTTAAGGGGTCTCACAGTAGAAGGGAGAGACGCCCGGGGGTAACTGGGAGGAGTAGCTGGGTTTTCCAGTCTCCTATGAAGTGCCTCCAGTGACTGCGACATGGAGGACATCTGGGACAGCAGGGATTCATTGATCCTATTCTGCGTTTCCCATGGTCCTGGGATCACCTGAACCTCAGGATACAGCACCGGAGCTGCTGCCTCAGCAGTGCCAGTCCGGGCTTCTGGGCGTCCGCAGTTATTGCAGGACCCCTCCACCAGTGTACCATTGCATGTAGCACAGGTAATGGCAGCATCCGCCGCCTTAGCAGCAAGCTTCCTAACTGAGGACATAGCTACAAACAAACCGGGAGTCCCGGTGGCTTACCGACCGCAGTAAAGCGGTGGGAGGAAGCGGTGTGTGTGTGTGACCTCCGCGAGTTCCGGTCTCCCTCTGAAGTGCAGACACGCGCTGCCGTAGAACCCAGCCGGGAAGTGAGGGAGAAGATGGCCGCCGCCAGTAAAGTCGTGGGCGCGCGCCGAGAACACGCGGGAAGCACACACACACGCCCCCCGGTGACGTCACCGCAAGGGCTGCCTTCTCTCCTCCAGGCAGCCCCATAATGGAGGTGCTGGAGCCCGCAGCGCGGGAAATAGTGTAAAACACAGTACACACACACAGACTGCAATTACATCCAAAGATTAGCAGTCTACGGCCTCAGCCCCTGTGACACACAGGGCGGTCAGCCAGGGTGACCCCAGCACAGGGTACACCCGCAGATCCGCGGACCCGAGGGTAACGCGCGGTCTGAGTGTCAGGACACAATAGTGACAGACACTACCCCCAGGCACACAGGAGACACAGAGTGCCTCAGTGCCGGTCCGGTCTGTAAGCACCATTTAGGGAGGCCTCGGACGGGGGTTCAGCCCAGTCCGGAGTGTAAGCACCATTTAGGGAGGCCTCGGACTGGGCTGGCTCCAGTCCGGTCTGTAAGCACCATTTAGGGAGGCCTCGGACGGAGCGGAGCTGTGCAAGGCTCCCATCTCCCACTCTCCAGAGCCCCCCAGAGAGGGATGGAAAGGAGCGCGACAGCGTACCGGGAGAACACAAAGTGTCCAGGCTCTAGGCCCTCCGATACCTCCACCTGCGTGTGCCACAAGGGTGAGCGGGGAGGCTGTCGCAGGTCCCGACCAGGACCATATTACCTTGTCTTCAGACGCCATCACGTAAGTAGTGAGAATGCAGTGAAGTGCAAGCAAAGCGTGATCCTCCGAGCACACCAAGTTAAAAACTGAGGATGTTCCCTGCGGTAGGGGTTTATAAGCGGAGGAGGCGGTGTCTACAAACTTGTAGTACCTAGTGTGACCTCCGGAGGGCAGTGCCCTAAACCCCATTGTCTGGGTCTCCCATTATGATGACCAGAAAAGACAGAAGAATCATCACCTTCCAGATTTGGAGCTGGAGAAGGATGTTATCACTGCCATGGATGGCAAGGAGAAAGTCAAGACAGAAATTAGGCATCCGAGATCAAGAGCCGAGGCACAGGTGAGAACCACTACATTCTCTTAAAGGGGAACTCCGGGGAGAGAAACTTTAGTACAGTCCCTGCCCTCCTACATGATGAAGCAGAGCTGTATAGTACAGTTCTAGGATCTATAGATATCATAATTCAATAAAATCATACCTGCTCCTTTAATCTACCCCCCATAGGACAAAGAATTTCAGCATGTCAGCTTCATGCAGGAGCAGGAGGTGTGTCACGGGCGTGGATGCTGGGAGCTGCAGGATCATCCTACATTCCAGTGAGGAGTGATGATGTTGTTTCATTAAACGTTGGAGGCTGAATCAATCAATGTAATGATTTGCCTCTGCCCCTAGCCTCACATTAATAGAACACATTATGCATCATCATACAGTACAGGTTCACAGCATGTATTTGTATCTGCTTGGTGACATGATTACTATTTCAAGCCTCGACATCCCTGTCACATAGGATGGTATATCAGGGACAGGATTGTACTGTGAGCATAGGGTTGGCGGCCATGCCCCCTGCCACATCCCCTCCCTATACAGAAGTGTGAGGGAGCTGGAAAGTAGGATGATCCACACCCCCTTCTTTCTGCTCCTACATGACGCTGCCAGGCTGAAAATTCTGTCCCACGAGGTGGAAGTCAGAGGTGAGGAGCAGGTATGATTTTATTGTTTTATAAGAGATCTATAGATCCCAGAACTGCAGTGTACGGCTCTGCTTCATCATGTAGAAGGGCAGGGACTGTACTAAAATGTTTTCTCTAACTGGAGTTCCCCTTTAATGCATTAACTCACTTTGCTGTGTTTAGTGGACAAACCCCACCTATCTGAACAAACCTCACCTACTCATCAAATTACTTGACATCTTAAGAGTGGGAGGGGATTTGACTACAGGTGGGCTGAGATTCATCTGATATCTAATTCCCCCAACGCACTTCCGTAAGTTTCAGCGCTGCTTCCGTCGTTGTGGGCGTGGGCGCGCGGCGCCCACGCGACCTGCGAAGCATTGCCCGTGCAGCGGGCATTGCGAGCCGTTGCAGCAAGCCATTGCCCACGTACACCCCGCCAGAACGCCAGCTCCGGCGGTGGCTACAAGCGCCAGGCAATGAGAATACAGCGGGCCGGAGCTACAGACTTCGTAGCTCCGACCGACGAGAGCCGAGCGCCGTGGCCGAAAACAGAACCAAGTGCCTGGCCATGCACAGCTCTAAAGACCGCTATGTATCTCAATGGGAAGTGAGGCGCTATGCTCATTGGTCGGCGCCAGCACACAGCGACCAATGAGCTTCGCGCCTCACATACAGCGGTAAATTTGAAACTCAAAGTCCTCCATGTATCTCAATGGCCAGTGAGGCGCTATGCTCATTGGTCGCTGTGTGCTGGCGCCGACCAATGAGCATAGCGCCTCACTTCCCATTGAGATACATGGAGGACTTTGAGTTTCAAATTTACTCAAAGTCAAACTCAAAGTCCTCCATGTATCTCAATGGCCAGTGAGGCGCTTCTCTCATTGTACTCATGACAGTAGCAACATTAACCCCTTACATTCCGTTTTATCTGTAATTTCTATAACACAGTGTGTAGTTGTACTGCCACTGCGAAGTTAACCCCTTATATACCATTTCTGCGCTAACTCCATTCTTTGTAGTCTCTATTACTACTGCCTCCCCGCTGTGTCATGCGTCAGCCGTGCTGCAGTGGGGCTGTGTGACGCGAATCGCGTCATTTCCGGCGCTGGGTGACGTATTACACCCGTGCCGCTGTTTGCTTCAAGCCCCGCACTGCGCATGCGCAGCACGGCTGACGCATGACACAGCGGGGAGGCGGCGCATTTGAATCAGAGATAAAGATCACGCCTATTGAGGCGTGTTATCATGAAGAGGGAGAGCCTGGCTGGGTGACTATGAATACCATAGTCACTAATTATAATCACTAATGAGATACTGTAATAACGTTTATCTTCATTCTCAGTAGATGCTTTTAGGAGCTAAAAGGAGTGTAGGGTAAGTGTTACTATGCTCTAGGGACAGCTTTTAATAGGTTTAGAGGTGTTTTGGGGGTGACAGGATCCCTTTAAGTCTATTATTTAAAGCTCTTAAAAAAATTATATACAGATTCTAGACTCCCGATTCTTTAGAATCTGGCTCACAGCTAGTCTTAAATAAGCGCCATTCTGCAGTTAACACATTTAATAGGGATCCATTTAGGATCCAAAAGATCTGTCTCTATTTGGTGAGTGTCGCCAGATCGTCGAAAATAACCATAAAAGAAAACCAAGCTACGACTTGCCTACTTCAGACACATCATACGAAAAGAAAAATCACTAGAGAGCATTATGGTAGGAAAAATAGAAGGTACAAAGGGAATAAGAACAGCATCCCAATAGCTTGATACTGTCAAGATAACGGAGAAGACCCTGGTGGCCCCATCTAGCCTCGGCGAACACCCTGGTGGCCCCATCTAGCCTCGGTGAAGACCCTGGCGGCCCCATCTAGCCTCGGTGAAGACCCTGGCGGCCCCATCTAGCCTCGGTGAACACCCTGGTGGCCCCATCTAGCCTCGGCGAACACCCTGGTGGCCCCATCTAGCCTCGGCGAACACCCAGGCGGCCCCATCTAGCCTCGGCGAACACCCAGGCGGCCCCATCTAGCCTCGGCGAACACCCTGGTGGCCCCATCTAGCCTCGGTGAACACCCTGGTGGCCCCATCTAGCCTCGGTGAACACCCTGGTGGCCCCATCTAGCCTCGGTGAACACCCTGGTGGCCCCATCTAGCCTCGGTGAACACCCTGGTGGCCCCATCTAGCCTCGGTGAACACCCTGGTGGCCCCATCTAGCCTCGGTGAACACCCTGGTGGCCCCATCTAGCCTCGGTGAACACCCTGGGGCCCCATCTAGCCTCGGTGAAGACCCTGGCGGCCCCATCTAGCCTCGGTGAAGACCCTGGGGCCCCATCTAGCCTCGGCTGAACACCCAGGCGGCCCCATCTAGCCTCGGTGAAGACCCTGGCGGCCCCATCTATGCCTCGCTGAACACCCTGGCGGCCCCATCTAGCCTCGGAAACACCCATGGGGCCCCATCTAGCCTCGGCTGAAGACCCTGGCGGCCCCATCTAGCCTCGGTGAAACACCCGGGGCCCCATCTAGCCTCGGTGAAGACCCTGGCGGCCCCATCTAGTCCTCGGGAAGACCCTGGCGGCCCCATCTAGCCTCGTGAAACCCTGGCGGCCCCATCTAGCCTCGGCGAAGACCCTGGCTGGCCCCATCTAGCCTCGGCGAACACCCGGTCGGCCCCATCTAGCCTCGGTGAAGACCCTGGCGGCCCCATCTAGTCTCAGCGAAGACCCTGGGGCCCCATCTAGCCTCGAGTAACACCCATGGCTGGCCCCATCTAGCCTCGGCGAAGACCCTGGCGGCCCCATCTAGCCTCGGCAAACCCCAGGCGGCCCCATCTAGCCTCGATGGAAGACCCTGGTGGCCCCTCAGCTCATGAGCCTCGGCGCCCACTTAGCCTCAGGAAGACCCTGGTGGCCCCATCTAGCCTCGGCGAAGACCCTGGTGGCCCCATCTAGCCTCGGCGAACACCCTGGTGGCCCCATCTAGCCTCGGCAAACACCCATGGGGCCCCATCTAGCCTCGAGTGAAGACCCTAGCGGCCCCATCTAGCCTCGGGAAGACCCTGGGGCCCCATCTAGCCTCGTGAAACCCTGGTCTGCCCGCAATCTGGCCTCGGCGAAACACCCTGGTGGCCCCATCTAGCCTCGGCGAAGACCCTGGTGGCCCCATCTAGGCCTCGGCGAACACCCTGGTGGCCCCATCTGCCTCGGCGAACACCCTGGTGGCCCCATCTGGCCTCTCGCGAACACCCTGGCGGCCCCATCTGGGCCTCGTGCCAACCAACCCTGGTGGCCCCATCTGGCCTCGGCGAACACCCTGGTGGCCCCATCTAGCCTCGGTCGAAACCCTGGTGGCCCCATCTAGCCTCAGTGAAACACCCTGGTGGGCCCCATCTAGCCTCAGGTGAACACCCTGGGGCCCCATCTAGCCTCGGTGAACACCCTGGGGCCCCATCTAGCCTCGGTGAAGACCCTGGTGGCCCCATCTAGCCTCGGTGAAGACCCTGGTGGCCCCATCTAGCCTCGGCTGAACACCCAGGGGCCCCATCTAACCTCAGGAACACCCAGGGGCCCCATCTAGCCTCAGGTGAACACCCTGGTGGCCCCATCTAGCCTCGGTGAAGACCCTGGCGGGCCCCATCTAGCCTCGGTGAAGACCCTGGTGGCCCCATCTAGCCTACGCGTGAAGACCCACTGGTGGCCCCATCTAGCCTCGGTGAAGACCCTGGTGGCCCCATCTAGCCTCAGTGAAGACCCTGGTCGGCCCCATCTAGCCTCGTGAACACCCTGGTGGCCCCATCTAGCCTCGGTGAACACCTGGGGCCCCATCTAGCCTGGTGAAGACCCTGGTGGCCCCATCTAGCCTCGGTGAAGACCCTGGTGGCCCCATCTAGCCTCAGTGAAGACCCTGGTGGCCCCATCTAGCCTCAGTGAAGACCCTGGTGGCCCCATCTAGCTCTGAAACCTGGTGCCCATCTAGCCTCAGTGAAGACCCTGGTGGCCCCATCTAGCCTCGGTGAACACCCTGGTGGCCCCATCACTCTAGCCTCAGGTGAACACCCTGGTGGCCCCATCTAGCCTCGGTGCAACGACCCCCTGGTGGCCCTTCATCTAGCCTCAGTGAAGACCCTGGTGGCCCCATCTAGCCTCAGTGAAGACCCTGGTGGCCCCATCTAGCCTCAGTGAACACCCTGGTGGCCCCATCTAGCCTCGTGAACACCCTGGTGGCCCCATCTAGCCTCGCACAAGATCGATCTTCCTACAGCGTTCACCCATCAAGTCACCATGGCTCCAGATCGAACTGAAGGACTTTAAAAAAAAATATGGATAAATAGAAAGAAGCTATTATATATATTATTAGTGCTGACTCAAGGGCCATCACTGCTCTCTGACATCACACCCCGGTCGCTGCCTCGGCTGTGCGCAGTTTGATACACGCCTCTATGTGAAGTAATGAGGACCCTCCTCAATAAAGAGTTCTGCAGCAGCTGTGGTGGGTGTTCAACATCAGCACTCTTGCTTCTATATATGGCGTGCCGGTCCCCGGTGTGTCTGGCCTCCACTGTGGTCAGGAGCGGCCGTGCCCTGCAGATCTCCCCAAGTGTTCACAGGACGCGGGCGATCATTGTCCCTGATTCCTCCGCCGCCCCGTCCTCCTCACCTCCGCACTCCTCGCTCATATAACGGCCGCTCCACCCGGAAGAACCGCGGCTGCAGAACTCACTAATTACAGCACGCAGAAAGCCCCGCCCACAAACATCAACTCAACCAATTACCGACCTACTGTAGTCCGGGTGGCTGCTTAAGAGAACGTCTGTGATTGGTGGAGAGAAACCAGAGGCGGCGCACCATGTGTATTTGACGGTTGGTGCGGCGGTAATAAAGACACGCAGTCAGATCTGTGTGATCATCATCGGGGGGAGGGATGATGGATGATAGCGGGGCTGTATGTCGTGATGATGGATAGCGGGGCTGTATGTCGTGATGATGGATAGCGGGGCTGTATGTCGTGATGATGGATAGCGGGGCTGTATGTCGTGATGATGGATAGCGGGGCTGTATGTCGTGATGATGGATAGCGGGGCTGTATGTCGTGATGATGGATAGCGGGGCTGTATGTCGTGATGATGGATAGCGGGGCTGTATGTCGTGATGATGGATAGCGGGGCTGTATGTCGTGATGATGGGGGGAGCGGGGCTGTGTGTCGTGATGATGATGGGGGAGCGGGGCTTTATGTCGATGATGGGGGGAGCAGGGCTGTGTGTCGTGATGATGGGGGGATCGGGGCTGTGTGTCGTGATGATGATGGGGGGGAGCGGGACTGTGTGTCGTGATGATGGGGGGATCGGGCTGTGGTGTCGTGATGATGGGGGGATCGGGGCTGTGTGTCGTGATGATGGGGGGAGCGGGGCTGTGTGTCGTGATGATGGGGGGAGCGGGGCTGTGTGTCGTGATGATGGGGGGATCGGGGCTGTGTGTCGTGATGATGGGGGGGAGCGGGGCTGTGTGTCGTGATGATGGGGGGAGTGGGGCTGTGTGTCGTGATGATGGGGGGAGCGGGGCTGTGTGTCGTGATGATGGGGGGAGCGGGGCTGTGTGTGTGATGATGATGGGAGCGGTGCTGTGTGTGTGATGATGATGGGAGCGGTGCTGTGTGTGTGATGATGATGGGAGCGGTGCTGTGTGTGTGATGATGATGGGAGCAGTGATGTGTGTGTGATGATGATGATAAGAGCGGTGCTGTGTGATGATGAGGGAGCAGTGATGTGTGTGTGATGATGATGATAAGAGCGGTGCTGTGTGATGATGATGATGGGAGCAGTGCTGTGTGTGATGATGATGGGGGGGAGCGGTGCTGTGGGTGATGATGATGGGGGGGAGCGGTGCTGTGGGTGATGATGATGGAGGAGCGGTGCTGTGTGTGATGATGATGAGGGAGTGGTGCTGTGTGTGATGATGATGGGAGCGGTGCTGTGTGTGATGATGATGGGAGCAGTGCTGTGTGTGATGATGATTCATCGTCTTCGAGACTGCACTCGCCACCGCAAAAGAAGACTACTTCTCTTCCTCTCCCCTAATCTCCGCCGATGACTTTGCCACCTTTTTCAAAGAGAAGATCGACAAAATCAGACAAAGCTTCGATCCACAATCCCCTCAGCCCCCCTCTCCATCGCCCAACCCCCCTCACCCAAAAGTAGTCTCTCCCCCATGACAGAAGATCACCTCTCCTTCCTTCTAGCACGATCATACCTCACCACTTGTGCCCTCAACCCACTCCCCTCCCATCTCATCCCTAACCTCACCACTGTCCTCATCCCTGCCCTAGCCCATCTCTTCAACATATCATTTAATTCCGGTGTCTTCGCCTCATCCTTCAAACACGCCCTAATCACACCCATCCTCAAAAAACCCTCCCTCGGCCCTGCAACATTCTCTAACTATCACCTCATATCTCTCCTTCCCTTTGCCTCAAAATTACTTGAACATGTCTATTTCGAACTGTCCTCCCACCTCTCCTGCTGCTCCCTCTTTGACCACCTATAATCCGGTTTCCGACCCCACCACTCCACCGAAACAGCCCTAACCAACGACCTACTGACCTCCAAGAGCAAGCGTCACTACTCCATTCTCCTCCTTGTCGACCTTTCTGCTGTCTTCGACACAGTCGACCACTCCCGCCTTCAAATTTTACAATCTCTTGGCAACACTGATCTAGCCCTCTCCTGGATCTCCTCTTACCTAATGGTTCAGACCTTTAGTGTCACCCACTCCCACGCCTCCTCCTCGCCCTCCCCCTATCTGCTGGAGTTCCCCAAGGCTCGGTCTTGGGACCACTGCTCTTCTCCATTTACACCCTCAGCCTAGGCCAGCTCATTGAGTCCCATTGGCCTCTAATACACCTCTACACCAACGACACCCAGCTCTACCTGTCCGGCCCTGACATCTCCCTTCTATCCAAAATTCGGCAATGCCTGCCCACCATCTTATCCTTCTTATCTGCTCGCTTCCTCAAGCTCAACATGGACAAAACTGAGTTCATCGTCTTCCCCCTTCCCCCCCAGTTGCTCTCCCACCTGACCTATCCATCATTGTCAGTGACTTCACACTCTCACCCGTCCCCCATGCCAAGTGCCTCGGGGTAATCCTCGACTCTTCCCTCTCCTTCAAGCCCCACATCCAAGCCACCGCCTGCCGACTCCAACTCAAAAACATTACCTGAATACGCTCTTACCTTGACTGCTAAAACACTTGTCCATGCCCTCATCATCTCCCGCCTCGACTACTGTAACCTCCTGCTCACCAGCCTCCCCGCTACCTCCCTCGCACCTCTCCGAACCATCCTCAATTCTGCTGCCCGACTCATCTACCTGTCTCCCAGCTACTCCCCTGTCTCCCCCCTCTGCCGAGTCCTTCACTGACTCCCCACTTCCCAGAGATCCCGATTCAAAACCCTAACCCTGACATACAAGGCTATATATAACCTGTCCTCTCCATACATCTCTGACTTGGTCTCCCGATATCTCCCCTTAAAAAAAATGATGGGAGTGATGGTGTACCACGGTCCGCGCTGCTCAGGGTTCAGAATAACTCACCAGAGAGCCAATCAAATTTCCATCCTCTTTATTCCTCCTACGCGTTTCAGCGCCACACCTGGCGCCTTCCTCAGGGATATCCCTCAGGAAGGCGCCGGGTGTGGCGCTGAAACGCGTAGGAGGAATAAAGAGGATGGAAATTTGATTGGCTCTCTGGTGAGTTATTCTGAACCTTGAGCAGCGCGGACCGTGGTTCACCATCACTCCCATCATTTTTTTTGGAACATACCACTATCCAGTGGTAGGTGGAGGTCCTGCAGCAGCTTGGAACATTGATTCCGAAACGCCTTCAAACCAGTTGTGGGGATCACAACTGGACCAGGTGAGCGGCTCCACAGCACCACCACAATACACTAGTGTCACTAGTGATAGGGCACTATTGCGCCTCTTGTCCCCCTCCCTTTATATTTTACGATATCTCCCCTTATGCACTCTGCACTCCTCTCAAGAGCTCCTTCTCTTCTCCCCTCGCATTTCCTCCTCACATAACCGCATACAAGACTTCTCTCGTGCATCCACCATACTTTGGAACTCTCTCCCCCACCACATCAGACACTCCCTTACCCTGGGAATCTTCAAGAAAAACCTGAAGACCCATCTCTTCCTTCAAGCCTACAACCTAGACTGAGACCTAATCCGCTGCACTATCTCGCCCTCACTACTCCCCTACCTACTGTTTCCCCACCCATCCCCTATAGACTGTGAGCCCTCATGGACAGAATCCTCTGCCCTACTGTACCTGTATGAGTCAATTGTCGTCATTTTACGTTCTTGTCCTCGTCTGCCCCTACACTTGTAAAGCGCCATGGAACCTAATGGCACTATATACAGTAAATACAGTTGTGGCCAAAAGTATTGACACCCCTGCAATTCTGTCAGATAATACTCAGTTTCTTCCTGAAAATGATTGCAATTACAAATTCTTTGGTATTATTATCTTTATTTAATTTGTCTTCAATGAAAAAACACAGAAGAGAATGAAGCAAAAAGCAAAACATTGATCATTTCACACAATACTCCAAAAATGGGCCAGACAAAAGTATTGGCACCCTCAGACTAATACTTGGTTGCACAACCTTTAGCCAAAATAACTGCGATCAACCGCTTCCAGTAACCATCAATGAGTTTCTTACAATGCTCTGCTGGAATTTTAGACCATTCTTGTTTGGCAAACTGCTTCAGGTCCCTGATATTTGAAGGGTGCCTTCTCCAAACTGCCATGTTTAGATCTCTCCACAGGTGTTCTATGGGATTCACGTCTGGACTCATTGCTGGCCACCTTGGAAGTCTCCAGTGCTTTCTCTCAAACCATTTTCTAGTGCTTTTTGAAGTGTTTTGGGTGATTGTCCTGCTGGATGACCCATGACCTCTGAGGGAGACCCAGCTTTCTCACACTGGGCCCTACATTATGCTGCAAAATTTGCTGGTAGTCTTCATACTTCATAATGCCATGCACACGGTCAAGCAGTCCAGTGCCAGAGGCAGCAAAGCAACCCCAAAATATCAGGGAACCTCCGCCATGTTTGACTGTAGGGACCATGTTCTTTTCTTTGAATACCTCTTTTTTTTTTTCTCCTGTAAACTCTATGTTGATGTCTTTGCCCAAAAAACTCTACTTTTGTCTCATCTGACCAGAGAACATTCTTCCAAAATGTTGTAGGCTTTCTCAGGTAAGTTTTGGCAAACTCCAGCCTGGCTTTTTTATGTCTCTGGGTAAGAAGTAGGGTCTTCCTGGGTATCCTACCATACAGTCCCTTTACATTCAGACACCAATGGATAGTACGGGTTGACACTGATGTACCCTCGGACTGTAGGGCAGCTTGAACTTGTTTGGATGTTAGTCGAGGTTCTTTATCCAACATCCGCACAATCTTGCGTTGAAATCTCTCGTCAATATTTCTTTTCCATCCACATCTAGGGAGGTTAGCCACAGTGCCATGGGCTTTAAAAGTCTTGATGACACTGCGCACGGTAGACACAGGAACATTCAGGTCTTTGGAGATGGACTTGTAGCCTTGAGATTGCTCATGCTTCCTCACAATTTGGTTTCTCAAGTCCTCAGACAGTTCTTTGGTCTTCTTTCTTTTCTCCATGCTCAATGTGGTACACACAAGGACACAGAACAGAGGTTGAGTCAACTTTAATCCATGTCAACTGGCTGCAAGTGTGATTTAGTTATTGCCAACATCTGTTAGGTGCCACAGGTAAGTTACAGGTGCTGTAATTACACAAATTAGAGAAGCATTACATGATTTTTCTAACAGTGCCAATACTTTTGTCCACCCCCTTTTTTATGTTTGGTGTGGAATTATATACAATTTGGCTTTAGGACAATTCTTTTTGTGTTTTTTTTTCATTGAAGACAAATTAAATGAAGATAATAATACCAAAGAATTTGTGATTGCAATCATTTTCAGGAAGAAACTGAGTGTTATCTGACAGAATTGCAGGGGTGTCAATACTTTTGGCCACAACTGTACTACTTCACTATCTTGGTCAACTTCTCCCTCATAGTTATCCACACAGATAGTCCTTGCTGATGTGACTTTTTGTTTTAAATTGGCCCATTTTACACAAGCCTGTGTTGCACCTGGTCCCGTCCCTGTAATTCTTGGTGTTTAAAAGAGCCCGTACCTCTGCCGCCAGCGTTGTCTAAAGGCCCCATTACATGGGACGACATCGTTAATGACATCGCTGATATGTCATGTTTTTGGAGTTGTTCCAGCGACATCGTTACGACCTTGTTGTGTGTGACTCTGCCAAGTTGCAACGATAAATTGTTGGATCGCTGATCGCATGTTTGAGAACATGTTCTAAAACCACACGATCAACGATCAGCCAACCTGGTATATTGTTGTGTTTGACACCACGATAACGATGTTGTTTACGACTTTGCCCATTCATACCAATGAGCAGGTATTGTTTGCTGGGTTGAGCGATCGATACCTGCTCATTACATCGTTGGTGAGTCGTCCACGATATCTAGACGTGTGACATCTCACCAACGATGTCAAAACGGTGCCTGCAACAAACGTGCACCGAGATTGTTGCCGACATCGTTCCAACGTTGTGCCTTGTAGCGGTACCTTAAGAGTGATCTTTTCATCAACTGATCTACAAGCTGGCACTCCACCACCATTGAAGCTGACTCAAACTAATGTCTCCCTCCCCATTACCCCATAGAATACAAGGGCAGTGTCCGCTCCCCTCTATACCAGGCAGTTAGTTTGTTCATTGTATTTTTTCACTTGTTTTACGTGTAAACCTTTCTCATGTACAGCCCCATGGAAGCAATGGTACTGTATAAATAAATAATAAATTTACACAGTGAAACATAGAAAGTGTACTATATGAAGTATCTTCAAAACAAGAGCCAGTGAATAATGTTCATGGTCATATTGGTGTTCAGCACATCAAGATATTACAGATTAGGGCCTTTCTAAGGCAGTAACCATTTCAAGTGTTGCCCGGTGTTATTATTACACTTGCTGTATATTGGGGTTGGAGCTGGGAAATGGAAATGCCCTTTAGGGTACCTTTTACACGCCACAACCAGCGGACATTTTTGGAGGCGATATTTCATCCTGGAAATATCGCTGCCAAATTGCCTCCTTTATTGCGGCGTGTATTTCGGGAATGTGGCGGCAATAAGACAAATGTCGCCTGGTTTCGATTTTACAGCACTGCTCTAAAATCTAAACCAGGCGACATTTGTCTTATCGCCGCCAAATTCCCGAAATACACACCGCAATAAGGAGGCAATTTGGCAGCGATATTTCCAGGATGAAATATCGCCTCCAAAAATGTCTCCCTTAGTTGTGGCGTGAGAAGGTACCCTTAGGGTACCTTTACACGCCACAATATTTTGTGGGAATCGTGATGGCGATATGTTGCCCTGAAACTATCGGTGTCAAATTGCCTCCCAGTTGCGGCGTGTAATTGGGGAATTTGGTGGCAATAAAATACCTGTCTCCTGGTTCTGATTTCAGAGCAGCGCTCCAAAATCAGAGGCAATCATGAAGGAGAGATTCCTGGCTTTTGGCGTGTGAATGGGCTATAATGATGGAATCTGCGTCGCCTATTGATTTCCCCGTAGGCGTGCTACAGCGTGCTGGAGTCCGCGCCCCGTCAGCGATGATTGGTGGTGGCTACTGTGTTCCCATTGGCTGTCACTTCACAGGGCACCATATTTGAAGAGCTGTCACTTCAGCACCACACACATCTTCACCTACACAACCATCCCCTACATCAGTCCAATTACGCGCGCATTGAATAGCGCACGCTATGCTGGCTACGTGTATTGGAAGATGCACTGAGTCCACTATACTGCCACACATGACAGCGCAGATGTTGGCCTATACATCGCACATGGCTGCCATGGGCAATGCACTGCAATCGGCTGGGAATTTGGTGACGCTGATGGATACATTACGCTGCTCCCACTTTGCGGACGGCTACCTTGTTAGCGTCCTCAACTTTATTTGGCGGCGCCAGTGTGCGTGGTGACGTCATCACGTTTATTTTCGTTACTCCTTGCCTGCCAGGTGCCTGCCCCTCCCCTGCACATAGGAGAACAGTCATGGCCGCTGCACAGCACGCTGCCACATGGGGTCTTGCAGAGCTAATGGTGCTGATAGACCTATGTGACCGCCATGACTATTGGTGTCACCAGCTTCACCGGCACCCACGGCTGCGCAAGCGCAGCGTACTCGGGCAGATCCAGCAGGCCGTGCTCCAGAAACTGGGGGTGGAGAGGACCCGCAAGCAGATCCAGAAAAAAATAGCCCACCTGAAGCACAAGTCCCTAGGGTGCATTGTGGATATTCGTGCCAGGATTGCCAGGCTGCGTGGTGAGTATGTGGCAATGCCAAACACATACATAGCAAGCATCCTACTCCAAACACTACACAAACATCATGTGTTATAGGGCCATGCCACATAGTGTGACATTTAGCAGCAGGTGGACTTGGCAACAATGTGCATATGCATGGTGTTCACACTGCTACATTAAGGTGCTGAATACAACCATATGTGTTTGGACTGGCAAAGCCTAGAGTGTGGGCAACATAGCTGTGTAATGGTACCAAAGTAGTGGTCAACATATTCATGCACTTTTGAAGGGCCACATCACACTTGGCTGCACATACAGTTAGGGCCAGAAATATTTGGACAGTGACACAAGTTTTGTTATTTTAGCTGTTTACAAAAACATGTTCAGAAATACAATTATATATATAATATGGGCTGAAAGTGCACACTCCCAGCTGCAATATGAGAGTTTCCACATCCAAATCAGAGAAAGGGTTTAGGAATTATAGCTCTGTAATGCATAGCCTCCTCTTTTTCAAGGGACCAAAAGTAATTGGACAATGGACTCTAAGGGCTGCAATTAACTCTGAAGGCGTCTCCCTCGTTAACCTGTAATCAATGAAGTAGTTAAAAGGTCAGGGGTGGATTCCAGGTGTGTGGTTTTGCATTTGGAAGCTGTTGCTGTGACCAGACAACATGCGGTCAAAGGAACTCTCAATTGAGGTGAAGCAGAACATCCTGAGGCTGAAAAAAAAGAAAAAATGCATCAGAGAGATAGCAGACATGCTTGGAGTAGCAACATCAACAGTTGGGTACATTCTGAGAAAAAAGGAATTGACTGATGAGCTTGGGAACTCTAAAAGGCCTGGGCGTCCACGGATGACAACAGTGGTGGATGATCGCCGCATACTTTATTTGGTGAAGAAGAACCCGTTCACAACATCAACTGAAGTCCAGAACACTCTCAGTGAAGTAGGTGTATCTGTCTCTAAGTCAACAGTAAAGAGAAGACTCCATGACAGTAAATACAAAGGGTTCACATCTAGATGCAAACCATTCATCAATTCTAAAAATAGACAGGCCAGAGTTAAATTTGCTGAAAAACACCTCAAGAAGCCAGCTCAGTTCTGGAAAAGTATTCTATGGACAGATGAGACAAAGATCAACCTGTACCAGAATGATGGGAAGAAAAAAGTTTGGAGAAGAAAGGGAACGGCACATGATCCAAGGCACACCACATCCTCTGTAAAACATGGTGGAGGCAACGTGATGGCATGGGCATGCATGGCTTTCAATGGCACTGGGTCACTTGTGTTTATTGATGACATAACAGCAGACAAGAGTAGCCGGATGAATTCTGAAGTGTACCGGGATATACTTTCAGCCCAGATTCAGCCAAATGCTGCAAAGTTGATTGGCGGCGCTTCATAGTATAGATGGACAATGACCCCAAGCATACAGCCAAAGCTACCCAGGAGTTCATGAGTGCAAAAAAGTGGAACATTCTGCAATGGCCAAGTCAATCACCAGATCTGAACCGAACTGAGCATGCATTTCACTTGCTGAAATCCAGACTTAAGACGGAAAGACCCACAAACAAGCAAGACCTGAAGGCTGCGGCTGTAAAGGCCTGGCAAAGCATTAAGAAGGAGGAAACCCAGCGTTTGGTGATGTTCATGGGTTCCAGACTTAAGGCAGTGATTGCCTCCAAAGGATTCGCAACAAAATATTGAAAATAAAAATATTTTTTTTGGGTTATGTTTATTTGTCCAATTACTTTTGACCTCCTAAAATGTGGAGTGTTTGTAAAGAAATGTGTACAATTCCTACATTTTCTATCAGATATTTTTGTTCAACCCTTCAAATTAAACGTTACAATCTGCACTTGAATTCTGTTGTAGAGGTTTCATTTCAAATCCAATATGGTGGCATGCAGAGCCCAACTCGCGAAAATTGTGTCACTGTCCAAATATTTCTGGCCCTAACTGTATGTGCGCACTCTGACACATATTGCACAACACATTCATCACAATTGTCCAAAGGGACTACAAGCTGACTGCTATGTTTCTGACCCCATGGTGGCACCACCAGATGCTTACTGTCTGGTGTTGTGTTTGGAGGCATAATCCATCCTCTGGTAAGGCAAGGGTCTTGCTCATCAAAAATATGTGGTCACTTGGTTTTTAAATTTTGAAAAAAACAGAGTGATCCCTCACCATAGTGTCAGTGTAGACAAAACCCTTTTGCCTAGCGTTGACGCCGTCATTACATTGATACCAAAACAGTACGTGTATGCTGTATGTTGTGGTGTTCTAATCCGTGTCTTCTCAATTTTGACATTACAGATGAGGAAGACTCCCCGACAGAGGAGGTGCAACTGGCGCCAACACCACCCGGGACCCCACCTTCACCTGCAATTGCAGGCCCAGCAAGGCTGCCTCCCCCCACCGGCCACCGCGGGCCCATCAACTCCCGCACCCACTGTGACACTACCATCCCCAGACCTTGCGGGCCCACAAAGTCCCCACCACACTGGGACCCCACCATCACCAGACCCCGCGGGCACATCAAGTCCCGTAAACAGCGGGCCACCACCATCACCATTTGAGGAGGGACCTGGAAGTCCACACCTCCCTGGGACCATACCATCCCCATCCAGGGAGGGATCACAAAGGCGATGGTCTTGGGTGGTGAACCCAACCCCAGGAAACACCCCCACCCACTGCCTCTCCACCGCCTGTGGGCCACAACATCACCTGCAGGCTGCAATGGGTGTTATTGCTGGTAAGTGCTGTCAACGGCCTAAAAACGTTCACAGATACATCTTGTTTTGTGCCCCTGACATCACTATGTGACTCATGATGTTTTGTTTTCTCCCTTTCTACTGAAGGTGCAAGAGCTGGTGGTGATGGGTGGAATGTGAGGCCATCCCCAGCTCCACAACATGGAAACATGGATGGGGCTCTGCCACATAAGTCAACACCACACCAAATACCTCAACCACCCACCCACCATAACACAGGTCCCTGAGTAATGTTTTTTTTTCCAATACAGGCCTTCAAACAGTGGCAGACATGCTGCAAGCCCACAATCAAGCCCAGCAACACCTGGCCCGCTTGCGGGAAATGATCATGGCCATCCAGGCAGCCCAGCCCACTATTGGCCCTACTCCCCAATTTCCCCCCCAATAATGTTGCCATTTGCCCTTTGTTTGTTGTATGTCCAAGTTGGACACTTTTTTAAAAACTTTTGCCATGTTGGCACCTCTATTTGTTAGGCCTCTTTTCTTATAGTGTCCCACATTGGGAAAGTGGGTAGTGTGTATTGGCTACTCCTAAGCTAACAAAGCCTCTTTATTGATTTTGGCAATGTTTAAAAATAAGTTTAACCTTTAATAAAGTTGTTTTAAGCTAAATCCTGTGTCATCCCTTTTTGCAAGACACACAGGGTAACGTTTGTGAGGTTACATTTTAACAACCACACTAGGCTACGGATTTTCAATAGGTATGCGGTGTCACATGCCAAACGTGACCATACTGGCCCATTTCAACCGCCATGAACCCCTATATGACATCAATGTCTAGTATCTGACACTCACAGTACCAAAACACACACAAACATACTGGTGAATGTGACACAGATGAGAACGTAGGTCTGGAAAAACTTAATTTGGTTTATTCTGTCACCATCTTTTTGCAAAAAAAATAGGCCCGAGCTAGGCTTTAACAAAGTCATTGCGCCAATATTGTGCATTGGCTAGTAGCGTTCGTCTTCTTCTGCCTCCTCTGCTGGCTCAGACAATGGCTCCTCCCCCTCATCCGCGTAAACCCACCGACTGGTGGAGGGGACAGCTCGGCGGTGCTGTCTTCGTGGGGGAGGTGGAGTATCACAATTTTGCTGAATCCTCACCATGCGTCTTGGGGGTGCAGTGGGCCCGGGGGTGGTCTTCCGTGGAAAGGCCCAAGAGGCCCCCCCCATCGCAGGGACCCATCTACACCCGCCTCCAGGACACGAAAGATGGCCCTCTCGGCGATGTCCCGTTGCTCTGGCTCCATGACGCCCAGCATCTCGCTGGCGACGTGCCTGATTCCAGAGCCGGGGGTCCTCTCCCGGTCTAAGAGGACCCGTTTTGCACAGGTACCCAGCTCCGTGTTTGGTGGGGCAGGTGGTCTTCGTCATTGTATGCAAGAGCTGGGCCCTGGGCACGGCCCCCCACCACTGGTCCCAGGCACCGGCTCTCCCGCAGAGGTTGATGGGAGAGCCTCGCCAGTGGCTGGGTCCTCATCACTGGAGCCAGGCTCCCGAGGGGCCTGAAAATGAAACAGAAGAAAAATATACATCAGCCACATGTTGCTATGTAATATAAGCTATTACCACAACCAAACAGCCACCACAACATAGAGCCAATCTGAGCATGGCTAACACCAAAAGGCACAGAATCAGGGTTTAGAAACAACAAGGACAAAGAAGTAGACCAGTTCAGTATACTCACCTGAGGCTCCACATTGATATGGCAAGTGATCACACATAACACAACACAAACTGTGATAACAGCCACGAGCAAACACATAGAAAAGAACACTGAAGAAGATTTGTGAAAGAAAACCACAATGGTGACTTCTACATGTGCTGCAAACCCCACATCAGTGGTAACAACAAGCTGTGTACATAGATCACACAAACACAATTACCCACCTCCTGTCACGGGGCAGGGGCTTGGGCTGCGGCCACAGCTAGTTGTGGGCGGCACCTGCTGCACCGTGTTCCCCCGAGGCCCCGCCTGGCCCAGGGTGAAGGTGAGGTCATAGTACCACAGACGTGGCCTAGGGACCTCCTCAGCTCCAGCCCCGGATCGGGCATCCATCCACTTATTATCTGTCTTGGTGAACATGGTGTGCAGGTGCTTGATCTTCTCCGCAACCAGGGCCGCTGTCCAGATGGTAGTGGGCTGGAGCCGGTTGGCCAGCTCCACCAGTGGCCTGTAGGCCGCAGTCCTTGCTGTCTTGTCCTGATATTCCGGCAGCGACACCCGCCACAGGCATTCGTGTTCCTGGTACATGATGAGGAGCTGTTTCACAAAATCATGATATCCAGCCATCTGCAAATAAAACATATAATTGTGTCATGCAAACACATTCATGGGCATCTGAGGTGACACTCTACTCTGTGTGGACAACCCATGTCCAGCACTACTAATTACATGTGTTCTGGTAGTAAGCTTGGGTATGCAGAATCAGTAGTGCCCTTTACATGTGGACATACATCGGGCATGCAGGACAGGGCTTGGGGCTATATCTATTTTGCCCCAGTGCAGGGACATATGGCAAGGTCTGTAGTTGACAAATGGCACACATGGACTTCCCACATATATTAAAACACACACTCATGAGATACACACATATTTATCTCTAACCATAGTGCTGTAGTACACATTGTCCTGACAAGGATCTCCCGGAACATTATGTGTACTATAGGACACGAAGTGTAGTTACGATGCGTACACGTCACAAAATACACTTCTACAGGACGCTACATGAAGCTGTACATAAGGCGCCCAAACATCTGCTAACATATGGGTCTACAGCACACAGAAAATAACGTACATGAGTGCACAATAGCATGTGCCCCCACTTACCGTCTGTCCAACAGAGTTCTTGTGATGAGACGATACTAGCATAATGCACATTGAAGTAGGAGCATGGGTGGCGCCCCAACACATCCATATTTAAACACAACATGACCAATCAAAAAAGCACACTGGCGCATAATCATTGGTCGCACCTGCGTACGCCCAGGCAGCTACGTCGATTTCAAGACACCGCTGCTATCTGATTGGTTGGTTAACATATAAAAAGCGCTCATGACCGAGGTAGGCCACGCTTGCTGCCCAGAGTCATTAAGTAAGTACTGATGTGCATACATGAACTGTGATATGGCTGTGTTGCGTTTAAAGCAGCTTAGCCTTACGGATCGTTATTGTGTAATGTAGTTGACGCCCAACTGGTGGGGTATGTAGTTAGTCTTGATGTTTTGTTTGTTAGCTCAATTGTGTACTGGCAAATGGATGCATGAGTGTTTTGTCAATCAAAACACACTCCTCATTGACAAGCCATTTTGCCTTTGCCATACAGGATCATGAAGGATGCATGTGTGTTTAGTTGCATGGATCATCTGAATTGTGGCCACATAGTACTGTCGTTTACCACACACACAGTGGGACTAATCTGGCCAAACTGAGATGTGGAGTGGGCCATGTGGCTTCAGTGAATGTCTGAAGATCCGGCGTTCACAACACATCAGGGATGTCTCTTGGACATGATGAGTATTCAATAGTCTGCTGTGTGGCCTGATATTTTGTGAATAACACACAAAGGCTCGGGTACGTGTATAATGTAATTGTGTAGAATTGGTAAAAACCATGATTTGCTAAATGTGACCTATCTCTTTGGCCACACCTTGTGGTCATACGTCAACATTATGGCCAGGGATATGGGGTTCTGCTCATGATGTGTTTAATTTGACAAGGGAGATGTATTTGTACAGGAGGTCCAGGGGTGTAGAGTGACCAGGTTTGGTTGTCAGCCAGTGCAATGTTGTGTTTGGGCCTTGAATGGTGCTATATATGTATGTGGGTGGGCATATGAGCAAACTTGGGTAGGATGTTGTAAAGTGGCTAGGACATGTATAGAGAAGGAGATGGTGGGTGTTGATGATGTGTGATGAAGCGTTCTTGTAGTGATGTTTCTTTTCCTCACATTTGCAGGGGTTGGTACGTGAGATGATCATGGACCCTGATGGAGATGGTATCGTGGCTCTTCCCTTGGTGGAAGAGGAATTGTGGCTGAAGGATAGATATGAGAGGTTGCGGGTTCGCAGACCACGGCGTGTGTGGGCTCGGGATCGGCTTCTGCAACGGGAGACCCGGAGGCACATGCGGCTGGTCCGTGAGCTGGAGGATCGAAGTCCGCATGATTTCAGGAACTATCTCCGTATGTCCGAGAACTCTTTCACATTCCTGTTGGAACACATAAGGCCATTGATAGCCCAACAGGACACTTTGATGCGTTGAGCTGTGCCACCTGAGGAGCGTTTGACTGTAACTTTGCGGTTCCTGGCAACAGGTCGTTCAAGGATCGATCTGCAGTACACTTCACGTGTGTCACTGTCCCTGCTGAGCCGCCTGATCCCCGAGACGTGTGAGGCCATCTGGAGTAGTCTGCTGCCATCCTATATGGAGTTCCCAACAACCCCCACTGAATGGATGGATATTGCCAGAGGGTTTGAGGACCGCTGGCAATTTCCAAACTGCGGCGGTGCATTGGATGGTAAGCACGTAAGGATTACCAAACCCCCAAACTCGGGGTCTTTGTATTACAGTTACAAAGGTTATTTTAGTGTGGTCCTCATGGCCCTGGTAGATGCTAGCTATGACTTCCTCTACGTGGACGTTGGAATGAACGGGCATATATCAGATGGGGGGGTGTTTGCACACTGCTCCTTGGCCCAAGACCTAAGGAGAGGTGCGCTGAACTTGCCCTCAAATGATGAGACAACCCATCACCTCAACTTTGCGTTTGTGGGAGATGAAGCGTTACCACTTCAGGAACACCTACTACGGCCATATCCCCTGAGGACGCTTACTTCTGAGCAGCGCATTTTCAATTACCGGCTATCCTGGGCCCGCCGTGTGGTTGAAAATGCATTCGGGATCATGGCCAATACATTCCTGGTTTTTCATACATATGCATATGAACCTGGAATCTATTGATGTGGTAGTGCTGGCCTGCTTTGTGCTGCATAACTTCCTGCGTCGTAGGGATCGGTCATCATACACACCAGCAAGTTATGTGGATTCTGTGGACCGCACAACAGGGAAGGTCCATCCCGGGGATTGGCATGCTACTGACCATAGTGTGGCGCCACTTCAGCCGCTGAGCCAGGGTCGGGCTCAGCAGGATGCCAGGAACAGTAGAGACGCATACTGCTCCTACTTTAATGGCCCTGGGGCAGTGGCCTGGCAGCACCAGCAGGTGTAGGGTGGCTGGTGCTGTGAGGCAGCAACATGATGAGGAGGGTGGAGTCACCAGGGTGGCTGCACCATGAGGATTATTCTTGTGTTTGGTTGTGTAAACATTAGTTAGGGTCCTTTCACATCAGCGTTTTTCACTGATCGCGGCAGTTGCGGTGAAAAAAAACGCAATTGCCGCGATTACCGCATAACGGCCGCGATCGCGGCACACTTGCAGCAGGTCTCATACAATGTCTATGGGGCCTGCGGTAAGTGTGCGGCAGATGCGGTTTCAGCAGGTGCGGGCGCGAAAAAAACGTGGCATACCGCACTTGCCGCACCTGCCGCAAGCCCCATAGACATTGTATGGGGCTTGCCGCAAGTGAACCGCAAGTGCGGGCGTCATGCGGTAATCGCGGCAGTTGCGATTTTTTTCACCGCAACTGCCGCAATCAGTGAAAAACGCTGATGTGAAAGCAGCCTTAGTTAGTTAGTTAGTTTTTTTAGGGTTCGGTACTGTACAAGGTTTTTTTTTTCCATTATTTCGCATCATGTTGAATTTATCTGTGTGATGTTAAAACTTGTGTTTTTTTTTAATTTTATGTGTGTTCTACATAATTTTTGTGTGCACAAAAAGACCAACTAAAACAAACTTAGAAAAACTAAGTACCTGTGTGTGTCGTTACTTTTGAATCGCGGCCAGTTGAACATACCTTTATGCTGTGCACAGAGGTATGTGATCTGTAAAATGGTATAGATGGGTCCGTGCAGCATTGTTTGCTAATGTCCAGTACACAGGTCCTGCCCTTTGGCCCACACTGTATGCCGTGACTGTGTGTACATGTCCATTATGATGTGTTTGGGGCACAGGGGAACGTGCCCACACACATGGAGCAAGCAATGGTGTTTTGGGGGATGTAGGTACAGTCCAGTACACACTCACAAACGTGTACACACACATAGTTCAGTTCAGCCATGGCAGCTGTTCCATGGCATGGACCAATGTAGGCACATATGGGCATAGTGTGGTTTGTATGTTCCCACCATCAGCTACAGACGCACATATAGCAAACCATTGTGTAGTGTAAGCCACTGTCCTCCACAAAAGCGCTCCTGTGTGATGCTTGAGCGGCTCGAAAGTGTGTCGCAGCAGCCACTTGTCACGACACGAGCGTGTATTCCTTCAAAACTCAGCGACAATGACGTAACGTATTAGCCAGCCTTCCAGACCAGGCTGGCCAATCATAACGCTATTGCGTTGTCCAATGAGCGTGTTTGGGGCGCGGTGTAGACGTGTTTGGCACGCCTATGTTCTCGCCGCGCTGAACATGTACGCCCACATTCCTTTGGGGATTGCGGCGTGTGAAGTGGCGAGAGAAGTCGCCCGGATTGGTTCCGCTGTGGGGTAGGCGATTTCTGGGGCGACACATCGCCTGAGGTTGAGGGCGAAATTGCGGCGTGTAAAAGCGCCATCGGCGATCTGAGGCGACCATGAAAACAGGCTCGCGCATGTTAGATCGCCACATATCGCCACTAAAAATTGCGGCGTGTAAAAGCACCATCGGCGATCTGAGGCGACCATACAAACGGGCTCGCGCAAGTTAGATCGCCACATATCGCCACTAAAAATTGCGGCGTGTAAAGGTACCCTTATAGCTATGTGACCACTGGATGTTTTGTTGTGTGCTGTGTATTTGCTGCATTTGTCAGCTGTGAAAAGAAAGCAGCACAATGCATTTGTGTGTTTGTGAACATTACAAAAGCAGCACAAATAAGGGGACACAGAGACACATACACACTGTCTCACCTGCCTCAGTGATTTCATGCTTCGTGCACCAGCAGGAGCTGTGAGTATTCTCCTTCCAGGGCCTGTGTACCATGTGAAAGCCTGAGTCACATGATCAGTCACATGGAGTGCAGGTCCTGTAACTCACTTTGCGCAGCTTCTGACGGTGCACGGAGGAAGAAATCACCGGGGTTCGCCAGGGAGGGTGAGTATTGCAGAGTTTATGTCTTGGAAATCGCAGTAAAAAACCGTCACAAACAGACTGTGTCAATACCAATCCATTTGTGATGTTTTTGAGGGGGTTATAATGGAGTCAATGGGGAAAACGCAGCCCAAAACCGGTCATATTAATTACTCGGGACTTTTATAAACGCAGGCGATTTCTGCAGCACAAACATAGGTGTGAGTACAGCTTTTTGTAAATCACATAGACTGTAATGATAAAGCTGTGGGTGCTATGTTTGTGCTACAGAAACACTTTAAAAAACCAGCACAAACGCACAGCGGGCACATAACCTAAATGTTTAAAGCGGCCGTCACACGCAACGATTTCTTGCCCGATATCGTTTAAGCGATCTCCTTTTTGATCGCTTAAGCGATATCGGGCTTAAAATCGTTGCATGTAATCAAGCGATTTACGATGTGAAATCGCTTGATCGTGACATCGCAGATCTGAGCTCCGGAGCTCAGATCTAGCGATGAACGATGTCACGATCTGCTTCATCGTGGTGTATAACACCACGATGAACGATCTCCCAGCGGCAGAGCCTATGCTGGGAGATGGTAACTATGGTACACGTCGGGTTACTAAGCGCCGCGCGGCGCCTAGTAACCCGATGTGTACCATAGTAACCAGCGAGATCGCGGCTCCACATCGCTGGTGAGTCTGTCTGTGTGACAGCTCACCAGCGATGTGAATGATATTGTAAGCGATTGCGCGTGCACGTGATCGCTTACAATATCGCTAGCGATATCTGTGTGTGTGACGGCCGCTTAATAGGTAGAAAAGGCTGGCAATTTCTTTTCATGAGAAAATCAGATGCTGCACTGGTTTTAAAATCTGACGCACGAAGCAAAGTTGGATGAGGATCAGATCCGACACTCACAAAAGACGGAAATTTTTTGTCTCATTTGCAAAAAAGAATAATGTGTGAATTAGACAGAATTAGGTAAGGAGAGGAGTTCCATACAGTGGGCCGGTTGTGTACAGTAGGTGAGGAGAGGAGCTCCATACAGTGGGCCGGTTGTGTACAGTAGGTGAGGAGAGGAGCTCCATACAGTGGGCCGGGGGTGTATAGTAGGGGAGGAGAGGAGCTCCATACAGTGGGCCCGGGGTGTATAGTAGGTGAGGAGAGGAGCTCCATACAGTGGGCCGGTTGTGTACAGTAGGTGAGGAGAGGAGCTCCATACAGTGGGCCGGGGGTGTATAGTAGGGGAGGAGAGGAGCTCCATACAGTGGGCCCGGGGTGTATAGTAGGTGAGGAGAGGAGCTCCATACAGTGGGCCGGTTGTGTACAGTAGGTGAGGAGAGGAGCTCCATACAGTGGGCCGGGGGTGTATAGTAGGGGAGGAGAGGAGCTCCATACAGTGGGCCCGGGGTGTATAGTAGGTGAGGAGAGGAGCTCCATACAGTGGGTCGGGGTGTATAGTAGGGGAGGAGAGGAGCTCCATACAGTGGGTCGGGGTGTATAGTAGGTGAGGAGCTCCATACAGTGGGCCGGGGTGTACAGTAGGTGAGGAGAGGAGCTCCATACAGTGGGCTGGGGGTGTATAGTAGGTAAGGAGAGGAGCTCCATACAGTGGGTCGGGGGTGTATAGTAGGTGAGGAGAGGAGCTCCATACAGTGAGTCGGGGGTGTATAGTAGGTGAGGAGAGGACTCCATACAGTGGGCCGGGGGTGTATAGTAGGTGAGGAGAGGAGCTCCATACAGTGGGTCGGGGGTGTATAGTAGGTGAGGAGAGGAGCTCCATACAGTGGTCGGGGGTGTATAGTAGGTGAGGAGAGGAGCTCCATATAGTGGGCCGGGGGTGTGTATAGTAGGTGAGGAGAGGAGCTCCATACAGTGGGTCGGGGGTGTATAGTAGGTGAGGAGAGGAGCTCCATACAGTGGGCCCGAGGTGTATAGTAGGTGAGGAGAGGAGCTCCATAAAGTGGGCCCGGGGTGTATAGTAGGTGAGGAGAGGAGCTCCATACAGTGGGCCAGGGTGTATAGTAGGTGAGGAGAAGAGCTCCATACAGTGGGCCCGGGTGTATAGTAGGTGAGGAGAGGAGCTCCATACAGTGGTCGGGGTGTAGAGTAGGTGAGGAGCTCTATATACTGGGTCGTAGGTGTATAGTAGTGAGAAGCTCCATACAGTGGGTCGGGGTGTATAGTAGGGTGAGGAGAGGAGCTCCATACAGTGGGTCCGGGGTGTATAGTAGGTGAGGAGAGGAGCTCCATACAGTGGGCCCGGGGTGTATAGTAGGTGAGGAGAGGAGCTCCATACAGTGGGCCGGGAGGTGTATAGTAGGTAGGAGAGGAGCTCCATACAGTGGGCCGGGGGTGTATAGTAGGTGAGAGAGAGCCCCATACAGTGGGCCGGGGGTGTATAGTAGGTGAGGAGGAGTTCCATACAGTGGGCCCGGGGGTGTATAGTAGGTGAGGAGAGGAGCTCCATACAGTGGGCCGGGGGTGTATATAGGTGAGGAGCTCCATACAGTGGCCGGGTGATAGTAGGTGAGGAGCTCCATACAGTGGGCCCGGGGTGTATAGTAGGTGAGGAGAGGAGCCACATACAGTGGGCCGGGGGTGTATAGTAGGTGAGGAGAGGAGCTCCATACAGTGGGCCGGGTGTATAGTAGGTGAGGAGAGGAGCTCCATACAGTGGGCCGGGGGTGTATAGTAGGTGAGGAGAGGAGCTCCATATAGTGGGCTGGGGGTGTATATTAGGTGAGAAGAGGAGCTCCATACAGTGGGCCCGGGGTGTATAGTAGGTGAGGAGAGGAGCTCCATACAGTGGGCCGGGTGTATAGTAGGTGAGAGAGGAGCTCCATACAGTGGGCCCGGGGTGTATAGTAGGTGAGGAGAGGAGCTCCATATCAGTGGGCCGGGGTGTATAGTAGGTGAGGAGAGGAGCTCCATACAGTGGGCCGGGGGTGTATAATAGGTAGGAGCTCCATACAGTGGCCCGGGTGTATAGTAGGTGAGGAGCTCCATACAGTGGGCCGGGGTGTATAGTAGGTGAGGAGAGGAGCTCCATACAGTGGGCCGGGGTGGTTGAGTGAGGAGAGAGCTCCATATAGTGGGCCTGGGGTGTATAGTAGGTGAGAAGAGGAGCTCCATACAGTGGGCCCGGGTGTATAGTAGGTGAGGAGAGGAGCTCCATACAGTGGGCCGGGTTGTATAGTAGGTGAGGAGAGGAGCTCCATACAGTGGGCCCGGGGTGTATAGTAGGTGAGGAGAGGAGCTCCATATAGTGGGCCGGGGTGTATAGTAGGTGAGAAGAGGAGCTCCATACAGTGGGCCGGGTGTATAGTAGGTGAGGAGAGGAGCTCCATACAGTGGGCCGGGGGTGTATAGTAGGTGAGGAGGAGTTCCATACAGTGGGCTCGGGTGTATAGTAGGTGAGGAAGCTCCATACAGTGGGCTCGGGGTGTATAGTAGGTGAGGAGCTCCATACAGTGGGCCCGGGGTGTATAGTAGGTGAGGAGAGGAGCTCCATACAGTGGGCCCGGGGTGTATAGTAGGTGAGGAGAGGAGCTCCATACAGTGGGCCGGGGTGTATAGTAGGTGAGAGAGGAGCTCCATACAGTGGGGCCCGGGGTGTATAGTAGTGGAGGAGAGGAGCTCCATACAGTGGGCCCTGGGTGTATAGTAGGTGAGGAGAGGAGCTCCATACAGTGGGCCCGGGGTGTATAGTAGGTGAGGAGAGGAGCTCCATACAGTGGGCCTGGGTGTATAGTAGGTGAGGAGCTCCATACAGTGGCCGGGGTGATAGTAGGTGAGGAGCTCCATCAGTGGCCCGGGTGTATAGTAGGTGAGGAGCTCCATACAGTGGGCCCGGGGTGTATAGTAGGTGAGGAGAGGAGCTCCATACAGTGGGCCGGGGTGTATAGTAGGTGAGGAGAGGAGCCCATACAGTGGGCCCGGGGTATAGTAGGTGAGGAGAGGAGCTCCATACAGTGGGCCCGGGGTGTATAGTAGGTGAGTAGAGGAGCTCCATATAGTGGGCCGGGGTGTATAGTAGGTGAGAAGAGAGCTCCATACAGTGGGCCGGGGTGTATAGTAGGTGAGGAGAGGAGCTCCATAAGTGGGCCGGGGTGTATAGTAGGTGAGGAGAGGAAATCCATACAGTGGGCCGGGTGTATAGTAGGTGAGGAGAGGAGCTCCATACAGTGGGCCGGGGTGTGATATAGAGTTAACCCTCTGTCCCTGTATCTGCAGTGTATTCATAACAATACAATGTTTCTGCCTGGTTCACACTTCTCCGGTTTTCTCCCTTCCTGTTATAATCATGGTGTAGGACACTGATCGCTCCCGGACATTCCTCGTACACGGAGCAGCACATACACTGTCCTGATGACTGTACACAGTGTCACCCCGGGCGGCCGCACACGTGACCTGTCCTGTCACATACATCAGGCTGGAGCAGCCAACACACACCAGGCGGAGCCTGAGATTACCGGAACCGGAACCCAGAGGTCGCAGTGTTACCATGGTAACACAACTCTTTCCATAGGGCGGGAGCGCCGAGACAGACGCTTTGGACCCAACCAGCTTGCCGTAGCCGAATGACATCACAGTCACATGACCTCGCTAAAAAAAAAGAAATCAGTGAAGCTTAGAACTGAGAGAGAGGTCCGGAGGAGAGAGGGGCCGGAGCGGAGGAGGGAGGAGTCGGGGAGGTGTACCCGGTGGAGCGGTGAGTAGTGCGAGGGGGGGTTACACAGGCAGTGATCGGCTAGGTGGGAAGAGGTGAGGTGTACACAGGCAGTGATCGAGCTATGTGATTGCGTGACAGGAGGGGTGAGGGTGTACACAGGCAGTGAATGGGGGGAGGGTGTACACAGGCAGTGATCGGGCATGTGTGCGGACCAGGAGGGTGAGGGTGTACACAGGCAGTGATCGGGTGAGGGTGTACACAGGCAGTGATCGGGGAATGTGTGCGGACCAGGAGGTGAGGGTGTACAACAGGAAGATCGGGCTAATGTGTGCGGACCAGGAGGGGTGAGGGTGTACACAGGCAGTGATCAGGAGCTATGTGTGCAGACAGGAGGGGTGAGGGTGTACACAGGCAGTGATCGGGGCAATGTGTGCGGACCAGGAGGGGTGAGGGTGTACACAGGCAGGATCGGGGCAATGTGTGGGGACCAGGAGTGGGTGGAGGGTGTACACAGGCAGTGATGTGGTGAGGGTGTACACAGGCAGTGATCGGGGTGAGGGTGTACACAGGCAGTGATCGGGGCATGTGTGCGGACCAGGAGGGGTGAGGGTGTACACAGGCAGAGATCGGGCAATGTGTGCGGACCAGGAGGGGTGAGGGTGTACACAGGCAGTGATAGTGGCTGAGGTGTGACACAGGCAGTGATGGGGTGAGGGTGTACACAGGCAGTGATCGGGGCAATGTGTGCGGACCAGGAGGGGTGAGGGTGTACACAGGCAGAGATCGGGGCAATGTGTGCGGACCAGGAGGGGGGGAGGTGTGTACACAGGCAGTGATAGTGGGGGTGTACACAGCATGATAGGGGAGGGTACACAGGCAGTGATCGGGATGGTGGACCAGGAGGGTGAGGGTGTAACAGGCAGTGAAGGGTGGGTACCAGGCAGTGAAGGGGGAGGGTGTACACAGACAGTGAAGGGTGAGGGTGTACACAGGCAGTGATAGGGGTGAGGGTGTACACAGGCAGTGATCGGGGCACTGTGTGCGGACCAGGAGGGGTGAGGGTGTACACAGGCAGAGATCGGGGCAATTGTGCGACCAGGAGGGTGGAGGGTGTACACAGGCAGTGATAGGTGGTGAGGGTGTACACAGGCAGTGATAGGGGTGAGGGTGTACACAGGCAGTGATCGGGGCAATGTGTGCGGACCAGGAGGGGTGAGGGTGTACACAGGCAGAGATCGGGGCAATGTGTGCGGACCAGGAGGGGGAGGTGTGTACACAGGCAGTGTAGTGTGAGGGGTATGTACAGGCAGTGATAGGGGTGGGGGGTGTACACAGGCAGTGATCGGGGCACTGTGTGCGGACCAGGAGGGGTGAGGGTGTACACAGGCAGTGATAGGGGGTGAGGGTGTACACAGGCAGTGATAGGGTGAGGGTGTACACAGACAGTGATAGGGGTGAGGGTGTACACAGGCAGTGATCGGAGCAATGTGTGCGGACCAGGAGGGGTGAGGGTGTACACAGGCAGAGATCGGGGCAATGTGTGCGGACCAGGAGGGGTGAGGGTGTACACAGGCAGTGATCAGAGCTATGTGTGCAGATCAGGAGGGGTGAGGGTGTACACAGGCAGTGATCGGGGCAATGTGTGCGGACCAGGAGGGTGAGGGTGTACACAGGCAGAGATCGGGCAATGTGTGCGGACCAGGAGGGGTGAGGGTGTACACAGGCAGTGATCAGAGCTATGTGTGCAGATCAGAGGGGTGAGGGTGTACACAGGCAGTGATCGGGCAATGTGTGGGACCAGGAGGGGTGAGGGTGTACACAGGCAGATGATCGGGGCAATGTGTGCGGACCAGGAGGGGGGAGGTGTACACAGGCAGTGATAGGTGAGGGTGTACACAGCAGTGATAGGGGTGAGGGTGTACACAGGCAGTGATCGGGCACTGTGTGCGACAGAGTGGTGAGGGTGTACCAGGAGTGATAGGGGTGAGGTGTACACAGGCAGTGATAGGGGTGAGGGTGTACACAGACAGTGATAGGGTGAGGGTGTACACAGGCAGTGATCGGAGCTATGTGTGCGGACCAGAGGGGTGAGGTGTACACAGGCAGTGATGGGTGAGGGTGTACACAGCAGTGATCGGGAGGTGTGTACACAGGCAGTGATCGGGCTGTGTGCGACCAGAGGTGTGGGTGTACACAGGCATGATCAGAGCTATGTGGCAGATCAGAGGGTGAGGGTGTACACAGGCAGTGATCGGGGCAATGTGTGCGGACCAGAAGGGGTGAGGGTGTACACAGGTAGTGATCGGGGCAGTGTGTGCGGACCAGGAGGGGTGAGGGTGTACACAGGCAGTGATAGGGGTGAGGGTGTACACAGGCAGTGATCGGAGCTATGTGTGCGGACCAGGAGGGGTGAGGGTGTACACAGGCAGTGATCGGGGTGAGGGTGTACACAGGCAGTGATCAGAGCTATGTGTGCAGATCAGGAGGGGTGAGGGTGTACACAGGCAGTGATCGGGGCAATGTGTGCGGACCAGGAGGGGTGAGGGTGTACACAGGCAGTGATCGGGGCAATGTGTGCGGACCAGGAGGTGTGAGGGTGTACACAGGCAGAGATCGGGGCAATGTGTGCGGACCAGGAGGGGGGAGGGTGTACACAGGCAGTGATCGGGGCAATGTGTGCGGACCAGGAGGGGTGAGGGTGTACACAGGCAGTGATAGGGTGAGGGTGTACACAGGCAGTGATAGGGGTGAGGGTGTACACAGACAGTGATAGGGGTGAGGGTGTACACAGGCAGTGATCGGGGCAATGTGTGCGGACCAGGAGGGGTGAGGGTGTACACAGGCAGTGATCGGGGAGTGTGTGCAGACCAGGAGGGGATGAGGGTGTCACAGGCAGTGATGCGGTGAGGGTGTACACAGGCAGTGATCGCGGGTGAGGGTGTACACAGGCAGTGATCGGGGCAATGTGTGCGCCGCGTGTCACAGGGGTCTGGACCACTGGGGACGTGTGGAGAGATACAGCTACAGTGGGTACATATATACATATATTCTGTATTTACAGATACAACTCTGTACATATAATAAATATATATATACACTGTACAAGTATATATAAATACAATAATATATACACTATATATATATATATATATTATAATACGGCCAGAGCTAAGGGATGGGGTACTCGGACACTGGGGCTACTTGTGGGGAGTCACGGATGGTCGGGACCCGGTGCGGTGCCCTGGTGATCAATTAGAATAGATGTTGATGGTAAACGGTGGGGGTTAAAGGGGTTATTTACAGGGGAACGTGACGCCACCTGTAGTGGTCCGGTAAGATGGTACCGGCGCTACCAGCGGCCGCTGAGGTGATTTTTGAGGCAGCTAAGTGTGGTACAGCTCCCCACAGGTGGAGCTTTACCTCAGGGCAGCTATTGTGGTGAGACGGTGAGGGAGGACAGTGATGGTAATGGTGGTGTTCAGTTTTTACCTCTCTGCTGAGCTCTTGATGATGTTGAGCCCTCCGGTCCGCGGCGGGAAGAATAACAGAAAGCAGCTCAAATTTAACTCTGCTTTACTTGGTACCGGCTGATGGCATAACATGACACGGTACAGTTTGGTTTTCAGGGTGTTGTTGCCAACTCAGGGTTTCTCTTATGGAGTCTCTAGATGTCCTCTCTTAGTCTTTCAGGGTTTTCTACTTTCTTTCTCAGTCTCTCATTCTTTCCCACCCTTGTAGAGCTCACCCGCCAGTCCTACGGTCTGTGTCTAGAAGATAAGGTCTGTGCTTCACCGGTCCGGTCTGGGCCCAAGGACTAAAGCCCCCGTCCACGGAATTCAGCCTGTCCCTCTTCAATTTCTTCTAGTGTCTTGAACCGGTTTTCAGTCCTGAGGGATGAGGTACCTTTGTGAGGCTGACAGCAACCCGGGTTCTGTTGGGCCTGCAGCTCGTCGGTTTTGCAGTCAGGGCTAAACTCCTGGCTGCCTCGGCTGTCCGGGTTGCCGGTGTTCCCTCAACGTGACCAGCTGGCTCCTACCAGCCCTGGCCCGTTGCCTTCTGTCCTGGGTCCCCACTTAAAGATGGGTTACCCTCCACTCAGCTGGGCTGCCAGGCCTGACCACACTGTCTGCCTTCCCAGCACCATCTAATTTAAACTGTCAACTGTCACTCTTACTCTATCCTAAGCTCCGCCCCACCTATCTGGGATCTACCAAGTACTGCTTCCCCTACTCTAGGTGGTGTGGTCCTAAGTGAGTGTAAAAATAGACTCCATAAGATTTATCGGTATTCTAGAATATAGAAATAGGGATTGCATGGGGTAAAGCGGTAAGGGCTGAATAGGGAGGGTCTTTGAGGGCGGAATGGTGGGGGGGGAGAGGACGGAGAGTGACGGGGGGGGGGAAGAGGGAGGACTGAGCGCAGGGGAGGAGGACGGAGGAGGTAGCGGCGGGGTGGGGGAGGATGGAGCAGCACAGGCAGGGGGAGGACAGAGCACAGAGCGTCGGGGGGGAAAGGAGGACGGAGGATGAAGCGGCGGGTTGGGGGAGGATGGAGCAGCACAGGCGGGAGGATTGAGTGGCGCAGGGGAGGAGGACAAAGGAAGGAGGAGGAAGCAGTGGGGTGGGGGAGGATGGAGCGGCATAGACAGGGAGAGGACGGCGTGGCAGGGGGAGGAGGACGCACAGAGCGGGGGGGGGGGGACAGAGCGAGAGGGGTGGGGGAGGACGAGCGGGGGGTGGGGGAGGACGGAGGACAAAGCGGCGGGGGGAGGACGACGAAGCGGGGGGGAGGACGGAGGACAAGCGGCACAGGCAGGGGGAGTAAGGAGCAGACTCAGACCCACACACAGAGTCACACCTAGACACAGACTCAAACCCACACACATACACACACAGACTCACACCCACAGCCAGACACACACGGGCTCTCACCTCTCCCCTGGCAGTCCCAGTGCTGGTGCTGAGCGTGGTGTCAGCAGAGCGTAGGTGTGGAGGAGGCAGGCGCAGAGGCGATGGTGTGCAGGATGATCCCGGGTGTCAGCAGCACATGCCAGCCAGGGCCCAGCTGCACTGACAGGAGGCGGCTGACATCCGGGAGTCTCTCCGATCTGTGCTCCTGCCTCGCTCCCCTGTGCTCCTGTCTCGCTCCCCTGTGCTCCTGTCTCGCTCCCCTGTGCTCCTGTGTGATTTGCATGTTACACACTACATATTGCACACAGCACATTACATGCCGCACATTACACATTACATACCACACACTAAACACCACAAACTACACATTGCACACTGCACATTATACTCATCTATGTGGAGGTCTTTTTCTTCCTGGTCTCCAGATCAGCACTTCATCTTTTCTGTAGTCGGAGCAGTGCAGGCACCCCTCCCCCTTCTCTGACGCTGCTGAGAACATAGGACAGATAGGAGAACACATCGGAGGGGGAGCTGGGGCCCTGCAGTCTTCTTCGGAGGGGGAGCTGGGGCCCTGCAGTCTTCTTCGGAGGGGGAGCTGGGGCCCTGCAGTCTTCTTCAGAGGGGGAGCTGGGGCCCTGCAGTCTTCTTCGGAGTGGGAGCTGCCAGCTGGGGTCCCCTGCAGTCTTCTTGCCGCCGACTTTTTTACTTTCAGACGCTCTGATCAGCAGCTCCGCTCAGGTTAGCAGGGAGAGTGAGGAAACGGTGTTCAGGGGGCATCATGTCAGGGGCAAATTCCACAGCGCTAGGGACCTGGTGGGCTTCCCCAGCACACCAAGGTCCCAGCACTTGCCCGGGTGTGCCGGGTGCTGACGCCAGCCCTGCCCAGGATCATCCTATGGCCGCACAGTCTGTGACAGACTGTGCGGCCATAGGAAAGAGGAGCCGCACGATGCGCACTCCCTGCACCCTTGGAACCCTGACCCTGGCAGCCCCCAGTGTGAGTGGGCGGCTCGTGGCAGGGGTTAATGACATGAGGCTGTGGCGGGAGTCCGCTGTGGTCGCGCTAGACGCCGCCATCTTTTGTTCTCTGTCTGTGTACAGAAATCGCACGTTAACGCTGATAGGTTGAGCCCGCCTGGTGGACCAATCAGCGCTAGCACGCGATTTCCGTGACAGACAGACAACATTAGATGATTATATAGTAGATCTATATTATATATACATGCATACTGTATACACCCACACACTGTATACACACACACACCTGGTGCTATCAGCGATGGGTCATGTGAGATCTTTACTGATTGCTCCTATGCTCACAGTAGGTAGGCCAATTCATCCACCAGGATTGACTAACTGAGAAGATGGTTAAAATAGCAAGCTTTCAAGATTCTATGGCCTCTTCATCACACACATACAGCTTTGGATAATGCAGTAAATAAACCAAGTGAGGTGAAGCATTGGTCGGAGTTGGGAGGGGGGAGATCATCTGGGGCACCTGTATATGTAAATCTGTCAGCAGTAGAGTTGGTGCAAGTTGGTTCCCAACACCCCGATACATTGGCCGAGTCTACAATCTGTAGTCACTGAACTGGATTCTTCATGTGGAAGTCACCTGAAGGATGAACCCCAGGAAGCGGACGGCCTCTGAGGCAACACACAGTTTCTCGCCAATGACTGCCGCACTGGGCCACTCAGAGTGCAGCCCCCTGCTCATAACATCACCCCCTCCCCCACATAGCCCCACGCAGGTAACCCTAACTAATCCCCATGCAGCCCTCCGCACATACCATCACCCCCTCCCCCATAGAGCCCACCCCAGCTTGCAGCCCCGCACCGGTAACCCTAACTCTTCCCCATGCAGCCCTCCGCACATACCATCACCCCCTCCCCCATAGAGCCCACCCCAGCTTGCAGCCCCGCACCGGTAACCCTAACTCTTCCCCATGCTTTACAGCTTTGCATTGGTCAAAAGAAGCTCAAAGAACCTGAGTGCAGGCAGCCGATCTTCCATTACAGTGCATACAGTATGTTCATTCTTCTTAAAGAGAACCTGCATCAGGATTTTATACACCAAACTAATGACGTATATGAAGGCACTTTAATGCTGTGTAAATCCTCACCTGTCTAATGGAAATCCATTTTGTTGTTTTAGAGAAATCCATAGCTCATGCTAAAGAGCTGTAAGTGCAGTGGGCGGGGCCTGCACTTCAGCCTTCCTGCCCCTCCCCCTATACCCACCTGCTGCTGCCTCCTGTATTTTGATCACTCATGTTTCAGTGACCTGTCAGTTACAGACAGGAGGTAGCAGCAGGCAGGAATAGGGGGAGGGGCAGGAGGGCTGAAGTGCAGGCGCCGCCCACTGCACTTACAGCTCATTAGCATGAGCTATGGATTTCTCTAAACAACAAAACCGATTTCTGCCAGAAAGGTGAGGATTTACTCAGCAGTATGGTGCCTTTCTATACGTCATTAGTTTGGGGTATGAAATCCTGACTGGTTTCCTATAGGTGCTTTTTGGCACCTTTAAAAAGACAAGGAGTGCACATTCCCTTAGAGGATTCCTTTCTCATGTCTCATGTGACAGTAATATAATATTCTAGCTGTAGACAAGCTGATGCCTCCGCTCACACCGCATTCCTGCTTAAATACAGGTCATTGTATGTGTGAACGCCTTCAGCTGGAATGACGACGACGAGCGGTGATAGTTCAGATGTTTAGGTTGTTGTACGGTGATGTATTATATCTCTACACACAGTCACTGTAATCACTGTGCCGGTCATTCACCTCTATGGGTCCTGTAGGAAAAATGGCTCTAGACGACCTGTGCTAAAACCAGCATGACCCCCAAGGAACGTAGAGGCAGTGGTATCCAATAGAGCGGTGGTCCTGCTCCTCCGCTATCTCCATCAGTATCAGACGGAACGCCGGATACTGGACTAGGTGTCTTTTCCCCTTTTTTCTTTTGGTTTTACTCTTTAACCCCTTCATGACCCAGGAATTTTTGGTTTTTCAATTTAGTTTTTTGCTCCCCTCTTCCAAGAGCCATAACTTTTTTTATTTTTTGATCCATAAAGACATACGGTGGCTTGTTTTTTGTGGGTTCACTGTATGGTAAAAGTGACGTGACGGTGTGATACCTCAGGTCGGTATGAGTTCGTAGATACCAAACATCTATGCCTTTACTGGTATCTAAGTGGTGAAAAAAAATTCAGATATTTGAAGAAGGAAAAAAAAAAGAAGCACACTTTTTTGCGCCTTGTTCTGTGACCCGTAGTGATGTCATATTTTGGCATCTGGGGCTGTGTGATGGCTTACATTTCTAATGATACTATTTTGGGGGGATCCGCAGTTTTGATCGCCAGTTATTGCATTTTATAGCAATGTTGCGGCGACCAAAAAAACATAATTTAGGGGTTTGGACCCTTTTTTTCCTTTTCCGTTTACGGCTCGAATTGATTTTATATATTGATAGATCGGATGTTGCTGAACGCGGCGATTCCAAATATGTGTATTTTTAAAGAAAAAATGTAATACTTTTATTTTGAATGGGGGGTGGGGAAAGGGGAGTGATTTTAATTTTTTTTTTTCTTGCCGCGCTGGAGCTCACTTGAAACCACGGTGACCGGCCCATGACTTATAACGTCATGGGTCTGGAAGGGGTTAATTCTATGCACTAGGAGCCTATGGGCATATTACTGAATATTTCTTTTCAATCAACTCAATTGGTATGGGGCCCTATAGATCTTGTATACAATGAAGCTAAGGGCCAATTCACAAAGACTGGAGTGATGTTTTAATCCTTGCCCCCTGACCCTACTCATATACTCACCTGCCGGCCTCTTCATCTTCTATCATTGCTGCTCCCATCAACCTCCAACAGTTTATGACCTGTCGACAGCTCCACTGTTTCATGGATTGTGCCGGAGGTCACAACTCAATACATCTCTGCCCTCAGTCTGGCTCTTATAGAGATGTATTGGGAGCTTGAAATGTAACTTCTGAGTACAAGCCAATCAGATGTTACGGGCATAACATGGTACTTTGGGACCACAGCGGTGGTGAAAGAGGGGGGAAAACATTGGAGGGTGAGTATAAAGGCCGCGTTTCATGCTTCAATGGTCGAAGGATGCGATCAACGATCCGACTTGACCTGGATCGCTTGAACGACGTTCTATGATCGTTTGTGAAATATCCCACATACAGATATCGTCAACGACGCAGCAACAATTCCACGACAAACGATACTTGCGGTCGTTAGATCGTCTACGTCCTTCAGTTCTCAATAGGCGAGGTTTCTTAACGACATCGTTACCGAGGTGTCGCACACACCCTTGCTGCAGGTTGGACGAACGATCATTGTCTGGTTTTAGGTCTGGTTCAAAAACCTCCGCTGAACGATCTGCCCAGTTATGGTTGATCGGATTTACATGTCGCACTGAACGACGTTGTTTGAACGACTGAAAACCTGTGATGTTTCAACGATATCGTTAACGATATCGCAGCATGAAATGGGCCCTTAAGACCAAGGTAGAGGACCTAGATTAAAAGCACCAGTCTGAACTGGAAATAACCCACAGGTGTGGCGCTTTTAATGAAGGCCGCGCTGCCCCTCTAATGGCTCTGTCACATCTTTCAGGTCTTGTGTGCCACAATCGGAGGTGTGCACCAGCCGCACCTACCTTGGTCAGGTCCCGCCTGAGCTCCAGTTACTTTCCTAAGCTGTAGCTGGTGGAAAAATGCCAAATGTGGCAAAGCTTTTTCATAACTTTGTGCAATGTTTTAAACAGTGTTATGTGCTGTGGAGTCGGAGTCATGGAGTTTCAGTCTGTCCATTTTGGGTGGAGTCGGATTCAGGGAAATTGAGGAGTCAGAGTCAGATTGGCTTACTGAGTCCACAGCCATGGTTTTCTGCCAGAATCCTGTCCCATAGTGTTAATAAATGATCTACACCAGGAGAGATGTGTCCTTCCCTCCAGAGAAGCAGATACTGTAGTTATTCCCTTTGGTCCAATATGTCTGTTGGGTCCCAGAATTGTGACTCTTGTTGTTAGAGGTCTAATTTAGATAAGAGCTTAATTCCTGGAGGGGATTACCATAAATGAGGTCACGCGGATTATCCTTGTGCTTAATATACCTTCATGAAATTGTCCAAAATATTAGAGATTAATATTAGATTTATTTTTAGATGAAGAACTTCATGGCAATATGTAGTATTAGGGAATCTTGACAGTATGTAATATTTGTTAGGCATTTTATATGAATTTGGGGGTGTGAGTGTAGACATTTTCTAGATGGTATGAAGTAATGTTATGGCGGCCGTCACACTCATCAATATCGTGAGCGATATTGTTAGCGATCACGTGCACGCGCGATCGCTAACGATATCGCTCACATCGCTGGTGAGCTGTCATGGTGGGTTTACACGCCGCGATATCGGCGTCCAACTCCGATCCAACTCCGACAAAAAGTCACGTGGGTCGTGAGTTGGACCCGATATCGTTCGCGCGTTGTACGGTTTGAACGTACAATGCGATGCTGGAACGATGCCAAAACGATATCGGGGTTGAATGAGCGTGCTATTCAACCGCCCGATATCGTATGGCCGTTGTAGCCGCATCGTCCCGTGTGACAGCCCAACTCCGATGTGTACGCCGACGCTACCCATTAACTCCCATGTTAAATGGTCGTTGCTGGGTTGGTGGGCGTAGACATCGGAGGGACGTTGTTTCCCGATATCACATCGGAGGTTTACACGTTGCGATATTGGGAAAAGCGCACTAAAAATGCGCGCTCCCGCGCCGTTGTATAGCGATATCGCTACGTGTAAACCCACCATCACACAGACAGACTCACCAGCGATGTGCACCAGCGAGATCGCTGGTAACTATGGTACACATCGGGTTACTAGGCGCCGCGCGGCGCTTAGTAACCCGACGTTTACCATAGATACCATCTCCCAGCATAGGCTCTGCCGCTGGGAGATCGTTCATCGTGGTGTCATACACCACGATGAGGCAGATTGATCAAGCGTTTATCGCTTGATATGAGCTCCGGCTCTCATATCTGCGATGTCACGATCAAGCGATTTTACATTGTAAAATCGCTTGATTGCACGTAACGATGCACAAACGATATCGCTTAAGTGATCAAAAAGCAGATCGCTTAAACGATATCGTTCACAATATTGAACCGTGTGATGGCCGCCTATGACACAGATACGATGTCTTCTGGCTGGAGGACAGGAGTACATCACAAGTCATAATGATGGTACAGCCTGCTCAAAACCTGACAACTGTGCATTGTGCTTGTTGGTCGAACAAGCACAATGCACAGTTGTCAGGTTTTGAGCAGGCTGTACCATCATCATCATCCTCAGCAGCACAAACAGGAGATGTGCTGCCGACACTGCTGATATTACATATATTACAGAGCTATAGTGTTAACCATCATAGTGTGCACAGTGTTCATGGGTCTGTGTCACTCAGCCAGTAAACCAGCGTAGACCGGCCTGCATATTTCCTAGTGGTTTTTATAGGCCTGAATGGGTCCGTCTATAGGGGCCATGAACAATGCACCCGACAAGCAATCATTCAGCTCGTTCATCCGGTGATTGCAGGAACTCTCTCCCCTTTATTATTGGCTCTTCTAGATGGGCACTATCTTGTGGGTAAGGCCAGTGTCGCACCACATATTTTTTGGATCCGGGGCTGTTCTGTGTGGACCGGACACTCCCGGATGCAATTTTGCCCCCCTTGCATCCCTATGGCGCCTGATTGTGCCTATTTGGCGTCCAGTTTGCTGGTTTTCCTGAAGGATCCGGTTTTGTCCGATTTTTGAACCGGACACAAAACCGGAGTCTGCATCATTTTTTTGTGTCCGATGCAAAAATCGGACAAAACCGGATCCAGCGCCTATAGCATGGAAGTCTATGGGCCGGATCAGTCATAAAATCGGAGCGGTTCCCGGACGCTGGGTGATGATTTTGCAATAAGAGTCCTTTGTACCATGATTCAGGGTGAATTTCAGCACCTGGAGAGCTCCCCGGCTGAACTGTCAGCACCGCAGGCAGCTCCCCTCCAGCCGCTGTGCTGATATTGACAGGGAATAAACGTAGTGTGTAACCTCACAGGGGTTGTGTTCCTTTGCACAGTTCCATGTACTGATGTGGCTGATTTAGTTCTTTCTGCAGGATATTTGATACATGAGCCTGTAGATTGGTCTGGGGCAGTAGTGACAACCTTGTGTTACAATACTGGGAGGGGTAAATCGGCCTTTGTAACTTACGTCATTGGAAATAAACTGATAACATAAAACAACAGCAGAGCTCTCCTATCCCCGGCAATGAGTAATGTGCAGTATACGGCAATAGCCGGGATTGGGGTAACGGCCCTGGGATCCTCTCGTGCTGTGGAATATAAACTGCTTTCTAATAGATTGTTTTATTAGAGGAAGACATTTAGATGATAGATTTACAAGGAAACCCAGAAGATGAAGCTTCCGCTGCTTCCCTTCCAGCTGTGCCAGGTGCTGCCATGGTCCAGGGCCACGCTGTCATGGCACTGTGATGTTTGCCATGGTTAGGGTAATACAATTATGGGGATTGTGTTATACGCTGTGTGTAATGACAGTGGGGCACGCTATCTGCAGCCATGTTTCTGGCATGAAGCCAACGACTGTTGATATGAAGTAAACATGATAACCCCCATCACTGAGGATGTAAGGGGCCATTAATGATGAATATTTATCAGTCTATATGTGAACATATCTTGCATTATATCTTAAGGTGGCAGATCTTTTAATAGAACTGTTTAAAGACCAGACAGCCCCTTTAAGTGTTCTGTGTATGTCTGTGTTCTTCTTCCAGAGTGTAGTATGAGAGTCCCATTAATTGGTCGGTGTCGGCACAGGAGCATGAACACGCACTGAGGAGCGCTGCGCTCAATCTTCAATATTGAAGTAAGTTGTTCTTTCATATGTTTTGAAATTGTTAAAAAAAACAAAGGTTCTTATGGGTTGACTAAAGCCCTTTCACACTGGCGTTTTAAAAAAAAAACTGCGGCAGATTTACCGCATCTGCCGCATCTTCTGCCTAACGGCAGCACTTGCGGCGCCTATCCGGCAAGCCCCATGCATTGTCTATGGGGCTTGCGGTCGGGTGCGGTTTTGACAGTGGCGGCACTTGCAGCCGTAAAAAAACGCGGTCAGAAGCATTTTTTTCCACTACTGCAACCGGCTAAACCGCACTTGCCGCAAGCCCCATATACAATGCATGGGGCTTGCCAGATAGTCGCCACAAGTGCTGCCGTTAAGCGGAAGATGCTGTAATTCTGCCGCATTTTTTCAAAAACGCCAGTGTGAATGGGGCCTAAGATGCGTATATACGGTACTAGGATGTTTTCTCGGTTCAATTCTGCATGTATTCTCTCCTTTGGTGAATTTCAGTGGACCATTCACCACATTATTCATGCTACATTGGACACACACTTTAATAGTGGTTGCAGAGGAAATACGGCATGTCAAATGCTGACCTAATCACTTAATGTTGAACCCACGACTCCGAAGGTTTTGGGAAAATGTACTGGACCTTAATAATAGTGTTTCAATTTCAGATTTAGCTAGATCCTAGGATTGGCCTCTTGGGCTATATGACTGCGGTACCTATACCAGAGGTCATCGGTTATCGCGTATCCTATACCAAGCATGGCAAAAATAGTGACACAGTGGAAGGATCCGAAAAGGCCTAAAGGGTCAATAATGTTTGTTTGGAAAAATGTGTATATAAAAAAAAAATTGCAAAGATATATCTGGGCACCATGGTTTGATACGCACTTTATAGACCGATGTGACCAATGATCCTAAACATAGGTGCTGTGTGTGGTTGGTTTTGGTGAAATGAGTACCGTATATACTCGCGTATAAGCCGAGTATAAGCCGTCATTCCCTGCGACGAGCACAGGAAACAGGAAGAAGACGCAAGATGGAGAATCGCGGTCGGCAGCTGCGAGCGGGCGCGGACAGCGGGCAGTGATAAGTATAGTTTCCTTTACAGGTGACCGGAGTCAGGCTGGGGGGGCCCTGGATTACGTGGGCTGCCTGTATACTACCACTGGGGCTGCTGTATATAGGGGCTGCTGTATACACCACTGGGGCTGCAATACCACTGGGGCTGCTGTATATAGGGGCTGCAATACCACTGGGGCTGCAATACTACTGGGGCTGCTGTATATAGGGGCTGCTGTATACACCACTGGGGCTGCAATACCACTGGGGCTGCTGTATATAGGGGCTGCTGTATACACCACTGGGGCTGCAATACCACTGGGGCTGCTGTATATAGGGGCTGCAATACCACTGGGGCTGCAATACTACTGGGGCTGCTGTATACACCACTGGGGCTGCAATACCACTGGGGCTGCTGTATATAGGGGCTGCAATACCACTGGGACTGCAATACTACTGGGGCTGCTGTATATAGGGGCTGCTGTATACACCACTGGGGCTGCTGTATATATGGGCTGCAATACCACTGGGGCTGCAATACCACTGGGGCTGCTGTATATAGGGGCTGCTGTATACACCACTGGGGCTGCAATACCACTGGGAGCTGCTGTATATACCACTGGGAGCTGCTGTATATACCACTGGGGGCTACTGTATATCATACTGCTGGGGCCTGTATACCACTGCTGGGGGCTGTATACCTGTGCTGGGGTCCACCCTCGGCTTATACGCGAGTCAATAGATTTTCCCAGGTTTTGGGCGCAAAAGTAGGGGGGTCGGCTTATACACGGGTCGGCTTATACACGAGTATGTACGGTAGTTATAATGCAATCTTTAAATATGTCAGACAAACAATCCTGAGGGTATAGAGGGAATAAAACTATCAAGTGTAGGCCATGGCTAATGCTAATACCGATGTTCTCTATATCTTGGCTCAAATTGACGTGGCATGACGTAAAGCCGCAAAATGTATCAAACAAGTATTGTTTTAAGATTGGGACTAGAATGTTCATGTTGATCTTGTTCTAAACGATGTACAGTTTTATAATGGTGTAACTGTTTCTTTGTTATAATGATAAAATTTTAATAAGTTATTTGATTTATTGGTGTTTGCAGAGCAGAAAATAGTTTGCTTCTGCGGTGAGAAGATATTGGTGTTAGGTCCCCTGGCACCGCTCCCCAGCTCACCTCTCCTGGGTCGGCATCCTCTGCTGACCAGGCATCCGGCGTCCAGGCGTGCTGTGCCTCGGAGCCATCGCCGGGTTCCCTTCCTGTCAGCTGACAACCGGGCTCACACATGAGCACATTACAATGGTCGTATTCATGTGACCAATCAGCGGCGCACTAGGTGCACTCCTCCCCTGTGAATCTAGGGGCCAGCACGGTCCAACCTGACACTCGCCTTGACCAATAGCTGCTCTTCCTCTGGTATATCAGGCCACCTCCACTGATGGGAGGTGCCTGAGTATTAAGTCAGTTTGCTTCTGCCTTGCTGACTGTTGGTCAGGCCTTCCTTGTACCCTGTTAACTGGAACCCTAGCTGTGCTCTTCCCTGGTAGCACCAGTCCTGTTCTCTACCTTTTTACCTGTTATCCCAAAATCCTTAGCTGTGCCGTAGCATAGGCTAACCTTCGAGCCGCCCCCCTGGTACTAGCTGCTGTTGCACTCAGACCCCCTGGGCTTGCCCCTGACAATCCCTATATAGGGGTTGGGTGAACTAGGACCAGCTCACCCAGAGGAGTTCGGTACCACGGCCCAGTGGGTCGACTCTAGGGCGCCTTTCCCCGGAAGCGTGACAATTAGTAAAGGATTTGGCCCCTAATGTGTTAATTTTTGTTATGTCATTACATCCACTGGGTGTAGTCAGATGGTTTTCACTGGAATCTGTACTTCTACCTTTAGCGTCAGCACCATACAGGGAGATGTACCCCCCCCCCTCCCAGTGACAACTGTCTAATTACCCTTCCTCCCCCCCCCCCCAGTGGATTTAACAAAAATCGACTCATTAGGGGCCAAATACTTTACCAATATCTCCTCACCGGAGGAGCGAGGTACAAAAAAGAAAACAAATGACTTTTCATTCTGCCCTGAAGATTCTTCTCAAGGAGCTTTCAGCTCTTCTGACTTATCATTGGAAATGATTGCATTCCCATGACATACAAAATCTGGAGCAGCTGTCCTTGTATGAATTAAATAAAGGGATTGTCTAGTAAAGACAAGTTATCACCTAATAATTAGGTATTATAGGATGGTTAATCCTTCCTAAGACACAAGCCACCTCTAGTAGGTTGCAGTGGTGGCCAGTAACCAGGGCTGTGGAGTCAGTCGGATTCAGGGAAATTGAGGAGTCTGATTTGGATTCAGAGGTCTGGCTTGCTGACTGCACTCCAGGGCTTTAGAGTCAGAGTCATTGTCCATTTTGGAGGAGTTGAATTCAGTAAAATTGAGGAGTCTGAGTTGGTGTCCATTTTGGAGGAGTTGGGTGTCGGAGATTTGGTTTACCGACTCCACAGCCCTGCCAGTAACCAAGGCAAGGAACAGTAAGGGTATGTGCACATCAGTCGTTTTGTGGGCTGTTTTTTAGCGTTTTCTCGCTGAGTTTTATGTTAATTTATGTTAATCCTAACCACCGGTTGGATTAACATGCTAGTCAATGGCTTTTAGAAAACGCTGTGTACATTAGAACGTTTTTTTTTCTTCTCCTTTCCACTTTTTTCACCGGTTTTCCACCGGTTTTCAAAGATGGCGCAAGTGACTTCTTTTGAGCGTTTTTCCAGCGGATCTAGCTTACAAGTGCACCAAAACCTAGTCTGGAAAACGCTAAGAAAAGCGCCGGGGAAATCGCCAAGAACACGCTGTACAAACGCTAATAAACCGATCACAAATTGTTAGCAAAACGAGGGACACTGCCGAGTTCAGAAAACTCAGTTTCTGCCATTCTCCACCGGTTTCCGGACGGTCTGCAAAGATGCAGAAACGTCAGATGTGCACATACCCTAAACAAAAATCCTTGTGTTTGATAGCTGAAAGGCTTTTTAAAGGGAACCTTTCGGGTCACTTTACCCCTCTAACCTATCTCTGCCTGGCCCTGCACCTTCATAGCTGCCCCCTCACCATCTCTGTCTGCTCTAAAAACGCCCTATAAAGAGGGAGATAAATAACTTGTATAGTTACATCCAGTCTCCAGTTGGAGACTGGAAAGGCGTGCCCTGGAACTGCATTCCTCCTCCTTGCTTGGTCTCCCCATGCCCCGCTGGGTGTCACCTTTCCGTCTCTTGATCTCCCCCTATTTTTCAAGTTGCCACCTCTTCTGCTCCTATGAAGCATCGGCCGGAACGTCATATCCGGCCTGGTGCATTGTGGGCCTCAAACGTGATCTGCTCAGTCTCAATATACCCATTGCGCATGAGCCAGAGCCGGGCCGCTCCTGTAATTAGGCCCACAATGCATCGGGCTGGATATGACGTTCCCGGCCCGGGTATTACCGCTGCAAGGGAGGCGGGAATTTGAAAAACGAGGTGTCACACCACAAGGAATGAGGACGCCAAGCAGGGCATGCTAGGAGACTGCAGGAGGGGAGAATGGAGCCCCGAAGTCCGCCTTTCCAGTCTCATAGATGGAGACTATATGTAAGTTATAAGTAATTTTTCTTAAACTTTATAGAGCACGTTTAGCTCAGACAGGGATGGTTAGGGATCAACTAACAAGGTGCAGGGACAGGTAGTGATAACAAAGGGGAGGTAGAATGAGCTGACGGGTTCCCTTTAATTACAAGTAAATTTGCAAAGTTGCTTATTTTTACAAGCATTTTGCAATATTATCCGTTAGTTATGACGAGACAACGCCTTTAAAGTAAAACTCTGTAGAAAATGTGAAATTTCCTATAAAATCTCAGGCTCTCTGCGATGATGTCACACGTTTCTAGTATCCCCAGATGCAGGTTTCGGCCTTTGTTCTCTATGGTAGTCGCTCTGTTTACTCTACCTTTTTCTTCTTTTCCTTTACCGTCTAAACATCATTGTACTCGTGTTCTCATGTAAACAGTCTCTACCTCATTTCACCTCTCCGGCTGTCACAAATGTATAGGACAGGGAGGTCTGCACAGCGTTACTTGCCTCCAATGCTTCTTTTTAGATCTTTTTGCGTGTGATCTCATTTAAGCACACTTTCAGTCAAAACTTGTCTTCCCTTCTAAACATTTCTGGGCTACGAAAATCCAGCGACGCAAGTGTGTTATGAGCAAATGTCCTAACCTAAAAAACAAATCCTGAGAAATCCCTGGATAAGATGATTAGTAATCTATATTATGGCTATCATCAATAACTATATAATCATTTATCATATCTAATATAAAACAAACTGTGTAGTCAGTAATTACGGTACTACACAAACATTTGATTAAGGGCTTCATTCCAATCGCATATTGTGTATGGATGAACAGTGAAGAAGGCACAACAAGTTCTACAAATCTGAATAGGATAATGGAGATACTGGCCATAGCGAGCAGATGGGGGAGCGGAGGTGCTGGCCATAGCGAGCAGACGGGAGAAGAGTGCTGGCCATAGCGAGCAGACGGGGGAGAAGAGGTGCTGGCCATAGCGAGCAGACGGGGGAGCAGAGGTGCTGGCCATAGCGAGCAGACGGGGGAACGGAGGTGCTGACCATCGCGAGTGGACGGGGGAACGGAGGTGCTGACCATAGCGAGCAGACGGGGGAGCGGAGGTGCTGGCCATGGCGAGCAGACGGGGAGCGGAGGTGCTGGCCATAGCGAGCAGACGGGGGAGCAGAGGTGCTGACCATTGCGAGCAGACTGGGGAGCAGAGGTGCTGGCCATAGCGAGCAGACGGGGGAGCAGAGGTGCTGGCCATCGCGAGCAGACGGGGGAGCAGAGGTGCTGACCATTGCGAGCAGACTGGGGAGCAGAGGTGCTGGCCATAGCGAGCAGACGGGGGAGCGGAGGTGCTGGCCATGGTGAGCGGGCGGGGGAGCAGAGGTGCTGACCATCGCGAGCAGACTGGGGAGCAGAGGTGGCCATTGTGAGCGACGGGGAGCGGAGGTGCTGGCCATTGTGAGCGGGCGGAGAGAGCGGAGGTGCTGGCCATGGCGAGCGGGCGGGGGAGCGGAGGTGCTGGCCATGGGAAGTGGAGGTTCTATCCATGTCGAGCGGACTTCTCTACTTGTCTTTTCATTCTTCTCTGTCACCTTCAGTATTGAGGACTGTTAATAAGTGTATTATTTGGGGATTTAATATCTAATTGTTTCATCCAACTACATACATGTATATTTATACGTCAGTACATGTAGAGAGCTTCACTATATAGCATAACTACCTGTTAAAAGAGAAACTTAAGGTGTGAGAGTAGTGAACCACCTCTCTCCTATAGGAGATCCCATCAATCTTGCACCACTTTTATTTAATGCCTCTTGACTGTTTCCATCAGCTCTTTCATATTTCCTGTGCTATATTTTCTGTACTATTTGTTTCAGATATTGTATTATAATGCCAGTGATGTCAATAGAACAACATTGCAGTATCTTGAATTGTATCTTGAATTGGCTGTTAAAGGGATTGTCCATTACGAGGTCAACCCCTTTCTCAATCACTATAATTCTCCAATGTAAAATAATAACAATAATATTTATTCAGTTATATAGTGCTATTAATTCCATAGCACTTTACGTACATTTGCAACACTGTCCACATTGTGGCTCACAATCTAAACCTCCTATCAGTCTGTCAAGTGTGGGAGGAAACCAGATAGCCCGGAGGAAACCCACACAAACACGAGAACATACAAACTCCTTGCAAATGATGTCCTTGGTGGGAATTGAACCCAGGACCCCCAGTGCGAACCACTTAGCCACAGTGCCACCCCATATAATATTAGCCATACTCTGCTCTTTTGAGACTGTCCAGCGACATTGGCGCGTGATCTCCTGGTGCTTTTGTGCCTATAGCCTCCCCCTCACTCTCTTCAGATGAAACTGACTCCCAGAAGATATCAGCACATGCAGCTCCTCTCCCTCTCCGTCTTCCTCTGGATGTCCATTACGTCTGAAGTAAGTGAGAGGGGAGTGTCCACTGATATTATAATGTCCTGTAAGCCCCGAGAGAGCATTCGCCAAAGTTGTGGCCCTTGTACCATAGGTGATTATTACTGCTATTCTTTTACACGGGGGACCTACTGTTATTTCGAAGGGTTTGCCTGAGTACTGGACAATCCTTTTAAATGATATCCATAGCAGGAGGAGGGTAACCAACATTCAGACAATGGATACATTGATGGTTGTATGGTCAACGCGGTTTGAAGTAGGCACACTTCATCAGGACAAAATCACAGTGATGAGTGCACCTGATACATACAGGTATAAATAGACTCAGTATTCCAATAAAGACTCATCAAGAAACAGACCACTGGAGTCATATGACATCAGGCAGCTCAGCATTAACCCATTTCGTTCCAGGCATTGATATCTCTCCGTTGTATGGATCTGCTGTAGCCTTTTTGAACCACCTGTAATGAGGTGTACAATTCAGATTGTATTATTGAAATTGACACTGAAATGAACTGTGCACAGTCCGCACTTGTCCACCAGGGGGCATCAGTGGATTGTACAATCACAGAGGGTGGAAAGCCCCCACCATCTCTGTTGTTTACCCAGGAAGTGAAAGCAGAAAAACAGTGCAGATCCAGAGAGCGCAGCCAGGACAGACATAGGGCTCTTTTGCAGCCAGATTCTTGGGAAGAAATACCCTGTGAAGATCGTTGCTGCAACCCCCGGTCTGCAGGACCTTGCCTTACCGAGGGTCCCACTCAAATTCAGGACATTGCCTCCGGAATTCAGGACATTGCCACTGGATTACATGTGCAGGCGCTGTGACTGACATAAGGGAGCCATCTGTGCTACTGTGATCTCCCTTCTGCTCATCGGTTTGCCCCGAGACTGAGAAAGACTTCTGTGCTGCTGTGGGCTCCCGTCTGCTGCTCGGTGTGCCCTGAGACTGGGAGAGACTAACAAAGAAAGATTCTGTTACCTGTGGAAGGAGACCACAGAAGAAGACTGAGGAGTTTCCCCCTTCAGCGCTGCACCGGGACCCGTCATCGTGAGATCCCCAGGCCTGCTACGTGGGAGCGACACCTTTTGTGATTTTAGGGAAAGTTAGGGAAAGATATCTCCATTGTTGTGTTTTTTTTCTTTGCTAGCTGCGTACCCGGAAGAAGTGAAGATCCAGAGACCCCACCATATACATGTGTGCAGCTAGATCAGTTGACTGTGTTATAGACATGTTTTACAGTAAAGAAATGTTACTACCGGTTAAATCTGAGTATGGGGATTCTGTTGAGAAAGATCATACACACACACCCGCGGCCTTACCATTGGTCGCTACACACCTTTCAGTGGACATGGTCACACAACCCCACCAGAGGAGCACATCTAATTTCATGCTCTCTATTCTTTACTTGGGTAAGAACCTATCGCACTTTTCGTTATTCCAGTTATATTTTTCTTTCTCATCTCTGTTGCAGAGATCTAGGCAATCAAAGTATTTGTCATCTAATGAGTTCATTTTCTTAAGTCCCTGTGGCCATGGAGTTTTCACTGGGGAGGTGGGGACTTTGTCCCCCGTATTAAATTGCCCAATCATAAGCCAGTGACAACACACAAGAGAAAAACAGCAGTTCTATTCTGCTCTGCAGCCTGTATAAGGCCTTAAGTCCAGTTCTACATATGCAATTAGGTGAAAGGTCCCCATTAAGTGTCATATTCAGTAACTTTTTTTTTTGCCTACATTATTTTGAGGATTTAAGCTTCTTTTTGAATCGGGTTTTGTTCTTTTTTTTCCTACGCTACCAGCAGGTCCTGTAGTCTTCCAGGCTTCTTAATAGTTATCACTGCATTCTTGCACGGTACATGTTGGTTATGATATTAGTCATATTGGATGTTGCCAAGCTCTATACACTTTTTCTGGAGATTGATGTGTAGTTATCGGTCTCCCCTATGTAAATATAAAGAACAGTTTGGTGTTTCCCTTCTTCCATCTGATGCCCAGCTTGTTGCCTCTGCACAGGATGTTCCATCTCGCTCCCGTCCACAGTCATTAGCGGAGTTTCAATAATTAACATTAGATTTTTCTGTAGTCTTGCTGATTTTGCAAAATCAGCAAATGTCAGTGTGAAACAAGGAGAAGACACTTCAAAGATTTCTCTTGTACAGAGAGTACTCTGGACAGTTTACTTTTTGGAAGACATTCTTTAAATATTTATAGCGGACATCAAGCGTTTCCTGCAGAATGAACTTTTATTCATGAAAGTGACTGGATGAGCCAATCATTTCTGAGCCTATTGATATCTGAAGAGGAAGTCCACGCTTTCCGATTCATATTCCACCTTGCCAGGTTATGTATTTTCCACTGTCTCCCAGTAAATAAAATCCGTAATAGCATCAAAGCATAGTCCAGAGTCCAGTAAGGCTGGTTTCACACTAGCGTTTGTGTCTGCATGTGCCTGGCATGCCGATGCATACGCAGTGCAAACGCTGCTATACTGATGTGAATGCAGTGGAGATTCTCCGCATGCGTTCACATAGTATGGTGCCCGGCCAGCCAATCAGCGATCTCTGCGGCAGCTGGGAGATCAGTGGCAGCCGCTGGGAGAGATTTCAATGTGATACCGTTGACTTCTATTCATTCTTTGTGCGCTTGCGGATGCTTGGTGATAAAACAAGCCCCCGTGAATGCACACAAAATGCAACATGTTGCGTTTGGGGGGCGCACAAATTATGCACATCCAAACGCAACCGCAACCGAACGTAGCCAAACGCAGCTACCATGCGTTCCCTTGTTAAACATAGGAACGCAGTATGCATGCGTTTGGCTGTGTTCGGTACGATGCGTTCACAAATGCAAATGTGAAACCAGCCTGAGAATGGCTCATTATGACTTCTTCAACTTGGTGTTAAAGGGAACCTGTCAGGTGGTTTATGTTTTCCCAGTTATCACTATCTGTACCTACAGCTTCATAGTAGTATTCTAATCATCCCTGTCTGAGCTCATAGTGTAATGTGAAAGGTGGAAAAAAAGCATTTCTACACTTACATTTCAGTCCCCACCTTGGAGGAGGAGATTGTCTGGCAAGATAATGGTTAACGCACTATTAATTTGGATGGCTAAAAGACCTGTGTGATGTAACGATCATGTGACTATAGTGGGCGGAGCTAAGCAAGCAAACTCATATTATGTTACAGGGACTTGGCTCTGTGTATTGTAGTCACATGGTTGTGACATCACATCAGGTCTCCCAATACGTTCTAGCACAAGGCTGAAATGTTAACTATTAACCTGCCAAACAGTCTCCGTCCTCCAAGCTGGAGACTGACTGCCTCATTACATAAGGAAATGTAAGTGTATAAATGCTTTTTTACACCTTTTACATTACACTATGAGCTCAGATAGGGATGATTAGAATAGTATTATGATGCTGCAGGTACAGATAGTGTTAGCTGGGGGAGCATAAACCAGCTGACAGGTTCCCTTTAAAGTATATTGTTTTCTGATTTAAAGGAGAACTCTGGACATCACTGAGGCTACGTTATGCCTTGTGCATGACAATGTTTCTCTCGGTGCCCTCAAGCTATAACTGTAACAGTTTTTGCTTTTTTTTTTGGGGGGGGGGGGGGGGGGAGGAGCATTTTCGTTTTACTGCAGACTTTCCATTCTGTTTTCTGCAGACTTTCCATTCTGTTTACTGCAGACGTTCCATTCTGTTTACTGCAGACGTTCCATTCTGTTTTCTGCAGACTTTCCATTCTGTTTTCTGCAGACTTTCCATTCTGTTTACTGCAGACGTTCCATTCTGTGTACTGCAGACGTTCCATTCTGTGTACTGCAGACTTTCCATTCTGTTTACTGCAGACTTTCCATTCTGTTTACTGCAGACTTTCCATTCTGTGTACTGCAGACGTTCCATTCTGTGTACTGCAGACGTTCCATTCTGTGTACTGCAGACGTTCCATTCTGTGTACTGCAGACTTTCCATTCTGTGTACTGCAGACTTTCCATTCTGTTTACTGCAGACTTTCCATTCTGTTACTGCAGACGTTCCATTCTGTTTACTGCAGACGTTCCATTCTGTGTACTGCAGACGTTCCATTCTGTGTACTGCAGACGTTCCATTTCTGTTACTGCAGACGTTCCATTCTGTTTACTGCAGACGTTCCATTCTGTGTACTGCAGACGTTCCATTCTGTGTACTGCAGACGTTCCATTCTGTGTTACTGCAGACGTTCCATTCTGTTTTCTGCAGACTTTCCATTCTGTTTACTGCAGACTTCCATTCTGTGTACTGCAGACGTTCCATTCTGTTTACTGCAGACGTTCCATTCTGTGTACTGCAGACTTTCCATTCTGTTTACTGCAGACGTTCCATTCTGTGTACTGCAGACGTTCCATTCTGTTTACTGCAGACTTTCCATTCTGTTTACTGCAGACGTTCCATTCTGTGTACTGCAGACGTTCCATTCTGTTTACTGCAGACTTTCCATTCTGTTTACTGCAGACTTCCATTCTGTGTACTGCAGACTTCCATTCTGTGTACTGCAGACGTTCCATTCTGTGTACTGCAGACGTTCCATTCTGTTTACTGCAGACGTTCATTTTGTACTGCAGACTTCCATTCTGTGTACTGCAGACGTTCCATTCTGTTTCTGCAGATTCATTCTGTTTACTGCAGACTTTCCATTCTGTGTACTGCAGACGTTCCATTCTGTGTACTGCAGACGTTCCATTCTGTGTACTGCAGACTTCCATTCTGTTTACTGCAGACTTTCCATTCTGTTTACTGCAGACGTTCCATTCTGTGTACTGCAGACGTTCCATTCTGTTTACTGCAGACTTCCATTCTGTTTACTGCAGACTTTCCATTCTGTGTACTGCAGACGTTCCATTCTGTGTACTGCAGACGTTCCATTCTGTTTACTGCAGACTTTCCATTCTGTTTACTGCAGACGTTCCATTCTGTTTACTGCAGACGTTCCATTCTGTGTACTGCAGACGTTCCATTCTGTGTTACTGCGAGACGTTCCATTCTGTGTACTGCAGACGTTCCATTCTGTGTACTGCAGACGTTCCATTCTGTTTACTGCAGACGTTCCATTCTGTTTACTGCAGACGTTCCATTCTGTTACTGCAGACGTTCCATTCTGTTTACTGCAGACTTCCATTCTGTTTACTGAGGTCAGACGCAGTTTCCATTCTGTTTACTGCAGACTTCCATTCTGTTACTGCAGACTTTCCATTCTGTTTACTGCAGACTTTCCATTCTGTTTACTGCAGACTTTCCATTCTGTTACTGCAGACTTTCCATTCTGTTTACTGCAGACTTTCCATTCTGTTTACTGCAGACGTTCATTCTGTTTACTGCAGACTTCCATTCTGTTTACTGCAGACTTTCATTCTGTTACTGCAGACTTCCATTCTGTTTACTGCAGACTTCCATTCTGTTTACTGCAGACTTCCATTCTGTGTACTGCAGACGTTCCATTCTGTTTTCAGACTTCTTGTTTACTGCAGACTTTCCATTCTTGTTTACTGCAGACTTCATTCTGTTCTGCAGTTCATTGTTACTGCAGACTTCCATTCTGTTTACTGCAGACGTTCCATTCTGTTTACTGCAGACTTTCCATTCTGTTTAACTCGATGGACGTTCCATTCTGTGTACTGCAGACGTTCCATTCTGTTTACTGCAGACGTTCCATTCTGTTTACTGCAGACGTTCATTCTGTTTACTGCAGACTTCCAATTCTTGTTACTGCAGACTTCCATTCTGTTTACTGCAGCTTCCCATTCGTTTACTGCAGACGTTCCATTCTGTGTACTGCAGACGTTCATTCTTTCGTTATTACTGCAGACGTTCCATTCTGTTTACTGCAGACGTTCCATTCTGTTTACTGCAGACGTTCCATTCTGTGTACTGCAGACGTTCCATTCTGTGTACTGCAGACGTTCCATTCTGTTACTGCAGACGTTCCATTCTGTTTACTGCAGACGTTCCATTCTGTTTACTGCAGACGTTCCATTCTTTTACTGCAGACTTCCATTCTGTTACTGCAGACTCAGTTCCGTATTCTGTTTACTGCAGACGTTCCATTCTGTGTACTGCAGCTCATTTGGTACTGCGTTCCATTCTGTTTACTGCAGACGTTCCATTCTGTTTACTGCAGACGTTCCATTCTGTGTACTGCAGACGTTCCATTCTGTTTACTGCAGACTTTCCATTCTGTTACTGCAGACTTCCATTCTGTGTACTGCAGACTTCCATTCTGTTACTGCAGCTTCCATTCTGTTACTGCAGACTTCCATTCTGTTTACTGCAGACTTCCATTCTGTTTACTGCAGACGTTCCATTCTGTTTACTGCAGACTTTCCATTCTGTTTACTGCAGACTTTCCATTCTGTTACTGCAGACTTCCATTCTGTTTACTGCAGACGTTCCATTCTGTTTACTGCAGACGTTCCATTCTGTTTACTGCAGACGTTCCATTCTGTTTACTGCAGACTTTCCATTCTGTTTACTGCAGACTTCCATTCTGTTTACTGCAGACGTTTCCATTCTGTTACTGCAGACTTTCCATTCTGTTTACTGCAGACGTTCCATTCTGTTTACTGCAGACGTTCCATTCTGTTACTGCAGACGTTCCATTCTGTTTACTGCAGACTTCCATTCTGTTTACTGCAGACTTTCCATTCTGTTTACTGCAGACTTTCCATTCTGTGTACTGCAGATCTGTTCCAATTCTGTTGTACTGCAGACGTTCCATTCTGTTTACTGCAGACGTTCCATTCTGTGTACTGCAGACGTTCCATTCTGTTTACTGCAGACTTTCCATTCTGTTTACTGCAGACTTTCCATTCTGTTTACTGCAGACGTTCCATTCTGTGTACTGCAGACGTTCCATTCTGTTTTCTGCAGACTTTCCATTCTGTTTACTGCAGACTTTCCATTCTGTGTACTGCAGACGGTCCATTCTGTGTACTGCAGACGTTCCATTCTGTTTACTGCAGACTTTCCATTCTGTTTACTGCAGACTTTCCATTCTGTGTACTGCAGACTTTCCATTCTGTTTACTGCAGACGTTCCATTCTGTGTACTGCAGACGTTCCATTCTGTGTACTGCAGACGTTCCATTCTGTGTACTGCAGACTTTCCATTCTGTTTACTGCAGACTTTCCATTCTGTTTACTGCAGACGTTCCATTCTGTGTACTGCAGACGTTCCATTCTGTTTACTGCAGACTTTCCATTCTGTTTACTGCAGACGTTCCATTCTGTGTACTGCAGACGTTCCATTCTGTTTACTGCAGACTTTCCATTCTGTTTACTGCAGACTTTCCATTCTGTGTACTGCAGACGTTCCATTCTGTTTACTGCAGACGTTCCATTCTGTTTACTGCAGACTTTCCATTCTGTTTTGTGTTCCCAAAATCCTAAGTATTTTGCTATACTTACAAGGTGAACCAAAAGCGGCTATATTGTCTGTAACTAAATGCATCAGCAGGATGCAGTAAGCCCCAGTAATATAGGAAAAGGCAACACAGGTGCAAAATACCAGAGCTCTAATCACTGTCAACCTCGTTGTCTTGGAGCCGGTGATTTCTGTCTTTTTTTATGCACACAGAATGAGGTTCCCATAGGGTGCCAGTCACACAAGTGTGATGCAAAGGGTTCCCAGCCTATTACTTACTATTATAGAGCGTCTTTCTTGTTGCAGTGCATTGATATAGTACCTAACAGCCCACCTAGATCTAATAGTAAAGGCGTAAGCAATTGGCTGGGCACACTTTGTAGCACACTTGTGTGACTGACGTCCAATGGGAACCTCATTCTGTGTGCATAAAAAATGCCAGAAATCACTCCTCCAAGATAAGGAGGTTGAGAGTGATTGGAGCTCTGGTATTTTGCACCTGTGTTGCCTTTTCCTATATTACTAGGGCTTACTGCATCCTGCTGATGCATTTGGTTACAGACCAGATAGCTACTTTTGGTGAGTTTTTTGACCTTACAGTGACGGAATATGGCCCCTGCTAATTATAATCCCTAATGAGTGAGTATTAAAACGTGTTTCTCCACTTTCACAGGATGCTTTTAGGAGACAAAAGGAGTGTGAGATTAGTGATAGGATGCTGCAGGGACATGTTTCGATAGCTTAGGAGGCGTTCTGGAGGTGACAGATCCCTTTAAAGATCCACTTGATAGAAAAAAAAAAAGTAGAATAGTTCCTCAAGAATACTTAGGAATTGACAGCAGGAGGATTAAGACCAGGTATTGTAGCCGTCTGTACACCCAGATCCCTAATGGTTTGGCTAGACCAACTTGTCAGCCATTTGAAAGATAGGGTTCCCAGAGATGAGATCTTGGTCTCAGTTCCTGTCATACAGGGAGCTGCAGCATTCCTGGCAGATGCCTTGGCGGATTCTGTTCTAGTAGCACGATCCGCGGCCTAATCCAGTGCAGCCAGGAGGGCATTGTGGCTGAACTGTTGACCGGGAGACCTGGTGACTTAAACATAATTCGAGCCTCCTCCCATGTGAGGAAGAATTTCTGTGTGGAGCAGCCCTCGATGACATCTTGGAGAAGACAGGAGACAAAAAGAAGACCTTTCCTGATTTGTCCTATGCTTCGCTCAAGTCTTTTCGGAACAGAAGGTATTTTAGGAAGAGTTCCCCTAAAGATGAACAGTTCAACTGGTCTGACTCTTTTTAAAGACCTCTCCATGACACCAAGAAGGCCTCCAAGTGATGCCTTTCCCCAAGTGGGAGGACCGCTCTCTCACTTCTTCCCAGCCTGGGAAAATGTTTCTTCAAGAAGCTGGATCCTAGACGTAATAGGAGCAGGTCTGAAGTTGTGGTTTCCAGAGTTTCCCCCCTCAAGATTTCTAGTCGCTCCTCCCAGGGCGTCTCAAGAATAACATCTGGTGCTGGAAGGCAAAGTCCGAAGTCTCCTGGACAAGGTGGTACTGATTAAAGTGAAAGTCTGGTGGAACACTACACATTATGAGCATGTGAGATAGCATAATGGCTAACAATAAATGGCAGGGCTCTATGCACAGACCCATCGAACTTGGATATGGAGAGAAAAATGAATGAAACGTTGCAGTGCTGGATAGTATGAATGGGGCAGCTAATTCACCAATCAGGTTCCAAAGAAATTCAATGTGTCCTGAAGGTTCAGGGAGCATCAGTGTCAGAGCAAACTGTCATCATATGAATGAAATTAAACACTATGGCAGGAGACCCCGGGGACCCCACTGCTGACACAGACATAAAAAAGCTTGACTGCTGAAATCAGTATGTCTCCTGGATGATGGCTTGCTCTGTAAAATTCATCTGTTACATCTTTGACCTTTTAGGCTGTGGGGCATGCACGGCCCAAAAAAAAAAGTTTGCCACCGGGCTCTTCATTGTCCCTGTATGGTCAGACACGGCCATTACACAGTACATAGTAGGGACACATATGTAAGAATATCTCAGCACAGGAGATGTGGTATGATCAGACCATATCCCTGTACGGTCAGACACGGCCATTACACAGTACTACGAGGTATGAGATTATCTCAGTACAGGAACATTTTGTTTAAACACATCCAGCTGTGGAAATTTATTTAATTCCTAAATCTATTGATTAAAATATGTTTGTTTGTGGGAAGACCCTTTAAGTTTGAGAGGGCCAATAACTTTTTTTTCTCATTTTTGAGTTTTTCTGAGATTATGCCCAATTTGCCTTTTTTTTCCCTTCAGTGTTTTTGTGATGTTCCAATTCACACAAATGAAATAATTGTGTAATTGCAATGGTTTTCCTTCTGAGCTCAGGCGCCCACACCAGGTGACACTTCGGGCTGGGTGGCTGCCTGTGACTCTGGTCCTGTACGTTTTCATTGATGGTTACTGTAACACTTTGATATTTCTGGTCTCATTCTGCTTATTTATTATACTAACTTTAGAATTACTGATTTTACCTTATTCTTTCTATGCTGTCTATAAGTATTTCCATCCCTCGTGATTTGCATTACTTCTTCACACTTTACCCCCAGTTGGAGTACTTTAACATCAGATATATACTTGTTTCCAGAACCAGGGAGCCTTCTCCATTTTTCTGCACTCCTCTAATTTTGCTGCTGACTTCTTTGTTTTACTGTGGATTACTATCCCATTGTGCAATATATTACCCATATATACAGATTTGTATGTTCTAACATTACCAATGTTTGTTTGCCTTCTATTGGTGTCCCTCTGTATTAGACAGTTTTTCTCAGACCATGGCTGACACTAGTCCTTATAGTACTTGTCTATGAGTAGTTCCCAGGAATCGGTGTTAGCAGCGCCTCTGAATTATAGAAAAATTATATTTTCTCAATTCTGGGGATGAACAGTCTAAGGTCCAATGTATATTACAATTACAGTCATCTTTCAAGCTACATTGGTGTCAGGTTACACACATACATACATACATACATACATACCGTATATACTCGAGTATAAACTGACCCAAGTATAAGCCGAGGCCCTAATTTTACCTCCAAAAACTGGATAAGTGTATTGAATCGAGTATAAGCCTAGGGTGGGAAATGCAGCAGTTCCCTACCATGGTATATCTGTTTTCATCCTGGTATAAACCCCACCCATCCTGGTATATAGCCCCTTCATCACTGTATATAGCTCTCTCAACCTGGTATATCTGTCCCCATACTGTTAAATAGCCCCCCCTTCATGGTATATGGCCCTCCATCACTGTATAGACCCCCCATTCTGGTATGCTATCCTGTTATATAGCCCCCCATCATTTATAGCCCCCCCATCCTGGTATCCAATCCTATATATAGCCCCCCATCATTGTATATAGCCCCCATGCTGCGGCACACAATATAATAATAAAGGATTTAGGTTCCCTTTCTGTCGTATCCCTGCACGTACCGTGGCATCCTGCAGTCTTCCTGCTTGTACTGGCATCTAATGTGAGCAGTGATGATGTCACTGCTGCATCGGTTACATGATTATATGCCGGCACAAGAAGGAAGACCGGAGGATTCCACAGTGCCTGTAGGGATATGGCAGACCGGTAAGTTAAACTGGTTATTTGATTGTGGGCAGCAGCATGAGGGCCATATACAGTGCTGGGGGTGAGTATACACCGTGTAATGCAATATGCGCCACACCCCCTGTCAGTGATGGACAGGGGGATGCAGTGCATATTACATTACACTAGTGATTAGGAGCATGTGACCTCCGCTGTCTCTGCAGCCCTCTCTTGCCTCCTCCAGCTCTCGGTCACCCGCACCTCCCCCACCCCCTCCCCACTGCACATAGGACTGACTCGAATATAAGCCGAGGCGGGGGGCACTTTTCAGCGCAAAAAGTGTGCTGAAAAACTCTACTTCTCCTTGAGTATGTACGGTATATTATATAAAATAACGTAAAGCAGCACTCTATTCAAGTGCCAAGTTTCAGACCTTTATGTGGCCATATTGCCATTCTCCTCATCCTCTGTGCTATTCCCTGCGTCCCCTGAAGTGCTACTGCACATGTCCATGACTTCATCGTGACTGTGCCAATAGGCAACAATGATGGGTGAGCTCTTAATTGTGAAATATGATACAGGTGAGCATGACATGTCTAATTACAGCACATATGCACATTTTTGAGCATTGTTCACTTTGATTGTTAATGTGTATCCACATGGTGAAAGTACAAAGCCTCCATTATGTGAGAAACTGAGGAAACGCTGCCCAAATGGTCATTTTTAATGTGCTTTTAGCTAATGTTAAACACAATTATGCAAATGAAGGTGTATAAATATCTTGTATGTGCACCTATACACTGCTAGAAAAAGGCTCTAAGGCCCCTTTCACATCAGCGTTTTTTTCAAATCGCGGTCAGCCGCGTTTTTTCTCGCGGCCGCACCTGCAGCAAGTGCCAAAACCGCACCTGCCGCAAGCCCGCCTATACATTATATGGGGCTTGCCGCAACCTAGCCGCAAGTGCAGCCGGTATGCGGTAATCGCGGCAGATGCGGTTTTTTCACCGCATCTGCCGCGATTTGAAAAAAAGCTGATGTGAAAGGGGCCTAAGTAGCCGACACATTGCCTGTCACCACACCATGTACAATATATGTAATTTTGGTGGCACGATGGCTCAGTGGTTAGCACTGCAGTTTTGCAGCGCTGAGATCCTGTCTTCAATTCCCACCAAGGACAACCATCTGCAAGGAGTTTGTATGTTCTCCCCGTATTTGTGTGGGTTTCTTCTGGTCACTCCGGTTTCCTCCCACATTGCAAAGACATACTGATAGGAGGTTTAGATTGTGAGCCCTAATGGGGACAGCATTACTGATGTATGTAAAGTGCTATGGAATTAATAGCGCTATATAAATGAATAAATATTATTTACTATTATTATTATTTTTTTATAAAGGTTGTCCTGGAATAGATATTAACTTGCATGTACTTTACATAACATCATTTAAAAGGGTATTCTCAAGTGTGGAAGTTCCCAGTCACTTGGACGTCCAATTGCAAGAACCTCCACTGATCACTAGATCTGTTCCATTAAATCTTATGGGAGGAGTGCCTAAGGCTGAAATCACACTATCCATGTGATATACGACTAAGTCAGACGTGTCACGGATGATTAACTCGGAATGGCCTCCCCCTGTCAGGACTGGAGTGTGGAGCTGCTTAGAAACACAAGCCGCTGACGCTCCCGTCCAGAGATGGAGGAGTCCATTCCGAGCTAATCATCCGTGACACGTCCGACTTTGTCGTATATCACACGGACAGTGTGATTCCACGCCTAAGATCAGTCGAGCGGTCAGATATATTTGTCATTCCTATTAACAATTGACCCTGTTCTCCTGATCGGTGGGGGTCTCTGCAGTCATGCCCCCAGCTAACTGGAACTTCTCACATATCTGATGGAGGGGGACTTGAGAATAACCATTCCATATTACTTCCCACCAACTTCACATAAATCTCTCTGCACAAAGCGCTACATCCAAACAGACCTGCTGAGATCGTCCAGTCAGTGTTGTACAATCTGTCGGTAGATCGCCATCCAGTACCTGGCTACCACCACATTGGGATGTACAATGCTCGTAACATTATCTCTTGCCATTAATGGATCATTTCTCTTCTCATCAGACGCCAGTTGTATGTTTTGTACTAATCTTACTATTTTTATGAAACAGGGATCACAGATGGGTCAAGGGCTCTGGAGAGTTGCAAGAAACCAGCAATTTCAGCAAGGATACATTGATAACAGCTTCTTGTCTGCAGAACATGACAGCAATATGAACCATCGGAGACACACACAGGGGGGCATAGACCTCTACCATCTGCTGAAGGCCAGAAAAGCAAAAGATGAACAAGGGTTTATTAATCTTGAAATGCTGCCACCGGAGTTAAGCCTTACTATATTATCCTATCTCAATGCAACTGACCTGTGCCTGGCATCCTGTGTATGGCAAGACCTGGCTAACGACGAACTGCTTTGGCAAGGGTAAGTCCTAGTGAGAGGCATGGCTGTCATCATTAGGTGAATAAGGGAGGGGGGAGCCTAAATACTCTTACCCACTTCTCTCAGACACATTATACCCTATGGCCATATCTAGTGGACAAAGATTTCATGCCACATGCACTGCTGGTGGTGAAATAAGCCGTGTCCATAACCTTTAGGATGACGTAAGAGCATTGCACATAATCCTGACGACAACGATGTGAGGCGTGCTCTAATATAATCATATGTTTTGGTGATATTACAGGAGGACGATCCAAAGTACAATGTATGGGGCTAATCATTAGGAACGTGTCCACAGAGCCTGAATGTAAATCTAGTAGGACGTGTTCACACAATGCGTTCTTACAGCAGGTTTTCAGTTTCATGTTGGGTTAAATACTACCAGTAAAGTCAGATAGCTGTAGTACATGCATATGCTGCTTATTTTGCTCATATCTGCAGGATATTGCAGCTTTTTATCACCCATTCATATGGATGGGAAAAAGGCATCAAAAACACGTAAAAAAATGCAGGTACTTTACACGTCATTTTTCCTGGCAACTCTGGTTTGTAGTGCAGAAAGTGTGCACATTCCCTTAATCTGCTCCACATGGTGACTGGATACATCAGACATGTCGACACGCCATCAGATAAGCACGTGTAGCAATTTTTCTCTCCTACAAAATGCCTCCATGTAATTGTGGAAGCCTGCCAGGCTTAATGCAAAAATACTTGATCCAGCAATTAATGTTTTCTCTCCGCAGCCACGGCCTTTTGTTTCATATTGATGACATGTTTAGTTTCTCCTTCCATTTCCTCCTATTTTCTGATAAAATATGCTCGTTCAGTGGGAACACTAATGACCCATAAATATGACCGGGCGCTGTGCTAGACCGCGTAATATCCAGAGAAATGCCTTCCCTGTTGTTTACTCTCCAGCCCTTGTAGTTCAGTGACCTCCATTTCTGTACTGCTGGCTAGGATTATTTTACTGCTGCATTAACCTTGGCTGCAAAACCATGTGCTCAGACAGAGATATACTCCTCAGTGAACTTCGCTCCAGCCTTACAAGTCATGGAGTTGAACTTTACTGATCCTAACATTCCCATAGTCATGCATCGGCCAGGGCAGACGAGGGATCATTTCTGAAGGCCTAGACATGTCTACTTACATAATCATCTTGTGGCGTCCGTCATCCACTTCTACCTTCAGGATGTCCCATCATGCACACAGCAGCCATGTTTGCACACCCAAGTGATGGCGGTACTCCCCCATTGCCTTGCACCACCAGCGGTACCGCCGACACCTGAAATCACCACTGCTTCAGTAACTGCGCATGCATGGTTTGTTTTTTTTTCTGTTTGTTTTTCGCAAGTTTCTTCATTTGTTTTAAGCAAATACATGCTGATGAGAAAGTGATTTACAGTGCCAGCAAAACCTATGAGATTCCAGAAGACTTGTGTACACACACACATATATATACACATACACACATATATATATATACACACACACACACCTATATATGCACACACACACATATATATATACACACATGTATACACACACGTGTATATATATACACACACACACACATACATATATATATATATATAATATATGTATACACACACACACGTATACATACGCACACGCACATGTATACACACACATATATACACACACACATGCACACACATGTATACACACGCACACACACATGTATACACACGCACATATATACACACACACACGTATACACACGCACATATATATACACACGCACACACACATGTATACACACGCACATATATATACACACACACACATGTATACATACGCACACACACATGTATACACACGCACATATATATACACACACACATACACACACATGTATACACACACACACATGTATACACACGCACACATGTATACACACGCACACATATATACACACACACACATTTCCTTTATTTTCCTGCCTGGAATGGAAACCTGCTGCATTTTTTAAAGAAACAGCATGTAAATTCTTTGTTTTTGAATCGTGTTTTCACCCTTAGAAAGCAATGAAGAAGTGCAAAAATGCAGCAAAATACGTCAACTGCACAGCAAAAAAAAGCCTCTTTTTCTGCCAAGAGATCAGGTTTGCTGCAGAAAACAATTCAGCAAAAACCCTCGTGACATAGCCTAATACTGGGCTTTTATCCATTTCTTGTCACTCCAAATCTCCAGCCATTCAGTCGTTTTGGATATGATCTCAGTTTTTATCCCGCCATTATTACTATATATTAGAGAAAAACTCCTCACTCGGTGCTTGGGATTCTGTAGTACTTTAATTTTTTATAGAAATCTAAGAAAAAAAACTCTTTCTGAGATATGTGGATAGATGGTAGAAAAGTGCGAGTTAAGGTGCGACCAGATCAGTCAGGTGGTGTTCACAGCACCCCGCACATATCTACCATCTGTCCACATTTTTATCCCAGCAATCTATGTACTCGATACAATATCCAGACTATTCAAGATACAATAAAAATAGCTCTCCAGCATCTCAACTGTGGAGGTCTTCTTTAATATTGTATAGAATAACGCACTACACAAGTTCCCAACAACCAGGATCAGAGGCGGGCATATGATTGGTGCAGCCTCACAGGGCCAAAGAGGTAAGGGGGTCCACTACTACCCCCAAAGCAGGTGGTATTGCGCATTATGTCGAGCTCTTTCGCCACATAGAGCCCACATATTGTCCCTGCACAGGGGCCTGTTCTGTCACCATTTACATAAGACAATAAGTAAATTAATACATCACTGAGCCCATTAGGAGTGAGGACGCTGCCCGCAAGCTTATAATCTATGAGGAGATAGGGGAGACACAAAAGCTAATAGTAACAAATGCTGTCCTATATGGTCCAGCTAGCAATATAATAAATAGGGGATTCACCTAATGCTGCATGAACTGTTCACCAGCCAGGATCTCTACAGTACAGATAAAGTGCTATAAAATGCATGGGGGTGCAGACAGATGATACAAGAGGCCAGATTTGGAGAAGGCCAGAATGGGAATACTTACATAGATGAGGTAAGGTGGTAGACTAGTCTTAAGAGATGTGTTAAAGCTATAGATATTTTGACTTAATTGAATTGTTCTTGGTAATCTGTTCCAGAGAATTGGTGCAGCTTGTGAAAAGTCCTGGAGACGGGAGTTGGAGGTTCAGATTGTAAATGATGGCAGTTTTAGGTCACTTGCGGAACGGAGAGCATGTGTAGGACAACAGACAGAGATTAGGGAGGAGATGTAGGGTGGTGCAGAACTGTGGAGGGCTTTGTGGGTCAGAGTGATAATTTTATATTGTATTCTGTAGTGGATGGGCAGCCAGTGCAATGACTGGCATGGGATAGAAGCATCGGTGAAGCACTTGGAGAAGAAAATAATTCTGGCTGCTGCATTCAAGATGGATTGGAGAGGGGAGGGTTTAGTAAGAGGGAGACTAATTAGTAGAGAATTGCAGTAATCCAGACGAGAATGAATAAGGGCGACAATTAGAGTTTTTGCAGAGTTAACATTAAGAAAAGATCGAATTCTGGAGATGTTTCTGAGGTGTAGGTGACATGAGCGAGCGAGAGACCAGATGTCGGGAGTGAAGGAGAGATCCGGTCAAATACAACCCCAAGACAGCGGGCGTGCTGCTGAGGAGTAATGGTAGAACCACATACAGAAAAAGAGCAATATTCGGTTTCGGAAGATTAGTAGATGGAGGACACACGAGAAGTTCAGTTTTTGACAAGTTCAGTTTAAGGTAGAGAGAAGACATGATGTTAGAGACAGCAGAGAGACAATCACTGGTATTTTATAGTAACGTGGAGGTGATGTCAGGAGAAGAGGTGTATAACTGGGAGTAATCAGCATAGAGATGGGATTGAAAACCAAATCTATTGATGGTTTATCCAATAGGAGCAGTGTATAGAGCAGGGGTCTCAAACTCGCGGCCCGAGGGCCGCATGCGGCCCCTGGGCCTTCACTATGCGGCCCGCGGCACCTTGGACAACATAATGATGCATCGCCCCAGTGCAGGGGGCTGCTGTAGTCCCCGCTGTGTGATGACTTCTGTACGCAGCACTAACAAGCTCTGCCACTCAGCAAGATAAATACGAGCTGCCAGCCAATGAGAGGCCCACAGCTAACGGCAGAATATGACGTCACCTGCAGGCCTCTGGCTGGCAGATTGCATTGATCTTGATGAGCAACAGAGCTTGTCTGAGTGGCGGCTGGTGGAAGTCATAGCACAGCGGAGGCCGGAAGTCAGTACAGCGGGGACCGCGGCGGCCCCCTGCACTGGAGCGATGCATCATTAAAGTGAGAAAAGTGTGAGTGTGTGTGAGAAGTTGTGTGTGTGAGGGTGAGTGTGTGAGTGAGGATGTGTGTATAAGAAAGTGTGTGCGAGTTTCAGTGTGTGTATGAGTGTGAGTGTAAGAGTGCGTATGAGGATGTGTGAGAGTGTGTATGAGAGTGTGTGTGTGAGAGTGTGTGTGAGAGTGTGTGTGTGTGTGTGTGTGTGGGGGTGTTTGTGAGTAGGTTTGTGTGTGAGTATGATAGAGTGTGTATTTGAGTGTGTAAAAAGAAGGTAAATCAGGACGGGGGGCATCACTATAAAAGTAGATCAGGATGGGGGACATCACTATAAAAGTAGATCAGGATGGGGGACATCACTATAAAAGGGGATCAGGATGGGGGACATCACTATAAAAGGGGATCGGGATGGGAGACATCATCACTAAAGGGGATCAAGATGGGGGACATCACTACTAAAGGGGAATTGGGTGGGGGCTTTCACTAGAAAAGAAGTTCAGGAAGGGGGACATCACTAGAAAAGGGGATCAGGATGGGGACATCACTACAAAAGGAGATCAGTATGGGGACATCACTACAAAAGGGGACCATGATCGATTGGGGACATCACTAGAATAGGGGATCAGGATGGGGGACATCATTACAAAAGGGGACCATGATCGATGAGGGACATCACTAGAAAACAGGAATCAGGATGGTGGACATCACTAGAAACAGGGATCAGGATAGGGATCATCACTAGAAAAAGGGATCAGGATGGGTACATCACTAGAAAAGGGGATCAGAATGGGGAACATCAGTAGAAAAGGACATTACTACAGGATGGGGACATTACTACAAGAAAGTGATCAGAATTTGTACTTTACTACATTGAGCAAAAAATTCTGGTATTACTAAAAATATCACTTAGTCCTACAAGGGATGCGGCCCCCCGCTGTAAATGTTTTTCTATGTGCGGCCCACCAACCCAGCCGAGTTTGAGACCCCTGGTATAGAGAAAAGAGAAGGGAACTTAGGACTGAACCCTGAGGAACTACAACCATAAGGGGAAGTGGAGAGGAAGAGGAGCCGGCGAAAGATACAGAGAAGGAGCTGTCAGAGAGGTAGTAGGAGAACCAGGAGAGAGTCGTGTCCTTAACCCAAATAGAGCAGAGCATAGAGAGAAGGAGCTGATGATCCACAGTGTCGAATGCAGTGAAGAGATCCAGGAGGATCAGTAGGGAGTAGTGACCATTAAATTTAGTTGTTAGTAGATCATTAGAGACTTTAGTGAGGGCAGTGTCAGTAGAGTGTGAAGTGTGGGAACCAGATTATAGAGGGTCAAGAAGAGAATTGTCGGAGAGATAGCGGATCAGACAGGAGTGGACCAAGTGTTTCAGGAGTTTAGAGATGAAGGGGAGATTAGTGACAGGTAGGTAGTTGGCAGCAAAGTTCTGGTCGAAGATTAAATATTTTAGTCAGGTTAGATGTGACAGCTGGGGAAAGGGATTGAAGGAGATGTGATGGCATAGGGTCGCTGGTGCGGGTAGTAGGGCGAGAAGATGCAAGGAGCCGGGTGACTTCTTCCTCGGTGACCGGATCAGAGACTGAAAGTGAGTTGGATGAAGTGCAGGAGGGAGGAGAATGAATGATGTTCTGAGGCTGTGAGGAAATTTCCTGTCGTATGAGGTCAATTTTGTCTTTAAAATAGTTGGCCAGATCGTCAGCTGTGAGGCTGGTGGTTGGGGCCTGTACTCCTGGGCTGTGGAGAGAGTGGAAAGTGTCAAATAATCGCTTAGGATTGTTGGCTAATAATGTGATAAGGGTGTTGTAGTAGGCTTGTTTGGAGAGGTGAAGGGCGGCGTTGTATGTATTTAGCATAAATTTATAATGGATGAAATCTTCTGCGAGTTTGGATTTTCTCCACAGGCGTTCTGCGCACCTGGAGCACCTCTGGAGAAACCGTGTTTGCAATGTGTGCCAGGGTTGCCGCTGTCTGTGTCGAGTTGTTTTAAGTGTAGGAGGTGCAGATTCATCCAGGGAACTTTGCAGTGTTTCATAGAATTTTAGAGCAGAGTCAGGACAAGAGAGAGGGGAGATAGGGGCCAATGAAGACTGTAAATTCTTTGAGATTCTGGATGTTAATGGCACATATATTCCTGTAAGTGTAGGAGTTAGGGATTTCATTGATGGGTTGACAATTCTTGACTGAGAATGAAAGAAGATTGTGGTCAGAGAGCGGAAGAGGGGAATTGGTAAAATCCACTGAACGGAGCCGGGAGAAGATCAGGTCCAGAGTATTCCCATCTTCATGTGTAGCAGAGTTAGTAAGTTGTGAACGGCTGAGAGAGGAGGTTAGGGTTAAAAGGTGAGAGGCAGATGAAGAGATGGGATTGTCAATTGGGATGTTAAATTCCCCCATGATGAGAGTGGGAATTCACAGGATAAAAAATGTGGAAGCCACGTGGCAAAGTGATCAGGGAATTTACGTGGGGGGCCTGGAGGGCGATACAACACTGCTACTCGCAGGGAGAAAGGCCTGTAGATTCTAACTGTGTACCTCAAAAGAAGGGAAGATAAGTGTGGGGTTAGGTGGGATAACCTGAAAAGCACAATTTGTTGAAAGGAGTAGACAAACACCTCCGCCTGGTCTGTTCTCAGGTCTGGCAGTATGGGAAAATTGCAAGCCACCATATGACAGAGGCGCAGCGGCAGTAGTGTCCAATTGCTGAATCCAGGTTTCAGTGATTGCTAGAAGATTAAGAGAATGTAAAAGGAAAAGGTCGTGGATGTAGGAGAGTTTGTTACATGCTTAGCGAGGGTTCCAAAGGGTGCAGTTAAGAGACAGAAGGCATGTAAGAAATATTAATGAGGTTCCTGGAGCAACTGAACGTAGCAGGGAAAGAGTAAGGCTTACTTTAATGAGAAGGACCTGGGTTAGGTTCAATATCCCCTGCGACTAGGAGAAGGAGAATAAGAAAAGCGAGTAGATTAATTGATTTGTGAGGGTAACAGTTATGTTGTACGGAGGGCGTGAATGGATAAAGCATGAGAGCTGTACATAGGAGAGAGGGACTAATGTGGATGGAGCACACACAATGTGTGAGAGGGCAGTAGATATGAAAGAGAGAAGCAGCTAGTACAAAAAGGATGCACATACACATAGTGAATACATTTTGCAGCACAAGTGAACAAATTACATATCTGTTTGTTTGTCTTGCATGACGTACCCGATTCCTGCCCCGTTTAACTGCCCGGTGTAATTGCATGGTTTGGCACATATGCAGTTGGCATGAATGCAAGATCCCGCATGAATGCACCTCATAGTTGACTCTAGATATATAGTGAGTTTCTACTTAGATCTGGGTCAATTAGACTCGTTTATCAATCAATCAATCAAAATATCTCAGGAGGCAATGAATGCAACACAAATAAACAGAGTTCCTGGCCAACATGGCTCATAAAAACCTCTGAACCAATGATGACCTCTGAACATCGCACATCACACACAGTAAGATGATTTCAGTATATTACATTAATACAATACAAGCATGTTGTGAATGGAAGTTGCAGATGCAAGTATACGTGTATGAAGAGAGAAGAGATGACCCTTAGATTGCTGCCCGGTGTAACTGCATGGCACGGCACTTGTACAGTTGGCACTTACGCAGTTGGCATGAATGCAAGACCCCGCAGATTTGCTCTTTGGTGGTTTATGTTCATATAGGGATAGGTCACATCTAATAGACATCATTGGTCTAGGCTGGGATTTACTTTACTTCCAGCATTATGAAGGCTCAGATGCCAGCACATACACGGCCCTATCTCCACTGCCTTCAGTGTCTTGTATTTCTTGTATTTGTGATAATTACATGGCGCTGATTTTCATAGAAGCTGAGCTTCATAGATCCTCTAGAGAGTTTTGTGGTTCACTGTTATTTTGGAACAGAGGTCGGATCATAGGTAAGAGGAGTGGGAAACCGTCCTCTAAAAATACTCTCCATGTCTGAGATCTGTATGTCAGAAGTCAATTATGTTGAGCTATAAAGCCTGAACATTGAAGAGCTCACTATGACTCCGATTACCTGGAATGATTGATGTGAAACGTGAATGATTGGATTCAGATGTGGGGAAATACCACAATATACCGAGGATTTATTCTAAAGAATTCAAGAAATGCCTCTGACCGAAGGATGCTACATTTTTCTATAGAAGCTCAGGAGGCGAATGAAATAACTTACAAATGATGATTTCATGATTATCTACCCAAAGAAAACATTGTCCTCCATTGTGGACCGGAACAAGACCCCAAACCAAAACAGAACAATATTCTTTACCTATCATGTACCTTTATTAGAAAACAAAATCCCAAAAAATGTAAGAAGATGGAGAAACGTGAGAATAACGGTATGAAATAGTTTAAAGAGAAAGCTTAGCATAACTAATAATGTGGTCACACCAAGATTTAGTGTTGTTAGCATCCAGGACTTGTGCCTTAAAGGGTATCGGTCAGTGGGTTTTTCCTACAGAATCTTACTGGACTTCCTAATCACTTACTGAACTGCTTGGTATAGTTTAATAGAGTCCTTGTCTGTGGTAGATGTAGTAGAGCTAAGGCTTCTGGGCAGTGTGTAACACACCTACGCCCCTGACTGTCAGCTTCCTCTGTACACTATACTGAGCAGGCAGACAACCTGGGGTGGGAGTGGGGTTACACTGATTAGCCTGACTGCACTTGACACCTAGTCCTGTAGTGATAATCTCATTCTGATAAAACACTGGTGGATTGAAACTACAGCACTTAGCCTGATAAGTAACACATCCTTGTAATCAATGCAAACTATGAGAGAGGAGAAAAAGCGCAATAGTCTTATCCTTATAACGTTTGTTGTGTAAATATTTGTTGCTAATCACCTGGGGCGGTTGTGTGACCCACAACCGGTATAAGGGTATGGTATGGCTGCCGCGGGATCTACACTCCACTTGCAAAACAGTGGTGCCAAAATCCGAAATCAAGAAAAAGGAACATGCTTCCTAAATCCATGCTGCACATGCGGTGGAATAGGATTGAATGACCACAGTTATCGGGTAATAATGGCTTTTATCCCGACGTATTTCAGAGCTATATCCCAGCATGAGGGTTCCCTGAGGAAGGAGCTGAGATTTGGCTCTGAAACGCATCGGAATAAAAGCCTTCATTGCCTGATAACTGTGGGTATTATGTGGGTTCCCTGAAATCAAAGCCATCATTGCCTGATAACTGTGGGTATTATGTGGGTTCCCTGAAATCAAAGCCATCATTGCCAGATAACTGTGGGTATTATGTGGGATCCCTGAACTCAAAGCCATCATTGCCTGATAACTGGGTATTATGTGGGTTCCCTGAACTCAAAGCCATTATTGCCTGATAACTGTGGGTATTATGTGGGTTCCCTGAAATCAAAGCCATCATTGCCTGATAACTGTGGGTATTATGTGGGTTCCCTGAAATCAAAGCCATCATTGCCTGATAACTGTGTGGTATTATGTGGGTTCCCTGAAATCAAAGCCATCATTGCCTGATAACTGTGGGTATTATGTGGGTTCCCTGAAATCAAAGCCATCATTGCCTGATAACTGTGGGTATTATGTGGGTTCCCTGAAATCAAAGCCATCATTGCCTGATAACTGTGGGTATTATGTGGGTTCCCTGAAATCAATGCCATCATTGCCTGATAACTGTGGGTATTATGTGGGTGCCCTGAAATCAAAGCCATCATTGCCTGATAACTGTGGGTATTATGTGGGTGCCCTGAAATCAAAGCCATCATTGCCTGATAACTGTGGGTATTATGTGGGTGCCCTGAAATCAATGCCGTCATTGCCTGATAACTGTGGGTATTATGTGGGTTCCCTGAAATCAATGCCGTCATTGCCTGATAACTGTGGGTATTATGTGGGTTCCCTGAAATCAATGCCATCATTGCCTGATAACTGTGGGTATTATGTGGGTTCCCTGAAATCAATGCCGTCATTGCCTGATAACTGTGGGTATTATGTGGGTTCCCTGAAATCAAAGCCGTCATTGCCTGATAACTGTGGGTATTATGTGGGTTCCCTGAAATCAAAGCCATCATTGCCTGATAACTGTGGGTATTATGTGGGTTCCCTGAAATCAAAGCCGTCATTGCCTGATAACTGTGGGTATTATGTGGGTTCTCTGAACTCAAAGCCGTCATTGCCTGATAACTGTGGGTATTATGTGGGTTCCCTGAAATCAAAGCCGTCATTGCCTGATAACTGTGGGTATTATGTGGGTTCTCTGAACTCAAAGCCATCATTGCCTGATAACTGTGGGTATTATGTGGGTGCCCTGAAATCAAAGCCGTCATTGCCTGATAACTGTGGGTATTATGTGGGTGCCCTGAAATCAAAGCCGTCATTGCCTGATAACTGTGGGTATTATGTGGGTTCCCTGAAATCAAAGCCGTCATTGCCTGATAACTGTGGGTATTATGTGGGTTCTCTGAAATCAAAGCCGTCATAGCCTGATAACTGTGGGTATTATGTGGGTTCCCTGAAATCAAAGCCGTCATTGCCTGATAACTGTGGGTATTATGTGGGTTCTCTGAAATCAAAGCCGTCATAGCCTGATAACAGTGGGTATTATGTGGGTTCCCTGAAATCAAAGCCATCATTGCCTGATAACTGTGGGTATTATGTGGGTTCCCTGAAATCAAAGCCATCATTGCCTGATAACTGTGGGTATTATGTGGGTTCCCTGAAATCAATGCCGTCATTGCCTGATAACTGTGGGTATTATGTGGGTTCCCTGAAATCAATGCCGTCATTGCCTGATAACTGTGGGTATTATGTGGGTTCCCTGATATCAAAGCCGTCATTGCCTGATAACTGTGGGTATTATGTGGGTTCCCTGAAATCAAAGCCATCATTGCCTGATAACTGTGGGTATTATGTGGGTTCCCTGAAATCAAAGCCATCATTGCCTGATAACTGTGGGTATTATGTGGGTTCCCTGAAATCAAAGCCATCATTGCCTGATAACTGTGGGTATTATGTGGGTTCCCTGAAATCAAAGCCATCATTGCCTGATAACTGGGTACTATGTGGGTTCCCTGAAATCAAAGCCATCATTGCCTGATAACTGTGGGTATTATGTGGGTTCCCTGAAATCAAAGCCATCATTGCCTGATAACTGTGGGTATTATGTGGGTTCTCTGAAATCAAAGCCATCATAGCCTGATAACTGTGGGTATTATGTGGGTTCTCTGAAATCAAAGCCATCATTGCCTGATAACTGTGGGTATTATGTGGGTTCTCTGAAATCAAAGCCATCATTGCCTGATAACTGTGGGTATTATGTGGGTTCCCTGAACTCAAAGCCATCATTGCCTGATAACTGTGGGTATTATGTGGGTTCCCTGAAATCAAAGCCATCATAGCCTGATAACTGTGGGTATTATGTGGGTTCCCTGAAATCAAAGCCATCATAGCCTGATAACTGTGGGTATTATGTGGGTTCCCTGAAATCAAAGCCATCATTGCCTGATAACTGTGGGTATTATGTGGGTTCCCTGAAATCAAAGCCATCATTGCCTGATAACTGTGGGTATTATGTGGGTTCCCTGAACTCAAAGCCATCATTGCCTGATAACTGTGGGTATTATGTGGGTTCCCTGAAATCAAAGCCATCATAGCCTGATAACTGTGGGTATTATGTGGGTTCCCTGAAATCAAAGCCATCATAGCCTGATAACTGTGGGTATTATGTGGGTTCCCTGAAATCAAAGCCATCATTGCCTGATAACTGTGGGTATTATGTGGGTTCCCTGAACTCAAAGCCATCATTGCCTGATAACTGTGGGTATTATGTGGGTTCCCTGAAATCAAAGCCATCATAGCCTGATAACTGTTGGTATTATGTGGGTTCCCTGAAATCAAAGCCATCATTGCCTGATAACTGTGGGTATTATGTGGGTTCCCTGAAATCAAAGCCATCATTGCCTGATAACTGTGGGTATTATGTGGGTTCCCTGAAATCAAAGCCGTCATAGCCTGATAACTGTGGGTATTATGTGGGTTCCCTGAAATCAAAGCCGTCATTGCCTGATAACTGTGGGTATTATGTGGGTTCTCTGAAATCAAAGCCGTCATAGCCTGATAACAGTGGGTATTATGTGGGTTCCCTGAAATCAAAGCCATCATTGCCTGATAACTGTGGGTATTATGTGGGTTCCCTGAAATCAAAGCCATCATTGCCTGATAACTGTGGGTATTATGTGGGTTCCCTGAAATCAATGCCGTCATTGCCTGATAACTGTGGGTATTATGTGGGTTCCCTGAAATCAATGCCGTCATTGCCTGATAACTGTGGGTATTATGTGGGTTCCCTGATATCAAAGCCGTCATTGCCTGATAACTGTGGGTATTATGTGGGTTCCCTGAAATCAAAGCCATCATTGCCTGATAACTGTGGGTATTATGTGGGTTCCCTGAAATCAAAGCCATCATTGCCTGATAACTGTGGGTATTATGTGGGTTCCCTGAAATCAAAGCCATCATTGCCTGATAACTGTGGGTATTATGTGGGTTCCCTGAAATCAAAGCCATCATTGCCTGATAACTGGGTACTATGTGGGTTCCCTGAAATCAAAGCCATCATTGCCTGATAACTGTGGGTATTATGTGGGTTCCCTGAAATCAAAGCCATCATTGCCTGATAACTGTGGGTATTATGTGGGTTCTCTGAAATCAAAGCCATCATAGCCTGATAACTGTGGGTATTATGTGGTTCTCTGAAATCAAAGCCATCATTGCCTGATAACTGTGGGTATTATGTGGGTTCTCTGAAATCAAAGCCATCATTGCCTGATAACTGTGGGTATTATGTGGGTTCCCTGAACTCAAAGCCATCATTGCCTGATAACTGTGGGTATTATGTGGGTTCCCTGAAATCAAAGCCATCATAGCCTGATAACTGTGGGTATTATGTGGGTTCCCTGAAATCAAAGCCATCATAGCCTGATAACTGTGGGTATTATGTGGGTTCCCTGAAATCAAAGCCATCATTGCCTGATAACTGTGGGTATTATGTGGGTTCCCTGAAATCAAAGCCATCATTGCCTGATAACTGTGGGTATTATGTGGGTTCCCTGAACTCAAAGCCATCATTGCCTGATAACTGTGGGTATTATGTGGGTTCCCTGAAATCAAAGCCATCATAGCCTGATAACGGGTGGTATTATGTGGGTTCCCTGAAATCAAAGCCATCATAGCCTGATAACTGTGGGTATTATGTGGGTTCCCTGAAATCAAAGCCATCATTGCCTGATAACTGTGGGTATTATGTGGGTTCCCTGAACTCAAAGCCATCATTGCCTGATAACTGTGGGTATTATGTGGGTTCCCTGAAATCAAAGCCATCATAGCCTGATAACTGTTGGTATTATGTGGGTTCCCTGAAATCAAAGCCATCATTGCCTGATAACTGTGGGTATTATGTGGGTTCCCTGAAATCAAAGCCATCATTGCCTGATAACTGTGGGTATTATGTGGGTTCCCTGAAATCAAAGCCATCATAGCCTGATAACTGTGGGTATTATGTGGGTTCCCTGAAATCAAAGCCATCATAGCCTGATAACTGTGGGTATTATGTGGGTTCCCTGAACTCAAAGCCGTCATTGCCTGATAACTGTGGCCATTCAATCCTATTCCACTGTATGTGCAGTGTGGATCTAGGAAGCACGGTCCTTTTTCCTGATTTCATTCCTGTAATCAGGCTCTCTACCCACACATTATGTTGCCCTTTGGTTAAATAGCTAAAACCTGCTGACAAATTCCCCTTTTAAAGAATCACTTTCATTAGTTACATACAATAAACATAGAAGACACCCTGAAGAGGTGTGTTTTTAGGGAGCGTCTGAAGCTATGCAAGGTGTGGATGGTCCTAATAAAAAAAAGAACACTTCAGCATGATTAAAGCACGGTGGCAATACAATGTATTCAGTACTTTATTTATTATTTAAAAAAAGACCCCTCCACCCTGTGTACAGCCTCTGCCTGTAACTATAAAGTGCACAACTCCGGGTGCAGATCAACGTATTAGGGACTCGCTGCAACCACCGAGCAGATACTCCGGAGGGGGCGTAGGGGGCGCTCCTGGACACACAAGACTTAGAACACTCCTTTAAGCAATCAGGAACTTAGAAGAAAATCAAAGAACACACACTAAGTATAGACACCTGTACACTAAGTATAGACACCTGTACACTAAGTATAGACACCTGTACACTAGTATAGACACCTGTACACTAAGTATAGACACCTGTACACTAAGTATAGACACCTGTACACTAAGTATAGACACCTGTACACTAAGTAAAGTAGCGCAGTATTCGCTTTGTAACTATTCTTTATGTATTCCATATCACACAATTTAAGCTTTTGTTTGTGATTGAAGCCTCTGACACCCGCTCTGTCTGGTTTATAGACCAAGCCGGAGATGTACCAGAAATGTCAATGGACTATGGCATTGCTTTTTATCTGATATTAAAGTCAATCTATTAATCCTATCATTTCGGGTAAGTCCAGGCAGTTGTTAATCCTCCTAGGCTCCCGGTGTCCTATATTCTAACATCTGTTCTGGAACCTTTCCCATTATTATGTCAGCTCGGAGCAGCCTCTCTTCCCGGTGTTATTACATGGTGATATTGGCGCGGATACATCTCCATTTCCTGGTGCTTTATCTCCGGACCGTATTTCTTCATAGTGGACGGCTTTGATCTATTGGGGGTTTTGAATAATTGCCGGCAATTCTGGATCATTTCCACTTATTGTGAAATTGTATTCACAAGCCTTTAGTTATTAATGTAATCTATGAGCCTTCCAGGAAGACTTTCATGAAGTTGTGTCTAAGGACGGGCAGGATCCTTGGAAGCATTTGACAATCTCTGTATACTGGAAATTAATGTCATTTATACTTGTTATTCAGTCCCTTAAAAACTCCCAGTTTTACTTTAGAGGCCCAACACATCTCCGATTTCTTTATCTCTCCACTCTCCACTTTGCTGATGCTTTTACCTAGTTGTCTCTGATATTACTATTTAGTTCTTGTCAAAGCTGCTTCCAATCCATAGCATAGGCCTGTCCACCTCTCCTGCCTCCAACCAGGGCTATGGAGTCAGTGAGCCAAACATCCGACTCCTCAATTTCCCTGACTCCTCAATCTCCCTGACTCCATGACTCGCCTCCTCAATCTCTCTGACTCCACGACTTTTAAGGCCTGGTTACACAGCGACCCGATCAGCGATCCGACCGGACCGGGATCACTGGAACATCGGTATGTGATCGCTGGCGAGATGCCACACAGGCAGACTCACCAGCTATTTCCCCAGTGATGTGCTGACGGTCGCTGGGATCTGTCTGGTGTCTGGGGCCCATCATGGGGATCGCTGGTTGTTGCCCCTGTCACACATGCTGATGCATGTGGGGCTGTGGGAGAGCAGAGACCAAGAAATGGTCCCGGCCTTTCCGCAGCCACCAGCAATCAGTGAGCTGAGCACTGGTCGTTGCCGAATGTCGCACGCAGCGACATTGCTGTTGAGGTCACTGCAACGTCACAAACCCTGTGACGTTGCAGCGATATTACCAATAATGCTACGTGTAACCCAGCCTTTACTCCTCTATCTTCCTGACTCCACGACTCTGACTCCGCGAATAGCAGGAGATTATCAAAGCTACAGCACAAGACTAGAAAACCTAATGCTATGTAGTCCTCCATCTTCATTGACCCTGTATAACTCCTACCACTGATTAGCAGATTTCTGTGTAGACTGTGCATATGAAGAAATCCACCTATCGGTGATGTGGGAAAGGGTTGGTACATCTCAAGGAGATAACACAGGGATAAGCCCGGTAAGTGATACATCACCAGATACAGGGACTCTGCCCCTACAGAATGCCTCTGTGTAGTAGTCAATGTGTCAGACTGCCATGTCTGTGAAGGTTTGGGGAAGAAGCTCCTACAGATGTGAACCTGTGCTGACCACTTCTCTCTAATGATAGGGAATATTATCTGATAATTGTTTTCTTTATTGTGGTTTTTCTCACAAATGAATGACCTGTTTTCTTATTGTTCAGGTTATGCAAATCTACCTGGGGACATTGTTCCATATACAACAGAAGACACCCTCCAGGATTCTCCTATCGGAACCTGTACATGCGCCTGGATGAAGGAAGCTTAACTTTTAATGCTAACCCCCACGAGGTAGAGCAAGGATTACATGGCTGGAGACATCTTTTAAAGTGATAAGAAATACCATAAATTGCTATATACAGATTGTATATTCTTTTATCTGCAGTGACTTTTACATAGTACTATGTGATAGGGAAAAAAGACGTCATCCAGGTCATCAGAGGGATGGGAAAGGGCAATGGGAATGGTTTATATCTGCCCTAAAGAGCACGCTTCCCTCCAGACCGGTGATGATCAGCTGACTCAACATCCAGGACTAGAATTTTAGACATTTACACATGTCTTTATTTTACTTCTTAAAAGAAAAGTCTTAAGTTTTGTTTTTAATTCTATAAAGCATTGTTCCCATTGTGACCAGGTTTTGAGGTAGACTATACCATAGATTAAAGGGAGGCTGTCAGCATGGTAAGACTGTTCAAACCAGATGGAGAACAAGGAGGTGGGAAGGTGCACCTAGAGGGGACCTGTCATTTATAACCCCTGCCCATCACCTTTACAATCATGTGAATGGGGTTCCTGTAACCCCTTTATATCTTCACAGGTCCCCCACATACTGCATAAATGTTTTATATACATCACGCTCAGGTCAATTGTAGGGTCTGGTCTGATGGACCAGTCCAGATTGTGATGTGATCAGCAACACCTGATCCCTTCAAACACCGCCTCTTGTGGCTGGATGGAAGTGGTTGACGTCTGTACATCATCCACACAATGCTGGAGGTCTCGCACCTGCACAGGCGCCTCAGTGATGGATCAGACCTGCACAGGCGCCTCAGTGATGGATCAGACCTGCACAGGCGCCTCAGTGATGGATCAGACCTGCACAGGCACCTCAGTGATGGATCAGACCTGCACAGGCGCCTCAGTGATGGATCAGACCTGCACAGGCGCCTCAGTGATGGATCAGACCTGCACAGGCGCCTCAGTGATGGATCAGACCTGCACAGGCGCCTCAGTGATGGATCAGACCTGCACAGGCGCCTCAGTGATGGATCAGACCTGCACAGGCGCCTCAGTGATGGATCAGACCTGCACAGGCGCCTCAGTGATGGATCAGACCTGCACAGGCGCCTCAGTGATGGATCAGACCTGCACAGGCGCCTCAGTGATGGATCAGACCTGCACAGGCGCCTCACTGATGAATCAGACCTGCACAGGCGCCTCACTGACGTTGAAGTGAAGCAGGCGCGAGAAGATGCCGATGTTGGTGACATCGGTACTTTGCACGCACTTGGACTAAAGTATACACATGGCTATTATTAATTTTATATGGGGTCTGTCTTGTTTCCAGTTGCAATTAATTTTTAGCTCGCAAGAAAAAATCCTACTTACAGAACTATTTAACTTTTTTTTTTTTTTTTTTTTTTTTTTTACTTTTCGTTCCAACATTAAACGACAAACAAAAACCAAGCGGTTCCCATATAGATCAGTGGGTCTTCTGTGTGAGACAGGCCTGCACAGGATGGTCCTTTAGTTTATCTGTCTCTTGTACAGGGAAAAGATGAAGATGTGAAAAGAGCCAAGGCTTGTTTTTTTCTTGCCATCATAATTACATTTTCTAAGCTTTTTTTGTGTGATTTTAGTTTTATTATGACCATTTCATTTATTCTCTTTTAGGGAATTGAATATTTTTTATCCAGGGGTATACTTGATGACGCACCAAAGGAAATTGCAAAGTTCATCTTCTACACCAGAACTCTCAACTGGAAGAAATTAAGGATATATCTTGATGAAAGGTAAAGCGCGACCAATACTTTAGTGATATCTTTTTTAAATATTTTTATTCATAGTTTATTAATAGCATATCTCATACAACATACAGAGCACACATCTCGATCACAGTACATCATATAAAATAATACTAATAATTATTGCCAGCTCATTATACAATTTCTCACAATAACATAGACATTTACTAATCGTGTGTGTGTATCTATCCTTTCCTATCTTATCTGTCCTGTTGTAGCGTCTGTCGTGTCGTAGCGTCTGTCGTGTCGTAGCGTCTGTCGTGTCGTAGCGTCTGTCGTGTCGTAGCGTCTGTCGTGTCGTAGCGTCTGTCGTGTCGTAGCGTCGTCGTGTCGTAGCTCTGTCGTGTCGTAGCGTCTGTCGTGTCGTAGCTTCTGTCGTGTCGTAGCATCTATCCTATCGATCCTATCCTTATATATATCTTAAGGCACCGTCACACGCTAGGATATAGGTGAACGAGATCGTTAGCTATGTCATGTGACCGAGATCCTTCCGACATCGTTAGTGCGTTGTCACATGCAAAGATATCGTTAACTATCTTAAATTTGGCAACGCTCCAGCTATTTGGAGAAGAACATTTGAAAGATGTTCATAATTCTCCTGTTTCTACCGCTTTTTAACAACATAGTTCACAAAGGTGTCACACTGAACTATGTTGCGGCTTCCCATGACGTAAATTGGATGACGAACGATAGATTTGAGCTCCGGATCTCACATTTTTGCTGAACGATCCAACGATTTAGCCTTCCTACATCGTTTACACGCAACAACGCACAAACAATATCGTTTGAACGATCACAAATCTGAGATTTCAACGATATCATTAACGAGATCCTAGCGTGTGAAGTGGTTTTTATGTAAAGGACACTGCTCTCTCCTGGTTCTCCTCCTATCTTTCTGACCGCTCCTTCAGTGTATCGTTTGCTGACTCCATTTCTCTTCCTCTTACTATTGGAGTCCCTCAGGTGAAGTCCTTGGCCTTCTTCTCTCTCTACACGGCCCTGATTGGACAGACCATCAGCAGATTTGGCTTTCAGTACCATCTTTATGCTGATGACACACAAACTATACACTTCAGCCCCTGACCTTACCCCTGCGGTTTTAAAGAACACCAATGACTGTCTAACCGCAGTTTCCAATATCATGTCCGCTCTCAATTTAAAACTCAACTTTTCCAAAACTGAACTTCTTCTGCTCCCGCCCTCTAACCTCCCTAAATCTGACATCTCTCTCTTTTTCGGCACCATGATAACACCTAGGCATCAGGCTCGCTGTCAGGGTGTTATGCTTGACATCGATCTCTCCTTCACTTCCTATATACTAGCACATCTCAATGAATTAGAATATCATCGAAAAGTTAATTTTTTTCAGTAATTCAATACAAAAAGATAAACGTATATATTCTGTAAAGTCATTACACACAGATCTATATCAAGTGTTTATTTATGTAAATGTTGATGATTATGGCTTACAGCCAATGAAAGAAAATTAAAGTAGGGAGGATGAAGGGTTAAAAACTGCGCTGCCGTATTCCAAGAGGCATCAAAGGGTGAATACAATATCGATCAGTTAGTCAATGTGCTTCAGGCCTCCCAGAAACACCCTGAAACATGGCATTATGATATTGATTTTTGATAATATTCTAATTCATTGAGATGCACTAGTACTATCTCTCGCCCGCATTTTTCACTTGCACCTGAAGAACATGTAGAATCCGCCCCTTTCTCGCCATGAAAATAACAAAACCCCTGATTGTGGCCCTGATCCACTCTTGCCTTGATTATTGCAATTCTTTATTAATTGCCCCCTCCCTCTAGTCTCTCCCCTCTCCAGTCCATCCTTCATGCGGCAGCCAGGTTCAACTATCTGGCTAACCATTTCTTGGATGCTTCTACTCTGTGCCAGTCACTGCACTGACTTGCCCATTATAGGATCCAATTCAGATTGCTTGTTATCACCTACAAAGCTCTTCACAGTGCAGCTCCACCCTACCTCTCTACCCTCACCTCTGTCTATCACGCCACACATTCTCTTCGCTCTGAGAGCGACTTTAAACTAAAATCTGCACTAATCTGTACCTCCCACTACCAGCTCAAAATCTCCCAAGCTGCACCAGTCCTCTGGATTACTCTACCCCAAGATATTTGGTCTATCCACAACTTATAGTTTCAAGTGCTCCCTAAAAAAACCCATCTTTTTAGGGCGGCCTATCATTTTCCCTAATCCAAGTCACGTGGACATAACCTGTTCACTCCACCAGACCCAAAAGAATGGCTAGCGGCCACTCATGCAACTATTAGTATTATTATTATTATTATTACTAATAATACTAATATTTTTTTTTTTATTTATAGAGCATCATTGATTCAATGGTGCTATATATGAGAAAGGGATACATACAAACAAGTTAAAATACTATGAACAAAATAACAGTGACAGACTGGTACAGAGGGGAGGAAGGACCCTGCCATTGCGGGCTTACATTCTACAGGGCAATGATGAGGGAAACGGTAGGTTGGGTCTGCTCGGGTGGTGGTGGTGGAGCACTTGGTCCAGTTATGGTGGAGCGCCGAATCCAGTGGTGGTGAGGTGGCACTGTGGTCATTGCAGGTTGTATGCTGTTCTGAAGAGATGGGGTTTCAAGTTTCACTTGAAGGTTCTGAGTGTAGGGGACAGTCGGACGTTTTGGGGTGCAGAATTCCAGAGAAAGGGGGATGCTTGGGCGAAGTCTTGCAGGCGGTTCGATAAGGAACGTACAAGTGTGGAGGAAAGGAGGGGGTTTTGGGAGTTTCAAAGATTACGAGTTGGATGATATTGGGAGATTAGTTCAGAGAGATATGGGGGGGACAGAATGTGGACGGCTTTGTAAGTCAATGTTAGTACTTGGATACACTGGGGAATTGGGAGCCAGTGGAGGGATTTGTAGAGGGGAGAAGTAGAGGAGCAGCGAGAAGAGAGGTGGATTAGTTGGGCATCAGAGTTAAGGACAGATTGGAGAGGTGCAAGAGTGTTAGCAGGGAGGCCAGAGAGGAGGAGGTTGAAGTAGTCAAGATGGGAAATGATGAGGGCGTGCACTAGTAGTTTAATAGATTGAGCGTTGAGGAAGGGACAGATTCTGAAAATATTTTTGAGTTGGAAGCGGCAGGAGGTGGCGAGAGCTTGAAGGACAAGGCGGAGTCAAGGATTACTCCGAGGCAGTGGACTTCAGGTACAGGGCAAAGTGTGATATAATTTATTGTGCTAGATCAGGTAAGGGAGGTGCGCGAAATGGAGGAGAGATAATAGAGTTCAGTTTTGTCTACATTTAGTTTAAGGAAGCGAGAGGAGGAGGATATGGCTGATAGACACTCGTAGATTTTGGACAGCAGAGAGGTGACGTCTGGGCCAGAGAGGTAGAACTGTGTCGTCAGCGTACAGGTGGTACTGGAATCCATGGGCCTTTGAATTGTCCTAGGCCAAGAGTATAGATAGAAAAAAGAAGGGGTCCCAGGACAGAGCCTTGAGGGACCCTAACAGAGAGGGGATGGGGTGAGGAGGTAGTGTGGGAATCGGAGATGCTAAGTGTGAGGTTGGAAAGGTAGGAGGAGATCCAGGAGAGAAGGCCAGGTCCGTGATACCAATGGAAGAGAGGATCTGTAATAGGAGACAGTGGTCGACTGTGTCGAAGGCAGAGGTGGTCCGCAAAGAATCCACCCCAGGGCTAGGTCCTTCCCTGGAGGAATATCTGGTTAGTCCCGTTTTGAGACTCTTAAACGAGGCTCCACGGACTCCATTTGCATATTTAAATTCCCAGGGGGCAATGCCCCATGGCTTTCACTGTATTTGAGCGCTTTAGCCAGCTGCCCACAGTATTCTCCTCGACTAGTCTCCCTGAGATCAGTGAGAGCTTTGTGATGAAGGCAGAGAACAGGTCAAGAAGGAGGAGGATGGAGAAGTGTCGTTAGCTTTGGCGGTAAGTAGGTTGTTAGTAATTTTGGTCAAGCAGGTTCGGTGGAGTGTTGGGGGCGTGAGCCAGATTGAAGGTTGTCAAAGAGAGATTTGGATGAGAGGTGGGAGGAAGTACAGTGTGGACATGCTTTTCAAGAAGTTTGGAGGTGAATGGGAGCAGCGATATGGGGTGGTAGCTGGATGTGGAGGATGGGTCGAGAGATGGCTTCTTTAAGACAGGTGTAATTGTTGCGTGTTTGAAAGCGGAAGGAAAGGTACCGGAGGTTAGTGATAGATTGAAGAGGTGGGTTAGGCCTGGGATAAGCATAGTGGTGAGATTGGAGAGGAAGTGGGAAGGGATGGGGTCCGATGCATAAGTGGTGAGGTGCGATTTGGAGAGGAGGTGTGCAAGTTCTCCTTGAGTGATGGAGGGGAGGAGGGTTAGTGGAGGAGGGGAGTGGTCAGGTATACATAGGGGTTGTGATGGTTGGGTAGCAAAAAGTTGTCTGATCTGATCAGTCTTGGTGAAATGTGTTGTGAAGTCTTCTGCAGAAATACGAGAAGTGGGGGCGGAGGAGGGAGTTAAATGTGTTGAATAACTGCCTGGGGTTGTGGGACAAAGAGGATATGAGGGTAATGAAGTAATTCTGTTTAGTGGTGGTAAGTGCTGACTTGAATGTTAGAAGTGCTTGTTTGAATGCTGTGTAGTCTTCTTGTGAATGTGTTTTCTTCCAGCACTGCTCTGCAACCCTAGACTCCCGTCGCATATTTTAAGTGGTGTCTGTGTGCCAGGGTTGTCTGTTGATTCATCCTGTTTTGCCGTGAACGAGAGAGGCAACTGCATCAATCTCTGCTGTGAGTGTAAAATAGAAAGCGGTGGCGTTATCTGTGTCATGGAGTGAGGATATGGAGGATAGTGGTAGATTAGAGTCGGAGAGTATGCGAGTGTCAACGTGTGTGAGGTTTCTGCGAGGGTGTTCGAGTTGGTGGACATGGGTGGCAGGTGAGGAGGACAAGGATGAAGAAGGTAAGTAGATGGTGGTCAGATAGGTGGATAGGGAGGTTGTGCGGTTAGTTAGGGAGCAGAGGCATGTAAAGATGAGGTCTAATGTATGTCCGTGTGTGTGTGTGTGGCTGTGGAGGACCATTGAGAGAGGCCAAAGGATGAAGCTAGTAACAGGAGTTTGGCGGCTGTTGACTGGTTGGTATCAATGGGGATGTTGAAGTCACCCATGGTAATGGTGGGAATGTCAACAGAGAGAAAGTGAAGAAGCCAGATGGAGAATTGGTCAAAGAACACAGTTGTTGAGTCTGGTGGTCGATATATGACAGCCACTTGGAAGTTGGAGAGAGAGTAGATACGGACACTTCAAAGGATGAGAGGATAAGGGATGGAGGAGGAGGAATTGGGTTGAAGGTACAGTTGCTAGAAAGGAGAAGACCCACTCCTCCACCATGTTTGTTGCCAGTGCAAGGTGTGTGGGAGTAATGAAGTCTGCCATAGCACAGCACAGTAGGGGAGGCCGTGTCAGAGGGTGTCAGCCATGTTTCTATGAGGCCTAGTCAGGATAGTCTGCGAGACTTAAAGAGGTTGTGAATGAATTGGAGTTTATTACAGATGGAACAGACATTCCAGAGCGCTCAGTGGAGAGGAGGTCAGGGAATGGGTTTTATATTTAAAATATTACAGCTGTTTCTTGCAGATGTGGGGTGATAAGAGGGAGGAATAATGGGTAATGTTGGCTGTGGAGCTCCTGGGTTGGGAGATATGTCAGCAGCTGATAGGAGAAGCAAAGAGAGAGCAAGCAGGTGGGAGAATGAGAGTGGTCTGTTTGTTTTGTGTTCCTGCTGGAGAGGTGTGAGATTGAGAAGAAGGTCAGCAGAGGATCTCAGGTGGGGAGGTAAGAGCGATGGTGAGATGAATATTTGTGTTGGGAGTGATGGGGTTTGGAGGTAGTGGAAGAGGGTAAGGATTAGTGAAGCAGTTACTGTTAGGGCATAGGCAAGCATGGTGAAAGTGTTAGTTGGAAGTGAAGTAACAAAGACAGCAGACCGGTATAGATGATACTTCTGTTTACTTCTGTATTATTTCTGGGATATTTCTGAACACTTATGAGACACTTGAGGTGAC